>CM055274.1:92597212-92994155 GCA_029237695.1 Conchocele bisecta
AGCGCTTTACTTTCTGGGAAACCCAATAGTACATGTAAGAGACGTAATTCCTTTCATCGATTCATAGTTACCATTGACTACCATTTTGCTGAATATACGTTACAAAAGTTAAGAGAAATCCGTTTGTAACTTTGCAAACGTTTTGTTGCAGGACGTTTTCAGCATTTTAAACTTCTATACAATCACTTTAAACAATGTCATATCTAGCTGCACGTTTTCCGTTTTATAGGCAAAAAGTTGCACTATATCGCTACACAACAGGGGCCCCTTTCACTAAACTCCGTACGATTAAAATGTTCGTATGTGCAAATTTAGGATCGTCTGGAAATTTCAATTTATGGATTTACATTTATTGAGCATAGGCTGTATAAGTGTTTACAAGAAAACAGTGTTAATGTGAAATATACAGACCATCATAATCATACTATACTATATCGTTATTGAGAGAAACAAATATTGCAATATGATAACAAGATATTAACACAAATTCACCTATTAAAGTGCGTATTAGCAACTTATGCAGTCACTGTCCACGAACAAAGAACGCTTCAAACGCAAATTTGGAAATACTTCTTCGTCATAACTCTAATGTAATGCAATGTAATGGAACGTAATTAGAGTTATCTACTCACATCTATGTCATACACGATGTAAATCTATAATGAGTAAAATAACCGAATTTAAAAATGTGAGAACTGATTGTAATTGCTGACGTAGCCCATGCCGTAATCGGCAGTCAAGAGACGTGTGTCACGTGACATTCATTCATTTTGCACGTCACACATTAGACACAGAACTAAACTCCTATTGGAAACGGTGTTTAGTTTATGTTTGATATTGGGCCTAAATCGAATTTCCGGCGCACACGTTGCACACTGTCGATCTTTGTTTTGTAAAATGTGCCAGATAATATGAATGAGCTGCAAAAATAATGTTGCAACTACTGTTCTTTTTCTCATTCAGCGATCCAACTTGTATCACCGACTTACTATCGAGCACGTGCAGCATGTTGTTCATCATCAGGAAGAGTGTGAAGTCCTGGAACATAGTATCGTCGCGGATCAAAACTTGCGAGATGGTCAAATCGAGTGATGCGTGTGGCGGCGGCTCCAAGATACCGTCTATCGGCTGGATGACGCCGTTGTTACAGACGATGTCATTCGGTGTCAAGATATGGGTGCCGTTGTTTATCATCGCTCCCTGCAGAGTGTAATTGATGGGGTCAGTATAATTTGTGGGGGGAGGGGGCTAAATCTCTCATTTGAAGAGGTGAATGGACAAAAGGGTTTAAACGATATGTGTGCCGTTACATACGATTTCACGGCATGGTGCCGTTGTTTATCATCGCTTCATGCACAGTGTAATTAAGGAGACATTGTGTGATAGCGCCCGTACAGGACGTCCGTCAAATGTGATGCCGGACTTGACAAGACAGATTAAGGAGCTGCTCGATGCCGATCGAAGGATCACCATTCTAGACATTAATTGCAGTTACAGTACAGTACATGACGAGCTACACATGAAACGGATTTGCACAAGATGGACTCCGCGAATGCTGAATGACGAACAGACGGAAATGCGTGTCGAACTCTCGGGAATGTTTCTGAAACGTGTGGAAAAGGAACAGAATAACTTTGTACGCAGGATCGTGACCGTGAACTTGGGTGAGCATGTGAACAATAACTTATACTAAATGTGTCCCAGAGCTCGGGACAATTCCAACGTACCCCGATAATGTGTCACAATGTGACGTCCTCGCCCGTTAATGTTATATGTTGGCTGGCGCCAATGATCAATGGTATCATCAGGTACTTGCGCACCACGTGATACTTCACCCATCGCTCCGCCTCTTTCTGGTCACTGTACAGCGCCGCCAACGCTGATTGGTCCAGTTGCTGATGGAATACCGCGTCACTTGGAGCAAACACTGTAAACGGACCTGTAAGAAACATTCGTAAATATGGAAGCGTCCTGAGGGTCGTTTCACTAAACTTGGTACGACTAAAATGTTCGTAAGTGCACAATTATAATATTCTGAACATTTCACACTAACATTTTTTTCTTGTAAACAATTATCGGATTTACATTTATTGAGCATATGCTGCATATGCAGTCTATGCTCAATAAATGTAAATACATCAATTGAAATTTTCAGACGATCCTAAATTTGCACTTACGAAAATTTTAGTCGTACGAAGTATAGTGAAACGGGCCTCTAGTGCAAATGCTAACATATATATATCTCCTAATTAGGAGATACTAACTCCTAATTAGGAGATATTAAGTCCTAACTATGATATAGTAGCTCCTAATTAGGGCTTAGTATCTCCTAATTAGAATTTAGTATCTCCTAATTAAGACTTACTATCTCCTAATTAGGGGTTAGTGTCTCATAATTTGGAGATAAATAGGAGCATTGACATAGATAGTAAGTCTTACTTTGGAGATAGTAAGTCCTAATTAGGAGATACTAACTCCTAATTAGGAGATAACACTATTTTAGCATTGGCACCAGGACGCTTCCATACGTAAACAATGTTCTGATTATCCGAGCTATTGGCTCGGATTTAGTAACTATATGAAAATTCATTGCAGATATGCTAATGAGTTAAGTGGCGGTCGCAGTGTCACTATTTGCGGGTTTAACTTTAGAAAAACACGCGGTACTACGTCATAAAAAAGTAGTTCAACAACAGTAAAACAGCGAGCTATCTTACCGTTTCAGCGTTTCAGTGTGCTATATGTATGTTATTGCAAACGTTTTTGTATACTTTATAAACTATTAACTGTTATGTATTAATATGAGTTCTTTGCTATGTATGTTGATATTTTGCGCAATGATATAGCAGGGGGCGGGATTTCCCTGTGACGTTTTTCTTGAATGACCAATCAGATTAAAGCTTACATTCTGAACTTTACATAGGTCAACGGCTCGATAAAATCCGACATTGGACAGCGAAATGATGATGATTTAAAGCAAAAACATTGTTCTTTGACAGTTATATACTGTTTTAATCATCTTCAGTCATCGATATTATTAATCAGTGTCCATTTTACTTAAACAATCAACTAATCTATAATGAATTTAGTAAAACAGTTCGCGCGGAAATTCAAACTTTCCAAAGAGGTGCTAGCAATTTTTTGATAATTACACGTCGGGTGTGTTAGCGCATACGCTTCCGACATTCTTGCGACTTGACGTTGCACAGCATATACAGTACGATACACTTCAAAAAGGAAACGTTGTCTTTAGTTTGAATAAGGACAATAATTATCTCTAGATTATTTGTATTATGAATTAAAAAAAGTATATTAAAATAATAAGATATTAATTTACATAAATATTTCGGCATCATTTACTCAATAAATTAAAATTGAATGTGTAGCTGAAATGAAAGTGAAAGTAGAACGCTTTTGTTATATCCTCCGGGTTACAAATCGCTGAAGATTCCTATTTGAATTGGAAAATGATATGAATTTTAAATTTAGGAGACTTTGTCAGGAGAAAATGGACTGATGACATATGTCACCAGTCTAGTTTCTGAGCTATGACTGTGACAGGAAAAAAGGGACTGATGACATATATGTCACCTGTCGTGTTCCATGCATGACTGCTCGCTCTTGTTTGTAATTGTTGTAAAATATATCAAGTTTAAACTGTGTATACAAAACTATAGATATACCCCCCCCCCCCTCCACCCGGCATACAAAGTATGTCGAGGGGTATATAGTTTTCGTAATTCCGTCCGTCCACGTTAAATAGTTTGGGTACCCATTATCTCTGTGACGGAAAGTCGGATGGACCTCAAACTTCATATACTTCCTTATCATCAACCATATTTTCATTCCATACCACACTCATGCGGCCTTCATTTCCAAGGTCAAGGTCAAATTACTTAGACATTTGCATCCGTACGATTTGCCTTAAAGTTTTCTGCACGCGTACGTCAGATTGACTTCAAACTTCATATACTTCCTTATCATCATCCATATTTTCATTTCATACATGTACCACACCCATGTGGCCTTCATGTCCAAGGTCAAGGTGAAATTACTTTGAACAATCATGTTTGTCAAGATAAATATTGTTTTTGCAGCATTGATAATGTATACGGATTCGACGAATATATTGATTTTAAATGGAGTATATATGATTTTTTGTGTGAAATATTAAATGGTTGCCATGACAACCAATATTATTAAACGTTCACATGTTAAATGTATTGCAAGATGGTAACAGTACTCGGGTGTATTGCATTGATTTTCAAAAAGTAAACACCTTTTCAACAAATACTATTTTTGTGTTTTCCAATATTGGTTACCATGGTTACAATGGTAATGGATATATGTTTCAGAACTAGTGTATAATAATATATGACAAAACAATATATCCTGTGAGTATATATAGTCGGGAAATTATTGAGCAAGTGAAACTTGTATGTAGCTGACCATTTGAATAGTTGCTGTCTCAACTACTGACAAGCCGCAATACATCTATTCCGCAAAGTTCCGCATCCCTCCTGTTGCCAATTCTTAAGACTACAATGTACTTTCCAACAAATGAGTTCTTAATATATGTGTCCTCCACAAACACGTACTGCGAAGGATTTCGGGACTTTCGGGACTTTTATGTTTTGTCAAAGGCTGTCGGCAAAACTAAGATTTGCCGCCCATCTGTGGCCAATACTTTTGATGCATTAAAGGTACATGCCCACTCAGTAGGTACAAAATGTTCTTTATAGGAAATAAATAATGGTATACTTGTGTCACCATTCCACCAGTTCTAAAAATTACCCGCTATGCACATATAATCATTTAGTAATATTCGTTTTACTGATAGTGACTCACGGTGGTATCAGGCTATTTTCATATGCAAATGAGGCATGATATTTTTTAATTATTTATACTAATTAAATGCGTCACCTGCAAAAATAAATGTTCGACAATTTATAAAGTATGATCATTGCTCATCAAAAAATAAATATAGAGAATAAAAGGTAATGTCCGTTAACATTTTCATGAAACACGGTTATCGCCCCTGATATCAGTGTGGAAATTTACGTCTGCTACAAAATGAATAATAATGCCAATCAATACGTGGCGTAATGGTGAATACCTGTCATGCATGCATGTTAATTTTCCGATCAATCCAGTCATCACAAATGATTTTCAGACTAGTACTAGTCCATTTTCTAAAACAAAATATTAAAATTACTTAAGTAACTAGCATGGACTGTAACTGGACTCGTTACGAACTGGCTCATTTGCAAACATCAGAACAGAGGCCTATATTGTTGAAAGGGTTAACCCTTTGAACCCGAAATCCCGTTATAGCGGTTTATGCAAAAAGTGCAGATCCAGATGAGCCGGCTGGTAACGAGCCGTCTCATCAGGATCTGCACTTTTTGAAAGTTATTTTAATATTTCTTAGAACAAAAACACCCCCTTTTCATAAATGGACGAATTTGAAAATCGTTTTGTGACCATTGGATTGGTCAGAACATTAGCATATCACTGTTCATTCCATTTCCTTAGGGTTGAAAGGGTTAAGTTGAATATATCCAACGTAACAATCGTTGCTTGGACAAACATTGTATACGGGCCTGTGAAAATACTAAATAAACACTATTCTAATGTTGAATCTTACTTAGTTATTTCCCTTTGCAAATCTATTTATAGAAACCCGGTCCTCTGGTTTATTTTAGCGTTTATTTCTTACTGAATAGTGCATAAATTAAGACTGCGAATAGGGTAGACCCAGATCAGACTGCACACTGTTTGCTATAAAAAGAAATCAGTGTCAAAATATGAATCTGGCAAATAATGCAGTTCGATTTATATATTCATTATACAATAAACATGACGATCGATGACAGGAACACATGTAAATCTGGATACAATTCAATTCAATTGTGAATAAAACACACACATTGGATATCTTAGATATCATCTGAGACACGGTCACTTTAACCCTTCCAGCACCACATGCCTGTACAGTGGTATTGGTAAACAGTGTAGATCCAGATGAGACGGCTCGTGACAAGCCGTCTCATCAGGATCTGCACTTTTTGCAAGTAATTTCCAAAAGTTTGAGAACAAAAACACCGCCTTTTCATAAATGGACTAGTCTGAAAATCATTCTGTGACGATTGGATTGGTTGCAAAATTAACTTATACAATCCTATTCCAGGGTTAATCATGTTACGTGGAATCGACAGTAGCGTACGAACCAGTTGATTGATTCAATGGTGTTTACCGGCCTATCAACAATGTACGAACCAGACGTCGAAAGCTCCAGCTCCATGTCCGCGGTTCGAATAATGTGTGTGCATATTGTGTAACCATGGTTCGCCAGATACTGTACCACCGTCTTGTCTTCAAACCCCACAGACACCCCGGCAAGGGACACAATAATTAACAGATACATGGACCTCATAGCTGCTCGTAAATATACATGTATGTATTGATGCACACACATGTATAAACAGTAGCTCACGTGCGATAAGAACGCTTGTATTGCATATTTCAGTTGGGCGTGATATATCTAAACTGTGGCCCGTTTCACTGAGTCTCGTATTGACTAAAATGTTCGTAAGTGCAAAATTATGATAGTCTGTAAATTTCACATTAACAATGTTTTCTTGTAAACAATTATTGGATTTACATTTATTGAGCATAGGCTGCATATGCAGCCTATGCTCAATAAATGTAAATCCATGAATTGAAATTTCCAGACGATCATAAACTTGCACTTACGAACATTTTAGTCGTACGAAGTTTAATGAAACGGGTCCTTGGATACTAAACAACTTTATTAGTGGCGGCGTATTATATACATGAGTGTGACAGACATACCAAACGCTAGAAGCCGTTCAGTACCAATTTATCAATTGTATATACATGTACTAGTACAGCATACTCAACTGAAATGTATACGAACACGGAAAAGATGACAACAATATTTCTGTTTCCAATATAGTTTACATCTTTATGTAGAAATTTAATATTTTATTTCAGAACGTTCGGACATCTGCGTTATTTCATTAAATGCATTTACGAAATCGGTTTCATAAATAAAGTCAAAAGTCTACACAATTTTCAGGTTATATGCGGAATATAATTCCATGCAACTATACCATACATTGTATGTGTTTAACATCACGAAGACATTTATGACGTTGCATTAGGATGTGAATGTGCATATACATGCATATAATGTACAATAGACTGGCGGTATGGCGTACTTGATGCACATGCACAATATATCTGACTTGAGCTATCAGCGGCATCAAGGTGCATGATCATGTGGTTACAACAACAACAACAACGTCGCCCACTCCAAAGTAAGTATTATTTTATATTTTCCTTAATATGTAATATGGATTTTCATGAAATATGGCGCAGCAAACGCGTCTTCATGAGCTGCATTTGGTGGTCGAGGAACTCGGGACAGACTTTCTGTCGTTTTTGCGAAGAATTGGTTTCCGTGTCGGTATACACGGGAAATCGATTCTTCTTAAAAACGACAGAAGTTTGGGCGAAAATACAAAGACCACCAAATACAGCTTAACAGGAGGCGTTTGATGCGCCATATTTCATCAAAATCCGTTACGTAATAAGGACAATATAAAAGAATACGTACTTTGAATCAGATGGATTCTGGAAGTTTCAGAACTTGTTGTTGTTGTTAGTACCACGTGATTATACACCTTGGGCATTGCCTATTCGAACAGTGGTCCAATCTTTACTATTGTCAGAACCATTTCACGTCGGTAGTACGCAAAGGATCTACCGTTGTATAATATTTTCTTATCTCTTATTGGGAACGTGGTCTGAACAGAGAAAGATATGGAGTACTATGGTCGAGCATAACCCGAATTATCTGTCTGTAACGCAGGGCGACTTGTCGCCCTACGTTACAGACAGATAATTCGGGCGACAAGTCGCCCTGCGTTACAGACAGATAATTCGGGCTAGGTCGAGAAATGATAACGGTAACGTAGTGACGGTTTTCATATTTATTTATAATCATAAATAAAACTGAAATGATCATGTCAAGAACGTGTACTACTTTCAATTAAAAGACACGTAATTCCTCCGATGGGGATGAGCCGCCAGCGAGTTATATATATGGTACTGTATGTATATATCATAGGAATTGGGAAGTACTCATAAGCCAAAACTGGCTGGCCCTTTCAATAGGGGTGACACGATAATAAACAACACTTTACTTTACTATGTTCCTCATCAACACAAACAATATATGGTCACGTGATGTATTCTAATGCACTCTATAAATATCACGCAATCTGATTGGCTGATGGTCATACATTACAGGTATATCATTGTTGATGAACGGTCGCAAATTATTTCAATATGTATTCCTACCCCAGTAGTAAAGGAGTGCATTAGAAATAGGTTAACCTCATTGTAATTTTGAAATTTGCGGCGTATATCAGAAAATGATAGGTCGGAAAACATGTTTAATGGCTCCGCTAGCGCGTCGCCATTAAACAGATTTTCCGACCGATCATTTTCTGATATACGACGCAAATTTCAAAATTATAATACAGTTGGGTTATATTGATTGGAGGACGGGTCACATTTTATTGTCACGCTAGTTATCCCCTCGTCGATAGGCAAGAGGGGATATAGCGTTAGTCCATGTACGTACGTGCGTACGTTCACAGATTGTGATAATGTATTTGGCCACAACGTGTGTCTACGGATGATGCTTTGTTTTGCATACGACCCACGTCCGACCGCCAAATGTAAAGGTCACTGAGGACTTACGATCACCGTGTTTGTAAAAAATGTTTTTTCACCAGCGACATATACAAAAATATACCATTGACGGCACGTGATATAACAATGTTTATCCCGTCAACACAGTGCGTATGTGCCGTGAAACACGGTGCCGTGAAACATTTTTGATATCCAGTCAATACAATTTTTGCATTTTACAGCCATTTGTAGGTGTTGACGGGATAAATAGAATAGTAGGTTAGTGCCGTGAATGGGAAAAATATCTGGAGCGGCACAGAAACGGCAGAGCCTCGCCCATCCCGTTTCCTGAGCCTTGCCAGATATTTTTTCCCATTCACGGCACTAACCTACTATTCTCTATCTATTTTCCTTATTTATGAACCAAAGTATATGTTGTGACCACTCATTTGAACCGTCTCGGCGAGACGGTTCAAATGAGTGGTCACAACATATACTTCTGATGAGAAATAAAGAAATTATTGAGCCTTGCCGGATATTTTTTCCCATTCACGGCACTGACCTACTATTCTCTATACGGATTCCATTTCATTTTGATACTTAACGCTCTATTCCAGTATGAACAGTGTGTCAAGCGTCTTGTAATCATGCACGACATAACACCACTTGTGCAGTTCAGTATATTAAAGGTACATGTCCACTCAGTAGGCACAACATGTTCTTTATAGGAATTAAATAAGTGTATAATTGTGTCACCAGTTCTAAAAATTACGAGTGACCGCTATACAGATAAAATCGTTTATTAATATTTAGTTTACTGATAGTGACGCGCGGTGGTATCAGGCTATTTTCATATGCAAACGAGGTATGATATTTTATAATTATTTATACTATTTAAATGTGTCGCCTGAAAGAATAATATTGTCGACTGATTATAAAGTATGATCATTGCACATCAAAAAATAATAACAGATAATAAATAGTAATGGCTGTTAACATTTTAAAGAAGCGCGACGTTTATCGCCCCTGATATCAGTGTGGAAATTTACATCTGATATAACATGTATAATAATTCCAATTAATACGTCGGGTAATGGTGAATGAATGTTTGTTTTGCCAGAAAATGTCTCAGATGATGTCTCTGATATAAGTAACATTTTGTGCCTACTGAGTGGGCGTGTACGTTTAAAGGCATTGGGTCTCAGATTTGCCTTAACCTAGAATTGATGAAACATAATAGTAAATAATAGTTTAATTAAAGATTTATATCGTATTTTTGAACATAATTGTACACATAAGTCGGGGATTGGTAAAACAATGTGTGTAATACTGAAAAATAACCATGTTTTTCAATCGAGTGTTACTAACTTAATTTATTTGAATTAATTACCCTGCCGTCTATAATTGGAACGTCTTTCTAAAATTCGGATAGTATGAATCGTGACAAAAGTAAAGACATTTCACAAATATTTCCTTACTGATACATGTAAAGCGAACATGACAAATTATGCCCCCTGAAGAATTATCTCCCCTGCATGTTACAGTTTCTGATAGCATGTACTGTAGTCGATTTCATCAAAATTGCAAAGTATACTTGTCTAGCAAAGTATACTTTAAGGGAGTAATCATTTATTGTTCACAACATGCATTACTTCATATAGAACTAACCACTGAATATATTTGATGATTACAAATATGCGGACTTATTATACTGAATTTATTACATTATCACAGCCAAAATGCCTGGAGGTCACACTGAGCTGTGAATGAAGACGTTGTGTTTATGCCATTTGTGGCATGTCTAGCCCCAGGCCAGCTGGCACACTCGAGCGGCCGAATAGAAAGCAATTCTGTTTTGCAGAAGCATAACTGATGTTTCATCGAAACAGTGCAGACACTTATGAGATTGCAATAAATGGGTCTACAGTGGTTACATACAGTATAAAGCATATTTGTCCAGTCACCAGCTCAGTCACTATTGTTGCCGTGCCTGGCGAAATGTGTGACCAGTGTAGCTCCTAATCTCCAAGCCCAATTATGTAGCCTGGTAGCGATATAGATTGCTTGATAAAGGTAATAAATACACCGTGTTTCATTGATGGAATGGTGAGCAGTGCAGATCCTGATCAGACTGTGCGGAAGCACAGGCTGATCTTGATCTATATTGCTCGCAAAACCTATAAGCCACATTTATCAAGTCACAACCGCATTTAAAGACTGTCTAGTTTGTAGTGTGACATGCACATATAGATTGCATGCACATATAGAATGGCGTGTTTTCTACTGTTACTCTTCATCGTTGGAAATGCGAAAGCATTCGAAGACATGACGATTGCAGACTACTTGTCAAAAAACAACGACTATTCGACACTAACTGCGTACCTCCACCAGACCGGACTATACAGCACATTGGCAGGCCCGGGTAAGTACTGTGCCCAATATGCAAATGCAACATGTATCACCATAAAAAATGGGTACATGCCCACACAGTAAGCACAACATGTTCTTTATATCAGAGACATCATCTGAGACATTTTCTGGCAAAAGAAATATTCATTCACCATTACCTCACGTATTGATTGGCATTATTATACATTTTATAGCAGACGTAAATTTACACCCTCATATCAGGGCGATAACCGTGTTTCCTTAAAATGTTAACGGACGTAACTATTTATTATCTGTATTTATATTTTGGTGTGCACTGATCATACCTTATAATCAGTCGAAAATATTATGTTTTAAGGTGACGCATTTAATTGGTATAACTAATTAAAGAATATCATGCCTCATTTGCATATGAAAATAGCCTGCTACCACCGCGAGTCACTATCAACAAAATAAATATTAATACATGATTATATCTATATCGCGGCCACACGTAATGTTTTAGAACTGGTGGAATAGTGACACAATTACACACTTATTTAATTCCTATAAAGAACATGTGCCTACTGAGTGGGCATGTACTTTTAAAGGGCCTCTGGATGCAGCTAAAATGAGTTGTCTTTAATATGCACAGTATGTCTCTTGACAATCTAACACAACTGGTGACAACCACATGCAAATATTCCAGCTATGTCACAAGTTACAAGGTGCATGATCACGTGGTTACAACTACAACAACAACAACGTCGCCCACTCCAAAGTAAGTATTATTTGATATTGTCCTTAATATGCAACTGATTTTGATGAAATATGGCGCAGCAAACGCGCCTTCATGAGCTGCTTTTTGTGGTCTATGGACTGTGGCACAGACTTCTGTCGTTTTTGCGAAGAATCGATTTCCGTGTCGGAGAGACACGGAAATCGATTCTTCGCAAAAACGACAGAAGTTTGTGCGAAAATACAGAGACCACCAAATACAGTTTAACAAGACGCTTTTGATGCGCCATATTTCATCAAAATCCGTTGCGTAATAAGGACACTATGAAAGAATAAATACTTTGAATCGGTACTTGTTGTTGTTGTTAGTACCATGTGAGCTATGTAGGTTTTAATTTTAAATTAGCTTTGATTATGCAGGACGTACTGTGACGTCATAAACGACACATAAAGACTAAGTTTTATTTATAGTAATGTTATTTTTAAATTCTGTCTTAATTAATTTGATATATTGATAATGTATACAGAAATACACATTAAAAAGAAAACTGTTTATTCGCAATTATTGGTTTTAATGGAAAAACAAATAACGCAATTTTCATTATTTAAATGAACTTATTATGATGTCACAGCTCAGCAGCTCACAGCCCTTACATGTGTAATGATTTAATAAGATATTTTTGTAGTATTACTATTATTATTTTTATTATCTCACAGATCCGTTCACGATTTTCGCCCCAACCAATGCCGCCTTTCAGCAACTCGACTCGGCGACAAAATCAAGTCTGGACAACGACGCTACGAGACTACGAGATGTGCTGGAGTACCATATTACAAGGGGGTACATTATGACGACAACAAGCCATGGTTTCACTGACCATGACACTCTCCTACAGGGGGCGCAATTCAGAGTATTCCAGCTAACAGGGGTACTGTATGGAGGTCAATCTTTGAACAAAACACACGATACATGTACATGTAACTATTGTCTGTTTCATGAAACCTGCCCAACCTTTACGGCCATATGAATAATGCAAAAACAATTTTTTTTTTCGATAATATTAAATTTTATGAAAATTCAAGTATATATTTTTATTTCGTGAAACTTGGTCAAATATTGATTTTATTACGAAAAATTGATTTAACATTTAACATTGGGGAAAAGGAGGTGGAGTAGCTGGGGGAGGAGTCAACAAACGAATTATTTTGGAATTTGACTCCGAAACTTGCTATATAGCTTGGAAATGATCTAACTAAGAACACAAAAGTTAAATTTTGAAAATCGGTCTAATATTTCTGAAATTAGAACAATTTCCCCATGTTAAGATTTAACATGGGGAAATTACTTTTTCGTAATACTATCAATATTGGACCAAATTTCACGAAATAAAAAGAAGGCTGATTCTTAAATTTTCATAAAATTTAATATTATCGAAAATAAAATTGTTTATATATTCGTGAAATTTGGGCAGATTTCGTGAAACAGACAGTACATTATAAATATAATGTCTGTTTCACGAAAGCTGCCCAAATTTTACGGCTATATAAACAATTCAAAAACAAGATTTCTTTTGATAATATTAAATTAAAGGAAAAATTAAGAATGAGCCTTCTTTTTATTTTGTGAAATTTGGTCAAATATTGATTTTATTGCGAAAAAACAATTTACCCATGTTAAATCCCCATAGACATCTTCACGGAGTGAGTGAAGATGTCTATGGGGATTTAACATGGGGAAATATTTTTGAATTTCAGAAATACTGGACCGATTTTTAAAATTTAACTTGTTTTCTTAGTTAGATCATATCCAAGCTATCTAGCCAGGTTTCGGAATCAATTTTCAATTTTTTTCGTTTTTTTACTCCTCCCACACTGCCTTACCACTTTTCCCCCCATGTTAAATTCCCATAGACAAATCAATTTTTCGTAATAAAATCAATATTTGACCGAATTTCACGAAATGAAAAGAAGGCTCATTCTTAAATTTTCCTTTAATTTAATATTATCGAAAATAATATTGTTTTTGAATTGTCTATATGGCCATACAATTTGGACAGCTTTCGTGAAACAGACAGTAGTTTGTTGTCTGCTGTTTATTTGTTATTCTACATTTTATCAAAAAAACATGGCTTAACAGCAATTTAGAATAATTTGCAAAGGAAATGTTTTCAAATATTGCCGAAACGGATTTGTATTGAGAAAGCAAATAAAACATAAAAGAACAGAAGACGACAATTTTCGTATCCCGCATTCTAACGGTTCAGCATGTTGCGAAACGTTACAATATTCCACTGTTTGAAACTGTGATCAAATGTGGCTGTGACTGAAGAAATGTGGCTTATGGGTTTTGCGACCAGTGTAGATCCAGATTAGACTGTGCATCCACACAGTCTGAATAGGATCTGCACTGTTCGCTATTTCAAGCAATATAGACCGTTAACAGACTGCAGTCGTGTGCTATTTGATCAGGAGCTACACTGGTCACAAGTCCCATAAACCCCATTTCTCCAATCACCGCCATAAATGTCTTTTGGTTATTACCGCATATATTCACAGAAACATTATTGTCATAATAAGTATTATTTCATAAAATGGGCGTTCACAGTTTAATAGCACAGTGTAATACAATCATAATACACAAGTGTAATAAATATGCAAATGAGCCCGCCACAGAAAACACGTTAGGTAATCAGTACAGCTTCATGTTATGAAGATTTGCTTACGCAATATAATCTAGCATTTGTGTTGATTTAATATGCTATTTATTAAAATCGTTGACTGATTCCATAAGAAACTCGGCACAGCCTCGTTTCGTATGACATTAGTAAACGAGTTTAATATCATATTAAATCAACACTCATGTAAGATCCTCTATTTATCCCGTGAACACAGTGCGTTATGTGCCGTGAAACACGGTGCCGTGAAACATTTTTGATATCCTGTCAATACGACCTAATCACTGCGTATGAATATGTACGGTGACTGTGGTTATTTTATTGCATTTTAAAGCTATTTGTAGGTGTTGACGGGATAAATAGAATAGTAGGTTAGTACCGTGAATGGGAAAATAGTATCTGGCGCGGCACGGAAACGGGATGTGCTCGGCAGAGCCTCGCCCATCCCGTTTCCTAAGCCTTGCCAGCTATTTTTTGCCATTCACGGCACTAACCTACTATTCTCTATTTATCTCCACTTTCGTGTTTAGAGCGGTATGGTGAACAACTATGATATGCTATACGCGCCATTCGACGTTATCTGCCAGAATGGCGTCGTACAGACTTTACACGATGTCCAATTCCCGCCAGTCGCGACCCCACAGCTCAACATAGCACAAGTGTTCGTCCGCCAAGAAAATAAGTTCCGAGATTTCACCCTGTTCCTGATTGTATATGGACTTTTGCCCGTCCTGGAAAGTACGTACTTGTACACTTCTCTGTGGCACGTACTTTACCAACACGGGTTCTATGTGATTACAGTGGAGCCTTTTTAACATGAACTTGGTTGTAAAATCACTGTGTATATTTGTTATTTCACTGTCAAAATAGGTATATTTGATATCATGAAAATCACGCACGTGGTTACAACAATAACAACAACAAATACTGAAATGTCCAGAAGCCCTCCGATTCAAAGTACGTATTATTGCATTGTGTCCTTATTATGCAACGGATTTTGATGAAATATGGCGCAACAAACACGTCTTGTTAAGCTGCATTTACTGACACGGAAATCGATTCTTGGCAGAAACGACATACGTATGTGCCGAACTCCCGCCAAATGCAGCCAAATGAAGACGCGTTTGCTGCGCCATATTTCATCAAAATCCGTTGCCTATGAAGGAAAATATCAAATAATACTTACTTTGGAGTGGGCGCGCTTTCAACACTTTCAGCCATTGTTGTTGTTGTTGTTGTTGTAACCACGTGATCATGCACCTTGAGGTAGAACCTCGCGAAACCAGGGGCCTGTTTCTCTAAACTTCGTACGACTAAGAAGTTTGTAAGTGCGAGATTGGAAATTAGAATAATAGCATTTACACTGTAAAGGTACGGTGGCACAGAGGGGACATGAAAATATGTTTTACTTTCGCGTGCGCACGTTATTTAGGTTTTGCGTGCGCACGCGATAGCAACCTATTGCGTGCGCACGCGAAAGTAAAACATATTGGCATGTCCCCTCTGTGAAACCGTAGATAGGCGATGCTGGTACATATTTAGTGTTTGTGTTGACGTGTAACGATGTGGACAGGTGGGCGGAACATGGTAGTATTAGTTAGCCACGTTAATGTGAAAAGGAAATTAATAAAAATATTCTTACGAACATTTGTATTATACGAAGTGTATTGAAACTGGCCCCTGATACATACACCATACATGCACCATGTTGCTCAATTTTAACGTGTTTCATATTAAATTGGTAATGTTCATGTTTGTAGCACTCACACACATTTAATATTCGTCATATTTCCGATTTACAGTGGACGCACTCTAAACCGGACCGTGACACACTGGGGACCTCACAGGGTGTCCGGTTTAGAGAGTGTCCACTGTTCAATGGGTGAATGACCAACTGTGAATGACCAGGTAGTGAGTTCACGGTCCTTGCACCGAACAATGCGGCGTTCGCCCCTATCGCAAGAGTGTTGCTGAATAGGAACCTACCCGATCAAACAATTCAACAAACGAGAGGTCAGTATTTATGTCTGTGACTGGAGAAACGGGGTCTTATAGGGTTTGCGACCAGTGTTGATACAGATAAGCGAATACACCATAAAACTAGTTTTCTGACAAACGTAGAGAAAATGTGAGTCACGTGGGTCATGGCAAGACGTCATGTATACACTCGGAACAAAAACGATATTGTAGCTTATTATTTGCCCTAATTTCTCGACAAATGAAAGCAGAGCATTTCGTCTCAATTAGTCGCATATTACGACGCTTTCACCAATATATGTTGAATTAATCATTAAATGGTGTAATATCTCAGCAGTTATATTTAGAACCACAGGTCCCGCGTTGTTGACGTAATATCCTGTGACGCACACCATGTGTACGATCGAATCAGTGTCACACAGCCAATCACGTAATAGTATCGTTGTTGGAAACACGTTTATGGGCAGCGCTCCATTCTAATAGACAGGTGCCCGCGATGAGGTGGGGCGACCAATAACTGAAGTAAGTTATAGTTCACATATTGAATGTTTAATAAACTAATTTCTCGCCCACTAGGGCTCGCTACGAAATTAATTTATTAAACATGTAATATGTGAACTATAACTATTACTTGAGCGTTAAAATCGCAAAGCTCGTCAGTTCTGTAGGCCTATTTCACCAACATTGCAAAGTATACTTTTCTAGCAAAGTATACGTTGAAGGAGTAATCATTTATTTTTCCTGAAATGCATTATTTCATATAGAACTAACAAATGCATATATTTCATGATTAAAAGTAAGCAGAATTATTATACTGAATTTATTACATTATCACAGCCAAATTGGCTGTGATAATGTAATAAATTCAGTATAATAAAAATTAATAAATTTATCCTAAAATTGAAAATTTCTCCCTGAAAGTATGCTTTGCTAGAAAAGTATACTTTGCAATGTTGGTGAAAAAGGCTACTGAGCCCACTGACACATTACGGACGGACAATAACCCAGATAAAACGAACAGTAATTTTGGAAATGTATCAAAGAACGAATATAAGTTAATGTCGGACAGACATGGCAGTTGCTATATGTGGCTGTGACTGGAGAAATGTGGCGTATGTGATTTATGACTAGTGTAGCTCCTGATCAAATAGCACACGCATGTAGCGTGCGAATGATATACATGTACATATATATTCATTGGTAAAAGCAAGACGGTTGTTACGTTGATGGAATGGCGAACAGTGCAGATCCTGATCAGACTGTGCGGATGCGCAGGCTGATCTGCATCTACACTGGTCGCCCATTTCTCCAGTCACAGCCACATATATGTTAAAGCATCGACTGCATAGAAATGTTCTGGTGTTACTTATAAGTTGACATGGCGGCTTACTTGCGAAATTTCGTCTTTTTTAGCCATGTATTCCGAAATTTCCATTTTTGGATCATGATTTCTTTCATTTCTGCGCCACAACGAAAATACTGCATGTACAACTATGGAGATGAAGCTTTCAGATTGAATAGATATAGAGAATAGTAGGTTAGTGCCGTGAATTGGAAAATATATCTGGCAAGGGTTATGAAACGGGATGGACGAGGCTGTGCCGAGCCCATCCCGTTTCCGTGCCGCGCCAGATATTTTTTCCCATTCACGGCACTAACCTACTATTCTATTTATCCCGTCAACACCTACAAACAGTTTTAAAAAAAATAACCGCAGCCGCATCCTCAAAATCGGAGAATCGACTAGTATGACAACCGCACATATTCATACGCAGTGATTAGGTTGTATTGACAGGATAACAAACATGTTTCACGACACATACCGACTGTGTTGACGGGATAAAATTGCATGACGTGAGAAAGGATACTGCATTATTATGCATAGTTTATGAAATATGGGAATTTGAAATTTTGGTTGTTTTATCATCCATATGGGCGATATAATTTCAGATATATTTAACTACCACGTGATACCGGGTGCGAGGAAATTGTCGATGATGCGGGATGGACAACAACTGTATACACTGTATGGCTCGCCAGTAAATGTGACAGTCAAACCAGCTGGTACATATTGTTACATGACTGACGTTATTTGACACAGCCGTGTTCAAACGTACAGCGAGTGCTGTTTGACCATGGCTGTAGACAATGCTTATTCCGGGGCCAAGCCAACACATAATGAATGTGTCTCATGACGTTACTAGAACGCACCATTACGTCACCAGACCAGTTCACAACGGTCACACTGATATTTTGAAATTGATGCGGCTGCATCACGCGACGTGTACTGCGGCCCCGGAATATCATTATGTCTGTGTAAATGTGTATGTGTCTGTGTATGTGTATGTGTCAATAAGCTGTTTGAATGGAGAAAATTATCAAAGTAGATCTACCGAAAGTACTGCATATATGCTCCGAATTCCGTTGGAAATGTCACAATGACGTTCGACCATATCCAGCCGTGGGTAAACGTTTGCCGTGGCACTCGGGAACTGTTTGAACCCGCGGCCTACGGCCTTGGGGCTGACACAGTGCCCTCGTGCCACGGTAAACGTTTACCCACGGCTGGACATTGTCGAACCTTATATGTGACTATGACTGGAGAAATGAAGTATATGTGATTTGTGACCAGATCTACGGAAAGTACTGCATATATGCTCAAATTACCTGACATTCCCGTTGGAAATGTGACAATAACGTTCGACCATGTCCAGCCGTGGGTAAACGTTTTCCGCGGCACTCGGGAACTGTTTGAACCCGCGGCCTACAGCCTTGGGGTTCAAACAGTGCCCTCGTGCCACGGTAAACGTTTACCCACTGCTGGACATTGTCGAACCTTATAATAATTATATGTGACTATGGCTGGAGAAATGAAGCGTATGTGACGTGTGACCAGTGGCCGTGTAGCTCCTGATCAAATAGCCTGAATGTGTATTACGTGTTAGAAGCATGCTAAATGTTTGATTGCGTCATGTTCTTCGAGCCTCGGAATTCCTACGCGTTTCATAGCCTTGCCTGATAAACTTGATATCAACAGACACTCGCTTGCTATTCTCTATATCCATGTCATTCAACGTGACGTCATGTTTTCTGTACACATCTCCAAGGTGCATGATCACGTGGTTACAACAACAACAACGTCGCCCACTCCAAAGTAAGTATTATTTGATATTTACCTTAATATGCAACGGATTTTTATGAAATATGGCGCAGCAAACGCGTTTACAAGAGCTGCATTTGGTGGTCCATTGAGTTCGGCACAGACTTATGTCCTTTTTGCGAAGAATCGATTTTGGGCGAAAATACAGAGACCACCAAATGCAGTTTAACAAGACACGTTTGATGCGCCATAGTTTATCAAAATCCGTTACGTAATAAGGACAATATAAAAGAATACGTACTTTGAATCAGATGGATTCTGGAAGTTTCAGTACTTGTTGTTGTTGTTAGTACCACGTAATCATACACCTTGCTATTGTATAAGGTACCGCTTTCTATAGCGTCATGTTGACCATGCCTATGTCGTTGTAGGTGACGTCATGTTTGACTACGCACATGTCGTGGAATCTGACATACAAGCGTCCAATGGAATCATTCAAGTGATCGATCACCTCCTGGCTCCCGTCGCCGTAGTGAATGCATTGAACAGTCAAGCCGGGTTTCATGACAACTATTCGTATCCTCTCACACCATGAGCCGGGAACCAGATATTTGTACCCGGGATTATAAATAATATTATTAAAGGGATCATAATTAATATTAAATCATCACAGATATTAGAATATATTTATTGCACAAACAAACTATCATAATTATTGAAAGGTACAGTTCACATAACGGATGTTCTTAACTGTCTTATTTACAGTTCACACACTTAGTCGAGTGTATTATCATTTTGATACACCGTACAGTGGAACATCTCTAAACCGGACACCCTGGGAGGGTGTCCGGTTTATAGAGGTTCCACTGTGAAACTTGCATATCCTACTTCAAGACACGCGTTGGTGCTTTGCTATCATGAACATACATTATCCTTGGAGATAAATGGCAGCGAAGCATATCAAAACTAAGTCCAACTTACTTGTCTCTCTGTTCGGTTTACATGGGGTTCGACTGTATTAATAAACTGCCGAAGCCAATTTTATGCAACAAGGGTTAATCTAGAACATCGTACTACATGTACATGGACATTCTACATAAAACTATAGTATGTCATCATTTGTTTACATGGTTACATGTACCTTGTTTCCATCTGCATCGCCGTGTTGCTAAGAGCTACGACAATTTTAGGATACTCATGTTTCCTCTTACATTAAAAGCCAACATTACGCCTCCATCTGAGCTCACCAAACATTTGTAAATGTATATACATATGTAATGAGCTCTCGCATTGATCTGTAAATGTTGTCAAATAAATAATGGTTATAAGCACACAAACTATCAGATTTCATGATTGTGTATTCTGACCTGGTTAAGTAATATGTTCTTATCTCGTCGACCTTAAATATGAGACAAACCATGCGATTGTGTACATAAGAAGATGCGCCATTTATCATAAACGTATTTACAGAAACTATGATTGTTTATGTAAATGAGGTCAAATGTTTACGAACTTTACACAGCAAATGTGGCATTATATTCCGCATTGGCTGTGGAAATGTTGTCAACTTTCGACGTCATTTACGGAAAAAATATTAAATGTTGTGAATAATTTTCAAGAGATATCGTACATTTTCTTAGGTAAAAAATCGCATTGCTTTTATCATATGAAGTGGGACCAACACAACCATTTTTAGACCAGACTCTACATATGAGGAAACTGACCAAGGTTTTCCAAATGAATCAGGAAAACAGGGCACCAATTACCACTAAGTTACGAATTTACCATTGCGAATGTGCTTGATCGTCATGCATACGCCGCTCAAAGACGCTTTTCATTGGCCGGCTTACAGCTAGAGATTAACCATTGACCAATGTATTAATAACCTACATTATCACATCTTGTCGAAATGTGGCATAAATTGCAGAGCGCGCGTGTTCTGAAATGTATACCAAACTTCGAAGTCATTTACATGAATGTCTAGTCATAACTAGAATGGCACGGAAGCACAGAGGTAACATGCAAACTTTTTTTTCTAGGCATGAGTTTTGTTTTTATCTTGTGGGAAAACAACAACAACAATTCAGCAACAAGCACAATATAGGCATAGTACATCATCTCTTATATCTTACATTTTTTAAAGTATCGATTTAAAGCACAGAACAAGCAGACAAGAATGAATAACGTGTTTTGTTGTTGTCGTTGTTGTTGTTGCTGTGTGTGATCCCGGCGCTGGTTTTATCCTGTTCCCTCAAAATATTATCCTGTGCAAACAAGTTTACGGAAGCACAGAGGTGACATGCAAACTTTTTTTTTCTAGGCATGAGTTTTTTTTTTATCTGGTGGGAACAAGATATTATTTTGAGGGAACAACATAATATCTTGTTCGCACAGGATAATATGTTGAGGGAACAGGATATTAACTTGTTCGAACAAGATATTATTTTGAGGGAACAACATAATATCTTGTTCGCACAACTTAATATTTTGTTTCCACAGAATAATATTTTGAGGGAACAGGATATTAACTTGTTCGAACAAGATATTATTTTGAGGGAACAACATAATATCTTGTTCGCACAACTTACTATTTTGTTCCCACAGAATAATATTTTGAGGGAACAGGATATTAACTTGTTAAAACAAGATAATATTTTGAGGGAACGAATTATTATCTTGAGGGAACAGCATCCTTTCGCCGCCATTTTGCCTCAATACTTTGTCATGGATCGAGAGTATTTAAAGTATCCATTTAAAGCACAAAACTACGGAAGAACAAGCAGACAAGAATGAATAACGTGTTTTGTTGTTGTTGTTGTTATTGCTGTGTGTGATCCCGGCGCTGGTTTTATCCTGTTCCCTCAAAATATTATTCTGTGGGAACAAAATATTAAGTTGTGCGAACAAGATATTATCCTGTTCCCTCAAAATATTATCCTGTGCGAACAAGATATTATGTTGTTCCCCCAACATAATATCTTGTTCGAACAAGATATTATCCTGTTCCCTCAAAATATTATCCTGTGCGAACAAGATATTATGTTGTTCCCTCAAAATAATATCTTGTTCCCACAAGATAAAAAAAAAACTCATGCCTAGAAAAAAAAAGTTAACATGTCACCTCTGTGCTTCCGTACATTTATGAAAAGGGCGTTTTATTTTTCTGAAACAAAATATTAAAATTACTTAAGTAACTAGAATGGACTGTGACTGGACTCGTTACGAGCTGGCTCATTTGCAAACATCACAAAAGAGGTCTATAGTGTTGAAAGGGTTAATTGAATATATCCAACTAAACGTAACAATCGTTGCTTGGACAAACATTGTATACGGGCCTGTGAAAATACTAAATAAACTCTATTCTAATGTTGGATCTTACTTAGTTATTTCCCTTTGCAAATCTATTTATAGAAACCCGGTCGTATGGTTTATTTTAGCGTTTATTTATGACTGAATAGTGCATAAATTAAGACTGCGAACAGGGTAGACCCAGATCAGACTGCACATATGTGCAAAATTAGCATATGAAATTCCATTGTGCAGTTCAGTATATTAAAGGTACATGCCCACTCAGTAGGCACAACACGTTCTTTATAGGAATTAAATAAGTGTATAATTGTGTCACTATTCCACCAGTTCTAAAAATTACGAGTGCCCGCTATACAGATAAAATCATTTATTATTATTTATTTTACTGATAGTGACGCGCAGTGGTATCAGGCTATTATTTATACTATTTAAATGTGTCGCCTGAAATAATAATAATTTCAACAGATTATAAAGTATGATCATTGCACAGATAATAAATAGTAATGGCCGTTAACATTTTAAGGAAGCACGGTTATCGCCCCTGATATCAGTGTGGAAATTTGCATCTGATATAAAATGTATAATAATGCCAATCAATACGTGGGGTAATGGTGAATGAAATTTTGTTTTGCCACAAAATGCCTCAGATGATGTCTCTGATATAAATAACAGTTTGTGCCTACTGAGTGGGCGTGTACGTTTAAAGGCACTGGGTCTCAGATTTGCCTTAACCTAGAATTGATGAAACATAATAGTAAATAATAGTTTAATTAAAGATTTATATCGTATTTTTGAACATAATTGTACATATAAGTATTGGATTGGTAAAAGATGTGTGTAATACTGAAAGATAACTACATGTAGCTGCATGTTTTTCAATCCAGTGTTACTAAATTAATTTATTTGAATTAATTACCCTGCCGTCTATAATTGGAACATCTTTCTAAATTCGGATAGTATGAATCGTGACAAAAATAAAGACATTTCACAAATATTTCCTTACTGATACATGTAAAGCGAACATGATAAATTACGCCAAGTAGAATTGTCTCCCCTGCTTGTCACAGTTTCTGATAGCATGTACTGTAGTCGATTTCATCAAAATTGCAAAGTATACTTGTCTAGCAAAGTATACTTTGAGGGAGTAATCCTTTATTTTCACAAAATGCATTACTTCATATAGAACTAACCACTGAATATAGTTGATGATTAAAAGCATGTAGACTTATTATACTGAATTTATTACATTATCACAGCCAAAATGGCTGTGATAATGTAATAAATTCGGTATAATAAAAATTAATAAATTTATCCTTAAATTGAAAAGTTCTAGATAAGTATACTTTGCAATTTCGGTGAAATCGGCTACCAACGTGCGTGTCACTATAAGTAATATAAATATTACTAAATGATTATATCTGTATAGCGCACAATTGTATCTGTTAGTACTGGTGGAATAGTGACACAATTATACACCCTTTTTAATTCCTACAAAGAACAGTTTGTACCTACTGCGTGGGCATGTACCTTTAAGGTGAACTATAGAAATGACAATCACAAATTTCAGACCACATATATGCCTCGAGGTCACACTGAGCTGTGACTGGAGACGTTGTGTTTATGCCATTTGTGGCAAGTCTAGCCCCAGGCCAGCTGGCACACTCGAGCAGCCGAACAGAAAGCACTTCTGTTTTGCAGAAGCATAACGGATGTTTCATCGAAACAGTGCAGACACTTAGGCGATTGCAAAGAAATGGGTCTACAGTGGTTACATACAGTATAAAGCATATTTGTCCAGTCACCGGCGCAGTCACTATTGTTGCCGTGCCTGGCGAAATGTGTGACCAGTGTAGCTCCTAATCTCCAAGCCCAATTATGTAGCCTGATAACGATATAGATTGCTTGATAAAGGTAATACACCGTGTTTCATTGATGGAATGATGAGCAGTGCAGATCCTGATCAGACTGTGCGGAGCGGAAGCACAGTCTGATTTGGATCTACATTGCTCGCAAAACCTATAATACACATTTCTCAAGTCACAACCACATTGAAAGACTGTCTCGGTTGTAGTGTGACATGATCATAATAGGTTGCATGCACACATAGAATGGCGTGTTTTCTACTGTTACTCTTCATCGTTGGAATGGCGAAAGCATTCGAAGACATGACGGTTGCAGACTACTTGTCAAAACACAACGACTATTCGACACTAACTGCGTACCTCCACCAGACCGGACTATACAGCACATTGGCAGGCTCGGGTAAGTACTGTGCCCAATATGCAAATGCAACATGTATCACCATAACAAATGGGTACATGCCCACACAGTAAGCACAACATGTTCTTTATATCAGAGACATCATCTGAGACATTTTCTGGCAAAAGAAATATTCATTCACCATTACCTCACGTATAGATTGGCATTATTATACATTTTATATCAGACGTAAATTTACACCCTCATATCAGGGCGATAACCGTGTTTCCTTAAAATGTTAACGGACATAACTATTTATATCTGTATTTATTTTTTGGTGTGCAATGATCATACTTTATAATCAGTCGAAAATATTATGTTTTAAGGTGACGCATTTAATTGGTATAAATAATTAAAAAATATCATGCCTCATTTGCATATGAAAATAGCCTGCTACCACCGCGAGTCACTATCAGCAAAATAACTATTACTAAATTATTATATCTATATCGCGGCCACACGTAATTTGTTAGAACTGGTGGAATAGTGACACAATTACACACTTATTTAATTCCTATAAAGAACATGTTGTGCCTACTGAGTGGGCATGTACTTTTAAAGGGCCTCAGGATGCAGTAAAAATTAGTTGTCTTTAATATGCACAGTATGTCCCTTGACAATCTAGCAAAACTGGTGACAACCGCATGCAAATATTCCAGCTCTGTCACAAGTTACAAGGTGCGTGATCACGTGGTTACAACAACAACAACGTCGCCCACTTCAAAGTAAGTATTATTTGATATTTTCCTTAATATGCAACTGATTTTGATGAAATATGGCGCAGCAAACGCGCCTTCATGAGCTGCATTTGGTGGTCTATGGAGTATGGCACAGACTTATGTCGTTTTTGCGAAGAATCGATTTTCGATTCTTCGCAAAAACGACAGAAGTTTGTGCGACAATACAGAGACCACCAAATGCAGCTTAACAAGACGCTTTTCATACGCCATATGTCATCAAAATCCATTTCATAATAAGGGCACTATAACAGAATACATACTTTGAATCGGTACTTGTTGTTGTTGTTGTTAGTACCACGTGATCATACACCTTGAGTTATGTAGGTTTTAATTTAAATTAGCTTGGATTGCAGAACATGTGATATCATAGACGACCCATAAAGACTAAGTGTTATTTATAGTAATGTTATTTTTAAATTCTGTCTTAATTAATTGGATATATTGATCATGTATACAGACATACACATTAAAAAGAAAACTGTTTATTATATACCTACCCATGAAATACATAGTTATACGACGTAAATAAAAGTCATATGTTCTCATCGATGAAATAAACATCTTCCGGTGAAAATACGACTACTTCCGCTATCTATATTCATAACGCGCACCTGCAGTGCCGGACTGCAAATAGGCTGCATTCACATTCACAGTCATTACCGTATACAGTCTATAAAAACTGCTAATTTCCATGGAGCGGTATATAATAAATAGAATATTCATATTTTTGCAACGAATATGACATATAATGTTCATCTCGTGGTTAGGCACTCGTGAAATATGGACATTCCACACCACTCGATGAACATATATGTCATATTCGTTGCAAAAATATGAATATCCTCTATTTATTCGCAATTATTGGTTTTAATGGAAAAACAAATATCGCTATTTTCATTATTTAAATGAACTTATTATGATTCAGCAGGTCACAGTCCTTACATGCGTGATGATTTAATAAGATATGTTTGTAGTATTACTATTATTAGTTTTATTATCTCACAGATCCGTTCACGATTTTCGCCCCAACCAATGCCGCCTTTCAGCAACTCGACTCGGCGACAAAATCAAGTCTGGACAACGACGCTACGAGACTACGAGATGTGCTGGAGTACCATATTACAAGGGGTACATTATGACGACAACAAGCCATGGTTTCACTGACCATGACACTCTTCTACAGGGGGCGAAATTCAGAGTATTCCAGCTAACAGGGGTATTGTATGGAGGTCAATCTTTGAAGAAAACACACGATACATGTACATGTAACTATTGTCTGTTTCACGAAACCTGCCCAACCTTTACGGCCATATGAATAATGCAAAAACAATATTTTTTTCGATAATATTAAATTTTATGAAAATTCAAGTATATCTTTTTATTTCGTGAAACTTGGTCAAATATTGATTTTATTACGAAAAAATGATTTAACATTTAACATTGGGGAAAAGGAGGTGGAGGAGCTGGGGGAGGAGTCAACAAACGAACACTTTTGGAATTTGACTCCGAAACTGGCTATATAGCTTGAAAATGATCTAACTAAGAAAACAAAAGTTAAATTTTGAAAATCGGTCCAGTATTTCTGAAATTAGAAAAAAATCCCCATGTTAACATTTAACATGGGGAAATTACTTTTTCGTAATACTATCAATATTGGACCAAATTTCACAAAATAAAAAGAAGGCTGATTCTTAAATGTTGATACATGTATGTAAATTTATCCCGTCAACACAGTGTGTATGTGCCGTGAAACGCGGTGCCGTGAAACATTTTTGATATCCAGTGAATTCTATTTTTGCATTTTACAGCCATTTGTAGGTGTTGACGAGATAAATAGAATAGTAGGTTAGTGCCGTGAATGGGAAAAAATATCTGGCGCGGCACGGAAACGGGATGTGCTCGGCAAAGCCTCGCCCATCCCGTTTCCTGAGCCTTGCCAGATATTTTTTACCCATTCACGGCACTAACCTACTGTTCTCTATGAGCCCGCCACAGAAAACACGTTAGGTAATCAGTACAGCTTCAAGTTATGAAGATTTGATTACGCAATATATATAATCTAGCATTTGTGTTGATTTAATATGCTATTTATTAAAATCGTTGACCGATTCCATAAGAAACTCGGCACAGCCTCGTTTCTTCTGACATCAGTAAACGAGTTTAATAATCATATTAAATCAACATTCATATAAGATCCTATATTTATCCCGTCAACACAGGGCGTAAGTGCCGTGAAATACGGTGCCGTGAAACATTTTTGATATCCTGTCAATACGACCTAATCACTGCGTATGAATATGTGCGGTGGCTGTGGTTATTTTATTGCATTTTAAAGATATTTGTAGGTGTTGACGGGATAAATAGAATAGTAGGTTAGTGCCGTGAATGGGAAAACAATATCTGGCGCGGTACGGAAATGGGATGTGCTCGGCAGAGCCTCGCTCATCCCGTTTCCTAAGCCTTGCCATATATTTTTTGCCATTCACGGCACTAACCTACTATTCTCTATTTATCTCCACTTTCGTGTTTAGAGCGGTATGGTGAACAACGGGAGTATGCTATACGCACCATTGGACGTTATCTGCCAGAATGGCGTCGTACAGACTTTACACGATGTCCAATTCCCGCCAGTCGCGATCCCACATCTCAACATAGCACAGGTGTTCATCCGCCAAGAAAATAAATTCCGAGATTTCACCCTGTTCCTGATGGTATATGGACTTTTGCCCGTCCTGGAAAGTACGTACACTTCTCTGTGGCACGTGCTTTACCAACACGGGTTCTATGTGATTTACAGTGGAGCCTTTCTATCCTGAACTTGGTTGTAAAATCACTGTGTATATTTGTTATTTCACTGTCAAAATAGGTATATCTGATATCATGATTGAAAATCACGCACGCACACACGGACACGCACGCGCTCCCACTAATGCAGGTATAAGGTGTATGTTCACGTGGTTACAACAATAACAACAACAAGTACTGAAACTTCCAGAAGCCCTCCGATTACGTACATGTATTGTTTCATTGTGTCCTTATTATGCAACGGATTTTGATGACATATGGCGCACCAAACGCGTCTTGTTAAGCTGCATTTGTTGGTCTCCGTACTTTGGCCTATTTCTCTAAACTTTGTACGACTAAGAAGTTTGTAAGTGCGAGGTTGGAAATTAGAATAGCATTTACACTGATAGGTACGGTGGCACAGAGGGGACATGGAAATATGTTTCACTTTCGCGTGAGCACGCAATACCTATTGCGTGCGCACGCAATAGTAAAAAAAGATTTGCATGTCCCCTCTGTGCCACCGTAGATAGGCGATGCTGGTAACTATTTAGTGTTTGTGTTCACGTGTAACGATGTGGACAGGTCGGCGGAACATGGTAGTATTAGTTAGCCACGTTAATGTGAAAAGGAAATTAAAACTAGAGCAGCTTGAGCTGCATCAACGGTTTGAGCCTCACACATTGATTTCATGTGTAACTAAGCTTTAGCCCAAGGTGTAAACTATCGGTTGCAAAAAGAATTTCTGAAGTTTTAGAATGAACAGTCCAACATTATTGTGTTCGCATCATCACACCGATGTGGGGCCGGTTAGCTTAGAGGTAGAGCGATGGGCTCGGAGCGAGGGATACCGGGTTCGATCCTCAGCCAAAGATTTAGCTAAAGGACAGAAATATCGACTACAGCAAAAACAATTGAAATCGAATGATAAATAACGAAGCTGACGTCACATCCGTTTGCTCTATTTTGAAAACTTGAAAAAATACGTTCATCGTTTGACATCGAATAGAGCCGTAAGTAGTCAAGATATAGCTCTGAAAATTATCATCTTTCATGCGGCTGACACTCCCCTATCACCCTGGCAAGAAATTATGTTGCTGACAGTAATGTACAAATTGGAAAACGTTTGTAAAGACCACCCGTTATCAGTCGAAATTCGGCAAAATCGTTGAAAAGTATGTACATTTTTCAACTTCAAATGCATATAGCTCTTTTATTTGAGCAGACAGCCGAAAACTGTCAGCGAATCTGAGATAGAGAATTTTGTCAGCTTTCCGATGCAAAAAGAATTCTTGAAATCGGTTGGAAAATAAGGAAGTTATAGGAAGTATGACGTCACTTCCGTTTTCGTGGGAAGTAGCATTAACAGATATCTGAAAATCTCTGAGTCTCTGCTCACACTTGATCCGAATCGGCATGCAAAATTTGAAGTCGATCCGACCAGCGGTTTGGTGTAGATGGGGGGAGCCCCTAAGTCAGCGGATGATTATTTTTCGATAGTTATCGCCCCTAAATTGCAGTTTACGCCATTTGTAAATACACCTAATAAAACGGAAATTACATATGTGCAATATTCCGCCAGTGAAGTTTTCGTTTGTTTTTCACCATAGGCCGGGCACAAAGCGGGAAAGTTTTAGCTAAATGACTGAAATATCGACCGCAGCAAGAAATTTTGAAATCTATTGATAAATAACGAAGCTGACGTCACATCCGTTTGCTCTATTTTGAAAACTTGAAAAAAAGACGTTCATCTTTGACATCCAATAGAACCGGAAGTAGTCAAGATAGAGCTCTGAAAATTATCATCATCTTTTATGCGCCTGACACTCCCCTATCACACTGGCAAGAAATTATGTTGCTGACATTACTGTACAAATTGGAAAACGTTTGCAAAGACCACCCAGTTATCAGCCGAAATTCGGCAAAAATTCGGCAAAATCGTTGAAAAGTATGTACATATTTCAACTTCAAATCCCTATAGCTCTCTTATTTGACCAGATAGCCGAGAACTGTCAGCGAAGCCGAGATAGAGAATGTTGTCAGCTTTCCAATGCAAAAATAATTTTTGAAATCGGTTGGAAAATAATAAGGAAGTTATAGAAAGTTATAGAAAATATGACGTCACTTCCGGTTTCGTGGAAAGTGGCATTAAGATATTTCTGAAAATCTCTGATTCTCTGCGCACACTTGATCCGAATCGGCATGCAAAATTTGAAGTCGATCCGACCAGCGGTTTGGGCTGTAGCCTGAACGGCTGAATAAAAAAAAAAAAAAAAAAAAAAAAAAACGAATACAATAGGTTTTCGGCGCAGCTGAAAGCCGCCTCAAACCTAAAAATATTCGTACGAACATTTGTATTAATCCGAAGTGTAATGAAACTGGCCCCTGATACATACAACATACATGTACCATGTTGTTCAATATTAACGTGTTTCATATTAAATTGGTAATGTCTGTTCATGTTTACTAGCACTCACACACGTTTTGTATTCGTCATATTTCCGATTTACAGTGGACGCACTCTAAACCGGACCGTGACACACTGGGGACCTCACAGGGTGTCCGGTTTAGAGAGTGTCCACTGTTCAATGGGTGAATGACCGACTGTGATTGACCAGGTGGTGACTTCACGGTCCTTGCACCGAATGATGCGGCGTTCGCCCCTATCGCAAAAGTGGTGATGAATAGAAACCTACCTGATCCAACAATTCAACAAACGAAAGGTCAGTATTTATGTCTGTGACTGGAGAAACGGGGTCTTATGGGGTTTGCGACCAGCGTAGATACAGATAAGCGAATACACCATAAAACTAGTTTTCTGACAAACGTAGAGAAAATGTGAGTCAAACGTGGGTCATAGCAAAACGTCATGTATAAACGTAATGTATAAATATCATGTATAAACTCGGAACAAAAACGATATTGTAGCTTATTGTTTGCCCTAGTTTCTCGACAAATGAAAGCAGAGCATTTCGTCTCAATTAGTCGCATATTACGACGCTTTCACCAATATATGTTGAATTAATCATTAAATGGTGTAATATCTCAGCAGTTATATTTAGAACCACAAACCCCGTCTTGTTGACGTAATATCCTGTGACGCGCAAAATGTGTACGATCGATTCAGTGTCACACCGCCAATCACGTAATAGTATCGTTGTTGGAAACACGTTTATGGGCAGCGCTCCATTCTAATAGACAGGTGCCCGCGATGAGGCGGGGCAACCAATAACTGAAGTTAGTTATAGTTCACATATTGAATTTTTAATAAACTAATTTCTCGCCCACTAGGGCTCGCTACGAAATTAAATTATTAAACATGTAATATGTGAACTATAACTATTACAAGAGCGTTAAAATCGCAAAGCTCGTCAGTTCTGTAGCCTATTTCACCAACATTGCAAAGTATACTTTTCTAGCAAAGTATACGTTGAAGGAGTAATCATTTATTTTCCCTGAAATGCATTATTTCATATAGAACTAACAAATGAATATATTTCATGATTAAAAGTAAGCAGAATTATTATACTGAATTTATTACATTATCACAGCCAAATTGGCTGTGATAATGTAATAAATTCAGTATAATAAAAATTAATAAATTTATCCTAAAATTAAAAATTTCTCCCTGAAAGTATACTTTGCTAGAAAAGTATACTTTGCAATGTTGGTGAAATGGGCTACTGAGCCCACTGATACATTACGGACGGACAATAACCCAGATAAAACGAACAGTAATTTTGGAATTGTATCAAATAACGCATATCACTTAATGTCAGGCAGACATGGCAGTTACTATATGTGGCTGTGACTGGAGAAATGTGGCTTATGTGATTTGTGACTAGTGTAGCTCCTGATCAAATATCACACTCATGTAGAGTGCTAATGATATACATGTATATTCCTTGATAAAAGCAAGACGGTTGTTACGTTGATGGGATGGCGAACAGTGCAGATCCTGATCAGACTGTGCGGATGCACAGGCTGATCTGGATCTACACTAGTCGAAAACCCCATAAGCCCCATTTCTCCAGTCACAGCCACATATGTGTTAAAGCATCGACTGCATAGAAATGTTCTGGTGTTACTTATAAGTTGACATGGCGGCTTACTTGCGAATTTTCGTCTTTTTTAGCCATGTATTCCGAAATTTCCATTTTTGGATCATGATTTATTTCATTTCTGCGCCACAACGAAATTACTGCATGTACAACTATGGAGATGAAACTTTCAGATTGCAGAGATATAGAGAATAGTAGGTTAGTGCCATGAATGGAAAATATATCTTGTAAGGGTCAGGAAACGCCGACCCCATCCCGTTCTAGTGCCGCGCCAGATATTGTTTTCTATTCACGGCACTAACCTACTATTCTATTTATCCCGTCAATACCTACAAATAGTTTTAAAATACCAAAAAAAAAATGACCCCAGCCGCATCCTCAAAATCGGAGAATCGACTAGTATGACATCCGCACATATTCATACGCAGTGATTAGGTCGTATTGACAGGATAACCAAAATATTTCACGACACATACGGACTGTGTTGACGGGATAAAATTGCATGACGTAAGAAAGGATACTGCATTATTATGCACAGTTTATGAAATATGGGAATTTGAAAATTGTGGTTGTTTTGTCCACCATGCGATATAATTTCAGATATATTTAACTACCACGTGATACCGGGTGCGAGGAAATTGTCGATGATGCGGGATGGACAACAACTGTATACACTGTATGGCTCGCCAGTAAATGTGACAGTCAAACCAGCTGGTACATATTGTTACATGACTGACGTTGCTTGACACAGCCGTGTTCAAACGTACAGCGAGTGCTGTTTGACCATGGCTGTAGACAATGCTCATTCCGGGGCCAAGCCAACACATAATGAATGTGTCTCATGACGTTACTAGAACGCACCATTACGTCACCAGACCAGTTCACAACGGTCACATTGATATTTTGAAATTGATGCGGCTGCATAATGCGACGTGTACTGCGGCCCCGGAATATCATTATGTATGTGTAAATGTGTATGTGTATGTGTATGTGTAAATCAGCTGTTTGAATGGAGAACATTATCAAAGTAGATCTACCGAAAGTACTGCATATATGCTCCGATTGCATGACATTTCCGTTTGAAATGTGACAATGACTTTCGACCATGTCCAGCCTTGGGTAAACGTTTGCTGCGGCACTCAGGAACTGTTTGAACCCGCGGCCTACGGCCTTGGGGCTGAAACAATACCCTCGTACTTGGGGTTCAAACAGTGCCCTCGTGCCACGGTAAACGTTTACCCACTGCTGGACAATGTCGAACCTTATAATAATTATATGTGACTATGGCTGGAGAAATGAAGCGTTTGTGATTTGTGACCAGTGGCCGTGTAGCTCCTGATCAAATAGCCTGACAACGATGTGTATTACTTGTTAGAAGCATGCTATGTGTTTGATTACGTCATGTTTTTCGAGCCTCGGAATTCCTACGCGTTTCCTAGCCTTGCCTGATAAACTTGATATCAACAAATACTCGCCTGCTATTCTCTATATCCATGTCGGTCAACGTGACGTCATATTTTCTGCACACATCTCCAAGGTGCATGATCACGTGGTTACAACAACAACAACGTCGCCCACTCCAAAGTAAGTATTATTTGTTATTTTCCTTAATATGCAACGGATGTTGATGAAATATGGCACAGCAAACGCGTCTTCAAGAGCTGCATTTAGTGGTCCATGGAGTTCGGCACAGACTTATGTCGTTTTTGCGAAGAATCGAGTTCCGTGTCGGTAGACACGGAAATCGATTATTCGCAAAAACGACGGAAGTTTGGACGAAAATACAGAGACCACCAAATGCAGTTTAATAAGACGCGTTTGATGCACCATAGTTTATCAAAATCCGCTACGTAATAAGGACAATACAAAAGAATACGTACTTTGAATCAGATGGATTCAGGAAGTTGCAGTACGTGTTGTTGTTGTTAGTACCACGTGATCGTACACCTCGATCTCGTATAAGGTAACGTTTTCTATAGCGTCATGTTGACCATGCCTATATCGTTGTAGGTGACGTGATGTTTGACTACGCACATGTCGTGGAATCTGACATACAAGCGTCTAATGGAATCATTCAAGTGATCGATCACCTCCTGGCTCCCGTCGCCGTAGTGAATGCATTGAACAGTCAAGCCGGGTTCCATGACAACTATTCGTATCCTCTCACACCATGAGCCGGGAACCAGACATTTGTGCCTGGGATTATAAATAATATTATTAAAGGGATCATAATTAATATGAAATCATCACAGATATTAGAATATATTTATTGCACAAACAAACTATCATAATTATTGAAATGCACAGTTCACATAACGGGTGTTCTTAACGGTCCCGGGTCGTTTCGCCCATAATCCCGTTCGCACCCGGGTTGTTTCGCCCATATTCGCGTTCGCCCCGGGTCGTTTCGCCCCTACATATATAATGTATAGAAATATTGTAATACATTAACAAATATAATTCAGTGACAAAGAAATATGTAAGTAACACATTAGTAGTACTCAGATACAGTATATCCTGTCACGTTAGCCACGATTTCATATAAGTAGAAATTATTATATGAAATCGTGTTACCAGCTGGCACCACGTGGAGGTGTGACAGGTATGATGCACATAAAATAAGCATACACATATCATACATATTGTATTATATAATATTTTATGAGCATCATATAAGCCAGCCAAAACGTATTGGCCCTGAAAAGGGTCGTTGAAGATCCGATTGGACAAATAATACCATTCAGCAGACGATTCTCACTGCGACGGCGCGGCGGTGGCGGGTACTGTTGGACGGTAAAAATGGGAGCATCGGCGGAGAAAGGACGTGGCTGAGATGGAGTTGTCCATGTACTGGATCCATGCCTCCTGTAGTCTCGCGTCTAGCCGTGACGAGCCTGTCCGTACGTCTCGCTGAAGGTCCTCCGCCATGACGTTCGCCTCTACAAGTTCCGCCTCCCGTCGCAGTAGTGGCACCAGTCTGTATATCCACAGTCCTGCCTGGCCTGCGCGGTGATTCATCCGGTAGTGCCAGCCTGCAACAGTTGATATGAGTACATACAATAAAGGATATTTGTGTTTGTGAATTAAAAGTTGTGCTATATATATGATAGTGTTGTTACATAGTTGTTCCATAATGGATATTTGTGTTTGTGACTTACAAGTTGTGGTATTTGTATAATGTATATTGTTGTTACATAGTTGTTAAAGATTTACACTTGTTGATAGTGGCTCTTACCTTCCACGTCGTTGTTCGTCCGGAGATGAAGTTGGAAGACTGACCAGGACGCCGATGGGAACTGGTTGCTGACGATCCATTGGCGTTCGATGTAATCCACCAGCTTCTGTAGCGGCTCGGTGTTGACGCGTATCTTCAGGGCGGCGAAGGTTCGACGCCATGTACAGACAACGTGAATATCTGTGTATGATAAGTGACATGAATTTATTATGTGTACGGGTTTATTTGTACACCGTGAAGAGAACACCCGTGAACGTGAATATCTGTTAATAAGTTATTACTGATTATATATAACACGTTAAGATTTTATTAATTACCTTCACGTAATCCGCCTTTTGTCGACGTGACATCAATGCATGAATGCAAGCTTAATTGAGACTCATCATGTGATTGTGTACCTTCGGACATCTGCATAATTTCACAAAATACAAATTTTACAATATTGTTTCGTAATACAATTCAAAAGTTGACAATACTATCAGATTACGTTATCTGACGTGTTGGTCAACTTCAGACGTCATTTACTGAAAATATCATAAATGTTGTACTCACCGACATACTTACCTGTACCACATGTGCAATGGGTCCACCCGTGGCAGCCGTCACACTCGATACCGTGCTGGCGAGGACGTACGGAAGAAGATCAGACAATGCAGACGATGTCCATAACTTCTAAGTGGGAGCTGGACATAATCCCCCCCCGGACAAAATCCCCCCCCGTGCTTTTTGACACAGGCGGACAAAATCCCCCCCGCTCAGATGCAGGGTAGGACAAAATCCCCCCGCTCAGATGCAGGGTAGGACAAAATCCCCCCCCCCCCACGTCAAATGTAGGGTAGGACAAAATCCCCCCCCCCACCCCCCCCCCCCCCGAAGAAAATGCAGCTAGGACAAAATCCCCCCCGCTCAGATGCAGGGTAGGACACAAAATCCCCCCCCCCACAACCAGTTACATAGAACATTTAATTTTGTTAATAATTCTTAGCATCTTTGGTTTCTTGAATAATTGATGATGGTATTATGATATTATGATCACTTAATTATTTTTCAAACTGGTTTCTCTGATCACTTTAATCATGTTATTCAAGCTAATTAAAGTATGTTTGGTTTTCAAATTGGTTTCTTTGATGCTCTTTCACACGTCATGTTAGTCAGGCTAATTTAATTATTTATGAATATTTGTTAATAATGAGTTGATAATTATGAGATATCTCACTCAAGCCGTTATCACGCATTTGAGGTGGTAATTAACATATGTATATAAGTTCATTAAACATGATGGGAATCACAATCTCCATTATGGAGTTTATTGCCAGTAACAAAGGTTCTGTTAAGTTGTGTTTCAATGGGTTTTCTTATACCAAGAAGAAAGAGTCTAAATCGTCCATACGATGGGAATGTTCGAAACCTGGTAGTCTCAAATGCAACGGCGCCGTAGTCACAGATTTGAAGGTAAGTTCAGGTGTAAGTTCAGCAATGTCAATCAATTGTTCAACCATCACATATGTACATAGTTGCAATAACAAGTCTACCGTGAAATATGTACAGAACTGCAATGCCAATAATTTGTTCTATCATGAAATATGTACAGAGCTGCAATGTCAATAATTTGTATCTACATGCATGAAATATTGTACAGAGCTGCAATGTCAATAAATTTGTTCTACATGAATATGTACTGCAATGCCAATAATTTGTTCTACATGTATCATGAAATATGTACAGAGCTGCCAAAGGTAATTATTAATATATTATATTTGCTTCAGGCTGACGAGATCACATCATCTACTACACACACACACGAGGCAGACCACTTCGCCATTGAAGCCGCAAAACTCCGATCGTGGGATAAAGACGGTTGTGAAGTCTAGTCGTGGACAACCGGGTCAGATAATCGCCGACCAAATGCACAGTTATCCTGTCCAGGTATGAACATTCTTGTCTAACTTTCACAATTAGTCTACCAGTTCTCCGGCCAGTAATATATCAGGTTAGTATCTATAGCTCTACTCAGCAATTCCCAAATGTGGATATAAATGTAAAAAAATCAAAATGGCCGCCATAATTTGATATTGTGGTTCTTGTCTCATTTTCACATAATATTATAATGTATGTTCCAGGTACGTGTTGCTGCGGGGAGAGTTGACTCCCTTAAGCGGACCGTGAGGAGAACCAAACATGCCGGCGCCCCGAGAGAGCCAGACTCGCTAAACGCTATTCCTAACCCACTCCCTGACAAGTACCGAACAACCGGCGGTGACGACAACATGCCCTTCGTTTTATATGACAACGGGGCATCCGACAACCGCATCATCATCTTTGGGACTCATGTGCTTAAATGTTATTCTCATCTGCTTAATATGAACTTGTTGTGCCAATAAAGGTACCTGACACAAGATTTGTTTTTCAATTACATAATTCCTTACCAATAACTACATGGTTTGGCTCTCTCGTACATCTTCGCTACGGATACTTGAGAGCTCAATCAAGTTATATACAATACAATACAAAATTAGTTTATTAAAGTGTCGTATACTAGCAAACATGTACATCGATATTTACTTAACACATTAATGCTAGTATCCAGCCGTATTCGACTTATAGGACACTATAAAATAGACAGTTATATACATCTAATATATACCAGTAATGATCAGTGAATCACAATTGGCATGTCAACATAGCCATTTTGAAAAGCAAATGCTGTATATGTTTAAGACACATAATTATGTTCCCCCAGCTGCAACCCTGGACAGTGACAATGATTTCAGCCGATGTGTTCATAGTAATCTAGTTTTAATATCAGTCCCATAGTATCATCAGTTCCAACCCAACATGTACATGTACACATAGCAAATGAGATTCACCGTAATACATCGATCCTCACATGTTAATTTAATAAAAAATATATCATTAATTTCATATTTAAAACACATTATTTACATGCATTTTAGATGCGGATAGTAGCATATATACATGTATATCACATAGAGTATTGTTGAGGCACCTAAATATAATATTTTCTTCGATAAAACATTTTTGACAGAACGTTGCATAAAACATGTTGCACATTTTTACATTGCATTAAGAAAATTATCTTTTGGCTCGATGTTGAAGACATAAAAAGTTCATTATTATCACAGGCTTTCTGGAATAGGGCGTCTCTAATATCTGAGTAAAAATCACACTCGACTAAAAAGTGCGTTTCGTCTTCTACCGAATTTGTGTTGCACATTTTACATATTCTCTGTTGAATTGGTATTTTAGGTTTAGAGTATCTACCGGTTTCTATACATATCGGCAAACTGCATGAACGTAATTTGAATAGAATGCGTCGGTGGTCTCTAGGTAGGGCCAATTTATACAATACCATTCCTTACTCAAGTCTTGTTTATATGTTCTGTACGTTCTTATTTTTCGGAGTCAGTTCATTAAATTCATATGCCATTTTTTTTTATTGGAAGTCTTTATCACACAGTGTCACCTTTATTGTCTTCAATATGTTTTTTATTGATTTCGATTGGTCGTTAAGGATTCTCGTCACATTCAGTTCATTTGCCAGTTTGGTAATTCTACTTTCCCACCCGCGACTGTTTTGTTTAGACCATATATTTACACGTTTCACTATGCGGTCATCGTCTGTACGCTCCAGTTTAAGCCACAATCTAAATGTTTCAAGCTTGGCGTTCACATAACATGAATTCCATCCCAAGTCCCCACGCAATGAAATATTGGCAGCGTGTTTGCCGCCTCCTAGGAAATATCGACACGCCTTATGTTATACAACTTGTATGCTCTTTTGGTCTGTAGTGCCCCATACTCCTGCAGCATAAAACATTACTGGCTCAACCAGCGATTTATACAACTTTTCAAAAACTGTTAGTGTCATTCCGCCCGCACGTAGACACTTCGTATATAACGCAGATAAAGCTCGACTGGAAGATTTTTGATAATTCATTTACCACTTTTTTTTTTTTTGTCATGTTCAAGTGTTCATTTAGCCACAATCCAAGATACTTATAATTGTTAGTGCTTTCTATTATATGATCTCCACATGTGTATATATATGCATTCAGTGGTGATGATGGTGGCCTGAATTGAACAACTTTCGTCTTGTCCGTATTCACCGTCAGTCTCCACTTATTACACCATTTGTTTACAGTATTTAACATAGTTTGCAGTTTATCCGCACTCGGTGCTATCAGTGCAATGTCATCGGCATACAGCAATAATGATACTATAATGTCATTAACATTTATACCACACTCTAGTCCGTTGATTTCCACAGCCAGATCGTTCACATAGACAGAAAACAATGTCGCGGACACTTTACAGCCTTGCTTGAGTCCAGTTGTTACAGGAAACCATGGCGAGAACATGTCATTTATTTTCACAGTGCACGTTATGTCTGTATATATTGATTTAATTGCCTCAAACATCTTGCCTGTGATCCCGATCGAGAGTAGTTTAAACCAGAGGCATTTCCGGTCGACAGTATCAAATGCCTTGAGATCGACGAAACACACATACGTAGATTCGCGAGATAATTTTCTATTGTTAAGTATAGTATACAGTGTGTAAATGTGATCTAAGCAGCTTCGTCCTTTCCTGAAACCATTTTGTTCGTCAACGAGTATTTCATTGTTTTCCAGCCACTTGTTTAATCGCTGATTCAATACATCGGCATAAACTTTATATGGCACAGATAGAAGTGACAGGCCGCGGTAGTTCATTGGATCTCTTGGGTCTTTTTAGTCAGATTTGGGTATCGGGTTTATAATTGCTTTTGTCCATTCCGATGGTATTTCTCCCGTTTTGAAACGGTGCGATACTATTTTATGCAGTAAATCAACACATACACTATTGCGTAATACCTCCGATGGAATATTATCGAATCCCGTGGCTTTATGTAACTTTGCACGATAAACGGAGGCTTGTACCTCTTGATACGTAATGTCAGCATTGAGTGCCGAAATGTTAACATTCCACTGTGTAGGTACGTTGTTTTGGCTTAGTGTATTGTCAATATAATTGTAGTGTGTTTGATCAAAGTCGGCAGATGGTTCTGGGTTATATAGTTGCTCATACTTCGATGTCCACGTATTTAGTATAGTGTCACTGTCACATGTTGTCGAGCCATCGTCCTTAATAACTTCCATGGGAATTTTCTGTTTCCGTTCATTTGCGAGAGATAGCTTTCCGATTTCCTTCCAGAAATCACGTGTCACGTTATAGTTGAGTAGATCTGAGAATCTGTCATGTTCATGCATTTGCTGCTTCCGTTTGTATTTTCTATTTAGTTTGTCAAACTTTCTGCGTTCAGCACAGTAAAATATAAAATTGACAATATTATAACTAGGAATATTGTATATGACCGGGGGGGATTTTGTCCTACCCTGCATCTGAGCGGGGGGATTTTGTCCTACCCTGCATCTGAGCGGGGGGGATTTTGTCCTACCCTGCATCTGAGCGGGGGATTTTGTCCTACCCTGCATCTGAGCGGGGGGGATTTTGTCCGGGGGGGATTTTGTCCGGGGGTGATTTTGTCCACCTGTGTCAAAAAGCACGGGGGGATTTTGTCCGGAGGGATTATGTCCTACACTCCTTCTAAGTAGGATAGTATTTTTTAAGAAATATGTAAGTTGCTATCTATCTATCATACGTTCATAGAGAGAAGTGTGCTGCAATCAGATTTTGGAGTACTATTTATTGGTGATTTTGTTTGCCAATTACTTCCTAATTGCATGTTAGTTGTTAGTCACTTCACACCAGTGAAGGTAATCCTTACTAATATAGCTTAATTGGGGCGGCGATATTCTTTCACATGATAATAAAGCCAGACATTAGGGCGGCGATTTTCTTTCATATCAAACTGAAACCATTAAGGGATTAGCGCCTTCATGCTAATATCTTACCAGTGTGGTAAACAGTGTAGTTCCTGCTCAATACAACAACGACCAGTAACGGTCACGTTATGTTGTGTATGGTGGGCCAAGGGGCAGGTTGGGGTTCAATAAAAGAACACTAAGACAGCAGGGGTTCAATAAAATAACAAATATCTACATGCCACTAAACTCATTTGTCATAGAAAATACATGTTCGCAATTTTATTTCAGACGTCATTTACGGAAAATATAAATTTTGTACTCACCGACATATTTACCGGTCATATAATATTCATACATTATACATGGAAATATACAGTGAAATATCTTCAAGCTATTCTCTGAATACTATATAAAAAACAAATATATATATATATCAACTCGATTTTCTCTGGATTTGTCTATATCCTTGGATTGAAGAACCGTGTGCATCGGAAATAAGAAACATGTCGTTAGAAATTTTAACATTAATACTATCAATGACTAATTAATACACATCATACTATCATGTATTATCATATTATATATATAATTCGCCTACTATATAATAATGTACATATTTCCCGTTTTCAATTCACCTTCTCATTATATCATACTATATATATTTTCCCGTTTTCAAATAGGGGCGAAACGACCCGACCTGACCATACATAAATTACATGTTCGACCAGGGCGAAACGACCCGGTGCGAAACGACCCGGGGCGAACAGGTAACATGGGCGAATCGACCCGACACCTTCTTGGTCGTCTTATTTACAGTTCACACACTTAGTCGAGTGTATTATCATTTTGATACACCGTACAGTGGAACATCTCTAAACCGGACACCTCTGGAGGGTGTCCGGTTTAGAGAGGTACCACTTTGAAACTTGTATATCCTACTTCAAGACACGCGTGGGTGCTTTGCGATCATGAACATACATTATCCTAGGAGATAAATGGCAACGAAGCATATCAAAACTAAGTCCAACTTACTTGTCTCTCTGTTCGGTTTACAGGGGTTCGACTGTATTAATAAACTGCCGAAGCCAATTTTATGCAACACGGGTTAATCTAGAACATCGTACTACGTGTACATGGACATTATACATAACGCTATAGTATGTCATCATTTGTTTACATGGTTTCATGCGCCTACATTTAAGACGCTTCCATCTTTATCGCCGTGTTGCTAAGAGCTACGACAATTAGAATAACGCCTTCTGTGTTGGTTATTTTTCACCAACACGTACACCGCATTGCAATTGTGGAATCACTTCATATTAGAACATTTTGACGCTATGTTTGTGATTATGAAGACCAGGTATAATGTATTAAGTGTCTTGTTGTAAAAGTGTCGATGATTTCTTTATCTTTGAAATTTTATCTAGTTTTCAGTAATGCGTATGATGGTCGCCAGATCGGAGAAGTCGGCTTTCTCTGTGTACTCATGTTTAGATATATTTAAGAGCCAACATTACGCCTCCATCTGAGCTCACCAAACATTTGTAAATTTATATAATGAGCTGTATATACATATGTAATGAACTCTCGCATTGATCTGTAAATGTTGCGAAATAAATAATGGTTATAAGCACACAAACTACATCAGTGCGGATGACCATCAGATTTCATGATTGTGTATTCTGACCTGGTCAAGCAATATGTTCTTATCTCGTCGACCTTAAATATGAGACAAACCATGCGATTTCGTACATAAGAAGATGCGCCATTTATCATAAACGTATTTACAGAAACTATGATTGTTTATGTAAATGAGGTCGAATGTTTACGAAATTTACACAGCAAATGTGGAATTATATTCAACTTTCGACGTCATTTACGAAAAAAATATTAAATGTTGTGAATCATTTTCATGAGATATTGTACATTTTCATAAATTTCAGAGCGCGTGTGTTCTGAAATGTGTACCAAACTTCGAAGTCATTTACATAAATAACGGATTATTCCGAAATCAACATATAACGATATAGGGCGTTTCCATAAAGGAGGTTATTCAACGAGTGAGTCCAAATTTACATTATCAGCCGTTGAACATGCAGCTTTCCTTCGACAATAGACGGGACCGGTTCTTTCCTTACAATATGAATCTTTGGGTGATTCTTCTTGCCACGGTGACAACAACCGCTGCATTTGAGGACAAATCCGTGTTCCAGTATATCAGCGATAATGGATACACAACTTTCGCCACGATGCTTACACGCGCGCATTTGAATGGCGTGTTAAATGGACCTGGTTTGTATGCTCTTTTAAAGGGATGTTACTACGATTGTCGACAGATTGATTCAACTCAGGGAAATATAAATGCGTTTATGACAGTGTAATCATCATTAGTTTGTGTTAATTTCAACATAAATGTAATCCTTTCTGGCAGTATAATAATGTTTAGTTTGTGTTTATGATTCAACATAAATGACGATTTTTTTTAAATATTCTCTTAATTTTCAGAGGCTATGAGTTTAATATGCATGAAACTACTTACATAGTATATCCATCCAACTATTATGTCGGATGACTTTAAGCGGCTGCCATAATGTCTCTATTATATTATATGGCTGTGACTGGAGAAATTGATCTTGTTGGTTTTGCGATCAGTCATGCTTCCGACAACTAATATGATCGTTACCAGGCCACACTAGTGTGCTAGCGGATCAGGAACTACACTGGTCACACATCTCAATGTCACATTTCTTCAGTCACATCCACATATGACCTTAGCTGTTGCTGGGACGTTAAACCCATTCACCTTCACATTTCATTACCTGATAAGTAGCGTTATCCCGTGCGTATGTGCCGTGAAACACGGTGCCGTGAACCATTTTTGATATCTGTCAATACGACCTAATCACTGCGTATGAATATGTTGCTTTTTATTTGCATTTTAAAGCCATTTGTATGTGTTGGCGGGATAAATAGAATACAATGTAGTAGGTTAGTGCCGTGAATAAAAACAATATCTGGGCGCGGCACGGAAACGGGATGTGCTCGGCAGAGCCTCGCCCATCCCGTTTCCTAAGCCTTGCCAGATATTTTTCCCATTCACGGCACTAACCTACTATTCTCTATATCTCCTACCAAGGATTTAGGGTTACAGTGTAATCTGTCTCTACTCCCACTTAAAGGTGAATATCAGGATTAAATAAAAATAATATAAAAAAAGTTTTCATCATGGCACTGTGTAAAGTGCTTTAATTGATATATGACGATACTAGGACCGCTGATTTGTTTCTATTTTAAAAAGCTGATACTTATGTGTCGATACACCGTCATATCCAACTTTCGCGGCTACCTTACCTATTTTGAGGATTTTTAAAAAAATAAATGTAAAAAATAAAAATGGCATTTTTATTTTTTATATATATTTTTTTAAAAATCATGAAAATAAATATTCAGCCGTCCTAATATCGTCATACATCTTCAATTAGATCACTTTACACAGGACATTGATGAAAACACATTTTTATTGTTTATAGTATTTTTTATTTTGAAATCCTGATATGCCTCTTTAAAGGTCCGTACACGCTGTTCGCGCCAACTAACGATGCCTTCACGACGATGGACTCCGGCGCAATGGCCGTGATCAATGCTGACCCGGCCCAGCTAAGTCGGATCATGAACTACCACGTGGCCAAGGAGTACCTGATGCAGGGGCTCATCAGGGGATACAGCCCACATACGACACTCGAGGGCACGGAGGTCACGCTGCATCATCTCGCCGCCGGAGTGAGTTATTGTCATCATGCAGTATATACTATCATATACCAGTAGTACATGTATGTCCCAAATTTCAAAATTAACCCTTTCACCCCTAAGTAACTGGAATGGATTTTGATACGTTAATGTTTCGTCCAATCCAACCGTCACGAAATGCTGGTCAGATTGGTTCATTCATGAAAAGGGGGTGTTTATGCTTTAAAAAATATGAAATTTACTCGCAAAAAGTGCAGATCTCCTGATGAGACGGCTCGTTACGAGCCGGCTCATCTGGATCTGCACTGTTTGCATAAACCGCTATTGCGGGCTTTCGGGTTCAAAGGGTTAACTCTTTTTTTTGTTATATCAGTTCCCTATCAGGATATCTAGCGAGGTTTCAGAGTAACTTTCCAATCTGTTTCATTTTTCGACCCTTTTATTTAAAAAGTATACATTATTTAACGAGGGTGGCACAGTGGGCCAAGGTCAGTCTACCATGTGGCCCTCACTACATAGTTACATTAAAAACATTTGCGCACTCAATATAAAAATACGTGTAAAGTACTAGAATATGAGGTAAATAATAACTACGAATTAACAAGCATTAACAACGACGGGCTTAAACTACGATCGTTTCGCATTGGACTGCATGATTATTAAATGTTTAGCTTATATTATAAATGTATTCACTTTTTTGTTAAGGTAACATTGTCCCTTCCGTTAGCCGAGAACACAATTGAAGGACTCAGTGGAATAAATGGACTAACTCCATAACGGATCCTTTCAACTAACTATTCTATTGTCCAGTGCGCCATGACCAATAATGATACACACGAAATACCACCGTGCGACATCTGCAGCAATGACGTCGTTCCGTCAATCGACCCCTTAATGTAACATGTTCCTCACATAAGCGGGGAACACAATTGAAGAGAACAGTGGAAAAAAGGGGCTAACTCCGTCACGGAGTTAGCCCCTTTTTACACTGACCTCTTCAACTAACAATTCCATTTTCCAGGCGCCATGATCAACAATGGAAACCCACATTATTACACAGAGCGACATTATTCTACGGCAATGGCGTCGATTAATTCGTCTACTCCGTATTGTAAATCGTCCATTCCGTTAGGGGGCTAACTCTCTCCTGAACATGACTTCCTTAATCTAACTATTCAATTTTCCAGGGCGCAATGATCAACAATGGCACCCACATTATACCACCGGGCGACATTATCTGCAACAATGGCGTCGTACAGCCCATCGACTCCGTACTCTATCCGCCCGTGCACTTGCAAAGCATCAACATTGCCCAGCATCTTATCAGAGAGGAAAGATTCCGCGACTTCACACTCAGCTTGATGCTCTCAAACTTACTCACGCCTCTGGAACGTTAGTATTAAAGGCATTGGGTCAGAGCTCCAATTAAGTTGCATAATTTGACCAACTTTGAGGGGAATTTTGTTATTTCTTCACCAAAAATGGCAAGTTGGGAGTGCTTTAGAATCGTCTCATTGAGACGATTCTAAAGAACTCCAAACTTGCCATTTTTGGTGAAGAACTAAGAAAAATACGTCGAATATTTGGTCAAATTAAGTATGTTAACTGGAGCTCTGCATTTGATTTCGCATGAAGTCACTTTGATGGCATTTCGTATTAATGACAAGCCGCGTAACGACCGTAGCTGGTCCCCTTAAAACATATCATATCTTGTATAACCAAACTGCATATGTATTCGTCCCTGCTTGATCTGCTTTGCCCTGACCAACCCTCAATTATCATCATCATATAGGATAACACTGTCACGGCTGAGTCTCCATATATCATATACACTCATACTCAGCCCTTAACACGGTCTGACATACGTGTATTGGCACAGTGCGATAGGAGAATGAACAAGCTATGTCTCATAACCTCCGTTAATTTAAAGCACACGTTTTGACTGCAGTGCAACTACGAATACATTCGGAAAGGAAAACGAACCAACTTGACATAATTTCTGGGCTCATATGCACGGACATAGAAGTTTCTTTGAACGAATCACCACCCTTAAATGTAATATAAATAAACACAAGGTATTTTCAGGCAATCAATATGTGTGTTTTCGCTTCATGCATAATACATGACATACATCCATAAATCGCACCATTTTTTATCACATTTCAATAAAATATCCGTTATTTGCAAGTGCATGCTATCAGAAACTGTGATAAGCAGTGGAGATAAGTTGGCTTGGCATAATTTGGCATTATGCGTATACCAGTAAGAACAAATCGTGAAATGTGTAACTTTTTGTTGTTAAATGATCATGTTAAACCACATTTAGAAATAATTGTCCGTTATAGAAAGCAGTGTAATTCATGTAAGCTAAAGTAGTAGTAACAACTGATTGAAAAATGTATTATAATGCTGAAATATAACTAACGTTTCCAACGCTAGTTATTTTTAAGCATTATAATAATTTCAACTGTCCCGTGATGCCGACTGTACTATCACGTTTACTTGGTGATTTGTCAATTTCAGATGGTGACTTCACCGTATTCGCGCCCGTTAACTCTGGTTTTGCTGTTATCTCTGGGGCGTTCACTGACCCAGATATACCACACGCCACACCTAACCAGGTCGCTGGTAAGCTTGCAGTGATTTCTCACGGACGAGAATCAACACAAATGCAGGTGCGCGATTTGGAAATATGAAGAACCAGTTCATCCAAAAGACGCCTCGACTCGGATATAGAGAATAGTAGGTTGGTGTCGTGAATGGAAAAACATATCTGGCAAGGCTTAGGAAACGGGATGGGCGAGGCTCTGCCGAGCACATTCCGTTTCCGAGCCGCGCCAGATATTTTTCCCATTCACGACACTAACCTACTACTCTATGTATCCCGTCAACACCTACTAATGGCTTTAAAATGCAAAATAAATAATCCCAGCCATCGCACATATTCATACGCAGTGATTAGGTCGTATTGACAGGATATCAAAAATGTTTCACGGCACCGTGTTTCACGGTACATACGCACTGTGTTGACGGGATAAATTATTTTTAACACAACTTTTTATTAATCAACTGATTTTGATTAAATAAAGCGCGAGGAAGGCAGAAGATTGTGTCGAATCATGGACGGATGGTCGTTTCCTGATCCTTCCAGACAGTTCCTCAAACACATCGCTTTGAAAATGCTATCACGGACAGTTCTGACATTTTCTTCACAACTGTGCCGAAGTGTTTGGGGAACTGTTTGGAAAGATGAGGAAACTTTCTCCTTCTATACGCTTTATTTCATCAACTTCGATTGACACGTAAATACATTACAAATAATGCCCGAGTTGAGGAGAAATTCACATGTTTTGACTGTTCATATATCCAAAACTTGCACCTGCATTCTGGCTGATTCCACCCGGTGGCTCTAATAGGGCATACAAGTCGTCCTGTATGGAACGCCGAATCTACATTACTATTTAAAGCTAGCATTAAATAAGTAGAGCTAGCATTAATTATTTGAGTTTATGTAGATTTGGCGTTCCTGGAACGCCGAATCTACATAAATTAAAATAATTATTGCTAGTTCTAAATCATTAGAGCTAGCATTAAATATTTAGAGCTAGCTCGAAATAATTTAGAAGGTCTTCAAATGATATACGGAGTTTTTAAGAAACAAATGTCTTCGCTCGCTGGCTCTCGCTCGAAATAAAATAAGTAAACATTCAACATACGAACTTCATTTACCGTGGTACCAAAGTATTTGATCTGCTTAAAGTGCGTGGAGTCATTATTTGCACTCCATGCACACCAACTGTTTGATTACCACAGTAAACGCAACAGCCGATAGTTATATTCCTTAAAAAATCAACATGACCCGACCTACTATAATAATGTCTGCGATTGTTTTCTCCAGAAATAAACAAGTACCATATTGTACCCGGTAGAAGGACATTAGAGATGATGAAGACTGGACCAATGCTGTATACCCTGCACTCCACCCCGCTCAATGTAACCACGAACGCTGCAGGTAATGCATTTAATCACGTGATGTCCTAACCAAGTGACGTAATTGCTGAGTAGACGTAATTGTTTTTTAAAGGAGCTGCTTGACAATTCCAGCCCTAAGACAGCGTAGAAATAAGCAAAGTGACAAATAATAGCAAATACACAATTAGTATTTCAATCCATTGTTGGAACTGAACAAAAACCTAGCGACAATGTGTTTTAATACAAATTTGTGAATTAGAATCTATGTTGAATATTACGGGAATCCATTTATAAATAATACGCGGTCAGGTGGTTACCACGCGCGAACCGGTATAACAGAAAATTCTTCAGCCCAGTAAAGGTTTCAGTCCGCGCATGCGCAGACGGAACAATAACAATCGGGGCCAAGGCTGTGTAAAGTTTAAGTCATCGATTATATTTCAAGATTTAATGAGATTAACGTACGTCTAAGCATAAAAATGGTCCCAAATGTAAAATTTAGGTATTTTCCCGTCCGGGGATGTTATGAATGTGTATTTTCGAGCTCCGTGTCGCACTTTAGTGGCCATACTATTCTGCTTATAAATCGAGATACTATCGGACACCTGTTTGGCGACTAAAGGGAGACTAATGTGATCGAGACTCATTCATTATGTCTCAGTTGTCTAACTTTAAGTTGCCATCGATCATGATTTCATATGGCACATATAATATTCCAACTGTCTAAGTAACCGGTCACCTCCATATAATTGCAATATTTATTTCGCCGAGTAATTATATGCCAACATCTTTTTGAAAATAGTTAAAAACAAAGTATAATGCATTGAATGAATGTTTTTATTAGCACAAATGACTTCTGGGCATAGTTTAGTTATTGCAATTTAATTTACGGAGTTGCTATATATATATATATATATAAATATTCTTAATATTCATCTACAATAACAATAATAAACGATCTTGTATTAAGAACATTGATGAAAATGAACCATAATATGCATGCAATATTATATTTTTAAGTTTGTGTATGGTTTGTAATATCTTGTCAAATAGCTTGAATGTTTTTCACACCTCAATGTAGACAAAGCCCAATATTATATTGTATTGACCAGAACACAGTGTATTTTAGTGGGGTAGCTCGTTATATATAGTCGATTATGTACAATATGGGAAACTGTGTAGATCCTGATTAGATTGTGAATGCATATTTCCCCTACATGTATAGCCTCAACAAGTGGTTATGCATAAAATGGGTAACCGGGTAGACCCTGATCAGACTGTGATTGCAAATTTCCCCTAGAATGTATAGCCTCAACAAGTGATTGTTATAAGGTGGCTACACGTCTTGGCGGGCGACACGCGGCTTGCTTCTTGTATATGGTATACAGTGATTATGTACAAGATGGAAAACAGTGTAGACCCTGATCAGACTGTGATTGCAAATTTCCCTAGAGGTATAGCCTCAACAAGTGATTATGTACAAGATGGCTACACGTCCTGGCGGGCGAAAAACGGCCAGTATACGGTCGACACATTCACACTACTGTCTCTTGTATGTCAACATTAGAGAGGTTCTACAGTTTTGTATTTATATTTCAATTAAAAATAATCATTCCCATTTAGCATGTTTAGCCATTATAAAGTGGATTATCTTCCTTGGCTTCCTAGTATTAAGTTTATCGCGGTACTCTCCCTTTATTTCATATACAAATATTTCCATTTTGCATCAAAACATTAAAATGGGCCCTGGTATGAGCAAATTAATGACATACATTATGTAAGTACAGTCCAAGTAAGATGTGTATAGCTTATTTGTATTGACACATATAGTAATTATATGAAGATTTGAGTAGATTTGGGTAGATTTGGGTAAATCGTGCCACCCTTTTTTTTCTTACTATTTGCCGTATAAAACCCATTTATATAATGAGATCTTTTGGGTTCTGGTCAAAACGTACCCGGGTCAAAACAAAAGGGTGAAAACGTACCACACTGGGATGTGAAATAGTGAAATTTATAGTTGTGTGTATGATTTACTCATGATGTGATTTTGCTATACGAAAGAATTTAACTTAACCGACCTAGGTATATAAATACATTAAATATGCATAAGATATACCTAAAAAAAATCATCCATAAGTGGGGAAAAAAATGGCCACCAAATATTTCATTAAAATATGTAAGATAATGTGGCCATTTTTGTTCACTTATGAATTATTTTAGGTATATCTAATGTATATTTAATGTGTTTATATGCCTAGGTCCGTTCGTTGTGGGAATCGGGTTGTAAACCTTCCATACCCAGACTTGTCGCCGAAGCCTAGATCACATTTTTGTTTTGAGTGGTAGGAGGGAGCAGCGAAGGGTAATTTAACGATCGGCATTCTATACTTACGGAAGTTTATTTATTCGGTGAATTCCCATATTATGTGATATATGATCATCAATCAGCATCTGACCTGAGAGTAAGCATGCATATTTCCCATCGGACCCGACAGTGCCCATGATCAGGTAAGTTCACGGGGCTTGCAAAACTACCGATTAAAATTCTCATGGCCGGTTGCTTTTTATGCATATATTGCCTGTTTTGTTTGAGTTTACGGACAGGCTGAAACTTCTCATGGCCGGATGCTTTTGTCCCCACCGTGAAAATTGAAATCATTCCCATATATTTCACGTTTTTTTTGCCTTACATTGGAACGTATTGCATACTATCATTATTAATAGGCACATTGGGTATATACCAATAAATGGGTGTGAAAAAATACCGATGTGTTCTCTATATATCAAGTTTACGGACAGGCTGAAACTTCTCATGGCCGGGTGCTTTTGTCCCCGCCGTGAAAATTGAAATCATTCCCATATATTTCACGTTTTATTTGCCTTATATTGGTACATATTGTATAATATCATTATTAATAGGCACATTGGGTATATACCAACACAGGGGTGTGAAAAACTACCAATGTGTTCTCTATATATCAAGTTTACGGACAGGCTGAAACTTCTCATGGCCGGGTGCTTTTGTCCCCGCCGTGAAAATTGAAATCATTCCCATATATTTCACGTTTTTTTTTTTGCCTTATATTGGTAAATATTGTATAATATCATTATTAATAGGCACATTGGGTATATACCAACACAGGGGTGTGAAATAAATACCGATGTGTTCTCTATATATCAAGTTTACGGACAGGCTGAAACTTCTCATGGCCGGGTGCTTTTGTCCCCGCCTTGAAAATTGAAATAATTCCCATATATTTCACAGTTTTTTTGGCCTTATATTGGAACATATTGCATAATATCATTATTAATAGGCACATTGGGTATATACCAACACAGGGGTGTGAAAAAATACCGATGTGTTCTCTATATATCAAGTTTACGGACAGGCTGAAACTTCTCATGGCAGGGTGCTTTTGTCCCCGCCGTGAAAATTGAAATAATTCCCATATATTTCACATTTGTTTTGCCTTATATTGGAACGTATTGCATAATATCATTATTAATAGGCACATTGGGTATATACCAACACAGGGGTGTGAACAAATACCGATGTGTTCTCTATATATCAAGTTTACGGACAGGCTGAAACTTCTCATGGCCGGGTGCTTTTGTCCCCGCAGTGAAAATTGAAATCATTCCCATATATTTCACGTTTATTTTTGCCTTATATTGGAACATATTGCATAATATCATTACTAATAGGCACATTGGGTATATACTAACACTGGGGTGTGAAAAAATACCGATGTGTTCTCTATATATCAAGTTTACGGACAGGCTGAAACTTCTCATGGCCGGGTGCGGCTTTTGTCCCCGCCGTGAAAATTGAAATCAGTCCCATATATTGCACGTTTTTTTTGCCTTATATTGGTACGTATTGCATAATATCATTATCAATAGGCACATTGTGTATATACCAACACAGGGGTGTGAAAAAAAACCGATGTGTCCTCTATATATCAAGTTTACGGACAGGCTGAAACTTCTCATGGCCGGGTGCTTTTGTCCCCGCCGTGAAAATTGAAATCAGTCCCATATATTTCACGTTTTGTTTACCTTATATTGGTACATATTGCATAATATCATTATTAATAGGCACATTGGGTATATACCAACACAGGGGTGTGAAAAAATACCGATGTGTTCTCTATATATCAAGTTTACGGACAGGCTGAAACTTCTCATGGCCGGGTGCCTTTGTCCCCGCCGTGAAAATTGAAATCAGTCCCATATATTTCACGTTTTTTTGGCCTTATATTGGAACATATTGAATAATATCATTATTAATAGGCACATTGGGTATATACCAACACAGGGGTGTGAAAAACTACCGATGTGTTCTCTATATATCAAGTTTACGGACAGGCTGAAACTTCTCATAGCCGTGTGCTTTTGTCCCGCCTTGAAAATTGAAATCTGTCCCATATATTTCACGTTTTTTTTGCCTTATATTGGTACATATTGCAAAATATCATTATTAATAGGCACATTGGGTATATACCAACACAGGGCTGTGAAAAATTACCGATGTGTTCTCTATATATCAAGTTTACGGACAGGCTGAAACTTCTCATGGCCGGGTGCTTTTGTCCCCGCCGTGAAAATTGAAATCAGTCCCATATATTCCACGTTTTTTTTGCCTTATATTGGTACATATTGCATAATATCATTATTAATAGGCACATTGGGTATATACCAACACAGGAGTGTGAACAAATACCGAGTGTTCTCATATATCAAGTTTACGGACAGGCTGAAACTTCTCATGGCCGGGTGCTTTTGTCCCCGCCGTGAAAATTGAAATCAGTCCCATATATTTCACGTTTTATTTGCCTTATATTGGTACATATTGCATAATATCATTATTAATAGGCACATTGGGTACATACCAACACAGGAGTGTGAACAAATACCGATGTGTTCTCTATATATCAAGTTTACGGACAGGCTGAAACTTCTCATGGCCGGGTGCTTTTGTCCCCGCCGTGAAAATTGAAATCAGTCCCATATATTTCACGTTTTTTTTTGTCTTATATTGGAACATATTGCATAATATCATTATTAATAGGCACATTGGGTATATACCAACAAAGGGGTTTGCAAAGCCACCGATTATAGATTAGTTTACAAACAGGCTTCAACTTCTCACGGTCGGTTACATATCGGCACATTCATATATATATACGCCATTTGGTAGAAGAACTACGGTACGCGGTGTGCATATTGCGTAATATCATCGTTACCATTCATATTGTGTATATACCAACAAATTGGTTTCCCAACCCCCCCCCCCCCCCCCAGCGTGAGCCCTTTAAGCCGCTATGACTAGGCTGAAGGTTTTCACGGACTTACGGGGCTCACACCCCCAGCGTGAGCCCCTTAAGCCGCTTGGCTAGGCTGAAAGTTTTCACGGACTTAAGGGGCTCACGTTACACCGGCGTTATACAGCAAGGCAAGAAGATTAGGTCCGGCAGTGTTACTGAGGTTTGCGTGACAGTGTTTTATTATTTTCCTTTTAATTATGTTGTGACAAAAGCTTATTCAAGGAATTCCTGATTTATATATAGAGAATAGTAGCTTAGTGTCGTGAAAGGGAAAAAAAATATCTGGCAAGGCTTAGGAAACGGGATGGGCGAGGCTCTCCCGAGCCCATCCCGTTTCCGTGCCGCGCCAGATATTCTTTTACCATTCACGGCACTAACCTACTACTATTCTATTCATCCTGTCAACACCTACACAATGCAAAACAATAACCCCAGCCGTATCCTCAAAATCGGAGAATCGCTAGTATGACAACCGCACATATTCACACGCAGTGATTAGGTCGTATTGACAGGATATCAAAAATGTTTCGCGGCACATACGCACTGTGTTGACGGGATAAATTACTTTATTAGTCTATTCGAGGTAAAAAATATTCCGACTAGACTAAAAATTATGATATTGTATTACAATGAAAATTGTGCGAAACGTGCATGGTCGGAAACGTCATGCACCATTAGCGGCTGATTGCTGCAGATACAGTCACGTGAGTTGTCATGTCAGATTTTCGCGCCAAATGTCTTTAGATAAGTCTGAATACGGATACGGACTTCATTATTCTTGAAAATCCCGTTGAATGTTATCGGTGACGTAGTCGATGACGTATTGTCTAGTCAAATAAAGGCACATGGCTACTAAGCGCGAACGCAGCAACGGGAAACGTGTTTACAACGCTAGTTATTTTTTCAATAATATCCTCTTTTTTTTTTTACTTTTTTTTAAGTTCACATATAGGGTCAAAATGTTCAGAAAACCGACACTGTAAATCAACTGTGAAATGCTCTTTTACAAACTGTTTTGCTCGTTTTCATCTGCGGCACATAGCATTTTTAAAATAGCCAACATTAGATCAGCACGAAGACGTGGAACAAACAGGAGTATCCATTTGTATCTGTGACTGCAGAAATAATACTAATTGGATTTGTGACCCGTGTAACGCCTGATCAAATAGCACACTCGTATAGCCTGATAGCGGTCTATATTGCTTGCTAGAAGCATGGTTGGTGTTTCTTTGAGGAGCGAACAGTGCAGATCCTGATCAGACTGTGCGGATGCACAGGCTGATCTGGATATACACTGGTCACAAAACTCATAAGCCCCATTTATATATATATATATATATTGCATACTGGTAGATAATGACAATACAAACGACATGCAGAAAACCCCATTCAAAAATTATAATCCGATCAAAAGTTTGGCAAGTTTCCATAATTGTACATTTCATGCAAATTTATGCAAATTTTTAAAAGAAAATTTTGAAAATCCAATCAAGAAGTACATATTGTTTTTTACATTTTGCATTTTATTTCGTCATAAATGATCAAGTTCATGTAATAAAATAATTAGAAAAAAAACACTTAGACTTAAAATAAATACATGTACATATAAAAAAGTATTGTTCTTCTATGACCTCATAGTGGAACACGCATATTTCATCTAATTAAAATATTCAAACCATTGTAACTTTTTTCATATTTTTTATTTTACATGCGGTTTTCAGCATTTATTTCATATTTTCAAATTGTATTATTTACAAAAATAAACAAATTTTTTTTTCATATGACCTTTAATGAACGATTCCTTTACAGGGAATGTAATGGTGGACCACGCCACGATAACAGGGACTCCGATTGAGGCGACAAACGGGGTTATCTACCCTTTGGACTATACGCTCGCCCCACTAGATATAGTAACGGCGATACTGGACCAGGTTTGAATTAACGACACAAGCCCAATCGCTGGCCAGTAGCCAGGATGAGGTAGTCGATGTCTCGTCTGAACATTCGCCAATTCCATTTTGCTTGAGAAAAAAAGTGAGATATCAATACAAAACTTAATCGTCGTTACTCTTTGTGTGTGTGTGTTTTTCTTGTGATTCATTGCTGGCGGTGATCACCTTAATCGTCTTTTGGTATATTTTTCTGTGAAGGGTTGAGGTAAAATGTTTGCACCTGGGATACACCCCAATGGACCTGCGTTGTTTGTTTGTGAAAAGTTGGGGCGAAATGTCAGTGCCTGGAATCCCCATCCCCTCCCTATCGTACTGTGGTATATCTTTCTGTGACAAGTTGAGGCGAAATGTTGGCGCCTGAATCACATGACTTACAGGACAACATCACAATAAAACAACAGTTTTTGGCCTCGCAGATATTCACACGCACCACCCACTGCTGGGAGATCTAGATAACTGGAGGACACAGGCAGGCAATTGATTTTCGCAGAGGAGAGATATATACCATATACACTGACGATATTATTATTATTATTAGTAGTAGTATCTGGTGTGTAGTCGTACTGCGGACAGTTTGCACCAGTGAGACAGGCGACATGTTGGCACATGGGGGTACGTGGGCACCACGGAGAGCCGAGTTGTTCATGTCCATGCCACGTTAGGACAGGATTTCCTGCAACTCAGTTATCACACTTTCTTATGGAAGTGAGCCATATATAACAAGTGTAACCAAAACAGCAAGTTAGCTTGAGCTCCGCCGAATTTTCTGCCTGCCCTTGCTTGCTTCTGGCCCCGGCCTGCCTTGGAGCTGTCTGGATGTGGCAACTCTGTGGTCGCAAATAGCACGTGTTTTTACCGACTATATGGCACCAACTTGTGTGTCGAGTGCCGCCAGGGGTGGTTTGGGTCGACCTGGGACCCGTCTTGCTCTGCATCACTGGTGCCAGGTACTACCCAGTTACCCCCCAACCCCCACCTCCTCTCTCTCTCTCTCGCACGCTCTCTCTCGAACTCTCTCTCTCTCTCTCTCTTCTTCCCACCTCCTGTTCACCGGGACACTCCGCGGAATTACAGGACCGTATTGGACCCCAACAAATACCACATACAACACTTCAAAATCCGGCCCTTTTGGACTTACATATCCGAGTATGGAAGGTCGTCGAGCCAATTCCCACCGTTAATTATAAGCTAAATGAAATGAAATGAACATGTGACCGTGATAAGGACTATCTTGGTCAGATTTTATAAATATGACGGCTATTTGTCGCCATCATTTTCCTCGCTCTCACATTTGGTCTCGGCGAATAAGAGAAGATTATGAGGATCTAATTAGTAATTACATGTACCGTCCATTCGCCAGGTCGCCACGATATACAGAATAGTAGGTTAGTGCCGTGAATGGGAAAATATATGTGGCAAGGCTTAGGAAACGGGATGGGCGAGGCTCTGCCGAGCACATCCCGTTTCCGTGCCGCGCCAGATATGTTTTCCCGTTCACGGCACTAACCTACTATTCTATTTATCCCGTCAACACCTACAAATAGCTTTAAAATGCAATAGAAATAACCCCAGCAACCGCACATGTTCATACGCAGTGATTAGGTCGTATTGACAGGATATCAAAAATGTTTCACGGCATCGTTTTTCACGGCACATACGCACTGTGTTGACGGGATAAAATTAGCATCCCGTCGTGGCGACGATACATACGAGGAAACGATAATCGTCGGTGTCGTCTCTTCGCTTCGCCACGGTGTTCTTCGCTGCGATGACACAAACATTACCTTAAGTAGGAGGGGCGAGACGCTAATTATCATTGCGTTGAGGCGACATGAATATGGGAAGAAGTTTCGCTAATATCATGCCGTCTGTCGTCCGGAGAGACGAGACGTATTATCAACACCCCATCTTGTCGACGTATCGATAGGCAGATGGCAAGAAGGCTCGCCAATGTTCGTGTCGTCGTCCCTTCAACGAAGCGAAGGAGAAAAGATACTCTAGTTAGCGCAAGGAATGTACGTTAATTAACGTCTCTTGTTCTTCGTTATTCGTGGCGACGAGACGAATCCATAGCGAAAGAAGGACACGCCTACCATCATGTCGAAGTTTCGCTCGTCATGTTGATGAAGCGACGAGCAGAGACGATATGCTAATTACCATCTCGTCGTGGTGATGAGCTGACGGGCGGGCAGATGAGACGAAGATTCCTATCGTCGGTCCTTCGCTTCGTCTCGACGATGTAGAAAAAGAGCAACAACACGCTAATTAGAGCGATGAAATAACACTAATTAGCGCCTAGATATTTAAATAATTCGTGACGACGAAGCGAAAGAATCACAAAACGAAAGCGAAACGAAATGTCCTTAACAAGCCCCCATACGTGTTGACTTGTGATATCGGTATTGTAATCGCCGTTGTCTCTGATTAGCAAGTTCACATCGATAGTGAAGTGTTAGCATCAGTTTCGAGATGGTCACCGACTGACAAAACTGGCTTCGAATGACGAAATGGAACATATTTGATTTTCGCCAGCCTAGCTTCCGGGGGCCATTTCACTAAACTTCGTACGACAAAAGTGCAAACTTATGATAGTCTTTAAATTTCACATTAACAATGTTTTTTGTAAACAATTATTGGATTCACATTTATCGAGCATAGGCTGCAGCAGCCTATGCCCAATGCAGCAGCCTATGTCCAATAAATGTAAATCCATCAATCGAAATTTCCAGACGATCCTAAATTTGCACGTACGAACATTTTAGTCGTATGAAGTTTAGTGAAACGGTCCACAGAACTTTGCATGAAAGCACAATGGTTACACACGTGCAATAAGCTCCGTTCCTACATTGACAGCCACATTTCACGTCGTCCGGTCACCGTATACCCTGATCACCATACACACACTGTCGGTCTGAAAGAGACTACCAGGGAGCCGTTTCACTAAACTTCGTACGACTTAGAAGTTCGTAAGTGCAAAACTAAAATGTACAACCAATTCCGCATTAGTGCCGATTTTGAGAAATATTTTGTGGATTTGTCCATATGTAATGACCTCTTCCAGCGCTCCAGATAAGCTTTGTGTCTAAAGTGTACTATACCCTGATTTCAAAATCATTGCGTATTTAACTTTTATAAATGGATTATTGATTTTCTTCATTATTAAATAGAGAACGAATGATAAAAAAATATAACAAATTTAAACATTCACTTATTTGAGCTGCAAAAAGCAAACACTGTTTGCTTTTTGCAGCTCAACTAAGTGAATTTTCAACTTTATGACAATATTTTCACTACTCAATTTGAAAATCAATACGTATCAGCCACATTTTATGTATTTGTCTACATGTAGATGGCAAATAATAGCATTAATGAACCACGCTAATGTGTGAATATAATTTATATTCGTACGCACAGTTTTGTCGTACGAAGTTTAGTGAAACGGCCCTCAGGCTAGTGTATTTTGGTATAAGGTTTACCATGCGAGGCTACAAACGTGTATGAATTCTGAGGCCATTTCCTGAAATATTGCTCTTAGGTACAAATCACATGGCTTATCTCATATGTGGCTACGACTGGAGAAATGGGTCATATGACGTGTAATTATTTAAGGATGGGAATTGGCTCGAAGACCTTCCATACGCCGATATATAAGTCCAAAAAGGCCGAATTGTTAAGTTTTTTATCTGATACATGTTGGTGCAAGGCGGACATATATGTATACTTGTGTGCCGAAATGCGCTTATGTCAAACGGTCCTGTAATTTCGCACAGTGAATGTATAGAACTATAGAACTGTAAATGGCATGTAAATGTAAATGCTTGTACATTATTTAACGACGGCTGGCTCGATGACCTTGTACGTCGTCTCCCAAGAAGGGGAGAAAGGAAGGAGGTGGTTACAGAGGAAACCGGCCCCAGGAGGCCTATCTCTTATTAGAATAGTCCCCTCTCGTTTGTTAACATGCCCAGACTTATACACGGGACCGCCTTTTAGAGTCCCCATCTGAAGGGACTAGCAGAGCAGGAAATACTGACGCACGCCCTGAAACTGAACCCTGAATAGAACCCGGGTCGCCAGCGTGGCAGTCCGACGGTGTTACCCTTCGGCCATGGTCTGCTCATGTCATATTGCATTTCTGACCTGTGTATATATAGCTGTTCTAGCGCAACTGCGCATCTGCGGCCCGTTTCACTAAACTTCGTACGACTAAAATGTTCGTAAACTTGTGGAAAATTTTGATCGTCTGTAAATTTCACATTAACAATGTTTTCGTGTAAATAATTATTGGATTTACATTTATTGAGCATAGGCTGCATATGCAGCCTATGCTCAATAAATGTAAATCCATCAATTGAAATTTATAGACGATCCTAAATTTGCACACGAACATTTTACTCGTACGAAGTGTAGTGAAACGGACCCTTTGATCATCGCCTGCAGTGTTCACCGTCAGTCAGTGAAGCATGTATTCAACCAGCATCACATTTCCATATTCAACCGCAATATCAAATCAGGGTTAGACTGGTTGCAAAGATCGTAAGTCCCATTTCCCCATTCTCAGCAACACCTGTGTATATATACACCCCAGCGACAGTATCATTTATCAGTCATCATTTTAGTGCAGAAGTATTAACCATATATAGCGATATCGGAAATTTTCGCTGGTGTTGCACTCAGCGTCGGCGTAAAATGTTTCACGCCGAAATTGGCGCCGGATTCTTGACGAAATTACATACAGACTACAGCTACTACATAAACGAATTTTCGTCTAGTAACCGGCTCAAGAATTTGCGCCGGTTACCAGACGAAAATGCGTTTATGTTATAGCTCAAGGTGTAGAAGCTGAGTGGCATCTCGTGAGGAAACTAGCGCATTTTTCGACGTGAAACATTTGACTCCCTTGCGGAGTACGGCACCAGTGGTGATATCGGATATTTGTATAGAAAATCAAACATCAAGATGCGGATTGCACCATGCCGTAGTACAGTCGTTCTCCTATACGCGTGTTTAACTGCGCTGATTACGACGACAGCCTTTCCGAATTCCGTAGAATTTGAAATCGAAGAAGAAGACGTCGATGTTGCCATGGAGACCGTTTCAAAGGTAAATTTCTGGGACCCGTTTCGCTAAACTTCGTACACTAAAAATGAAATGTTCGTATTATGAGGTTAATATTGATTATTCTGGTGCATATCTCATCATATTATATATGTATAGTCTACACTCTTTAACTCAAAACTCACTTAAGTCAAGAATCTGATAACTCAAAGTCAAATTATCGGTCCCAATACATTTTTTCCTTTTTAGTAACTCTCGTTAACTCTATTGTTTGTTAACTCGAAGTATTTTCCTCAATCCCCTGAGGGCCGTTTCACTAAACTTCGTACGACTAAGATGTTCGTAAGTGCAGATTTCGAATAGTCTGCACATTTAAATTGATGGATTTACATTTATTGAGCATAGGCTCACTAAATGTATGTTCAATAATCGTTTACAAAAACACATTGTTAATGTGAAATTTACAGACTGTCATAATGTTGCACTTACGAACATTTTAGTGGTACGAAGTTTAATGAAACGAAAGTACAGTTGACACTCGTTTACTCAAAGTCCTGGACTTTGAGTAAACGAGTGTCAACTGTACTTTTGTTTCCCATTGAAACGCAATGGAACGCAAGCTGTCGATATTTCTCCATATTGGCGTCTCTTGAGTTCATATTGGCGAGCCTCGGAATTTCTACACTTTTCCATGCCTTGTCTGATGAATTTGATATCAAAATACACTAAGTCAAGGTGCATGATCACGCGGTTACAATAACAACAACAATGGCTGAAAGAGTTGAAAGCGCGTCCACTCCAAAAAGTAAGTATTATTTGATATTTTCCTTAATATGCAACGGAATTTGATGAAATATGGCGCAGCAAACGCGTCTTTATGACCTGTATTTGGTGGTCCTGGGAGTTAGGCACATACTTATATCGTTTTTGCGAAGAAGCACGGAAATCGATTATTCGCAAAAAGGACAGAAGTTTGGGCTAAAGTACCGAGACCACCAAATCCAGGTTAACGAGACGCGTTTGATGCGCCATTTAGTACTTGGTGTTGGTGTAACCACGTGATATTACACATTGTAAGCTGGTCTTCTCTATACATGCAGGCCTCACCGGACAATGCGCTGAAAGTTACTGATTTTTCCTGGAACGACTGCGGCAGCACATTCAGCGAAATGACCATCAAATCGCTGGACATCGGTCCTGATCCGATCGTCATGCCAGGAGCCTTGTATCTGACCACTGACCTTGTGGTCAACTCTGCCATAGATTCACCACTTGTGGTAGGTTTGTGTTGTTTTTACCATATTTCATGAAAACTACAGTCGAACCTCTGTAAACCGGACATTGAGACACGTAAGTTGTGCTTAATTTTGATGCTTCGTTGTCATTAATCTCCGGTGATAGTGTATGTTTATGATCGCAAAACACTCACGCGTGTCTTGAAGTAGTTATATGTAATTTTCGCTGTGGAATCTCTCTAAACCGGACACCCTGGGCGACCGCAGTCTTTAGTTCATTAACCCTTTCAACCCTAAGGAACTGGAATGGACTGTGACATGCTAATGTTCCGACCAATCCAATGGTCACAAAATGATTTTCAGATTCGTCCATTTATGAAAAGGGGATGTTTTTGTTCTAAGAAATATGAAAATTACTTGCAAAAAGTGCAGATCCTGATGAGACGGCTCGTTACGAGCCGGCTCATCTGGATCTGCACTGTTTGCATAAACCGCTATAGCGGGCTTTCGGGTTCAAAGGGTTAAACTTTCATTAGCAATAACACATTTATATTCCGCCAGGTTTATAATGCAATCTCCCATCCGAGTATTGCGTTTCCATCTCCCGTCGAACAGGTTGTGAACTAAGTGGAGCGCGATTGGTCAGCGATTGGCTTAGAAAGTAGGGCGAATTATAAATGCATTCTTTTAAACAATTCCTGATGTTTTTCCAAGCGACTTACATGTAAAATTGAATTCAGAAGTATGATACATATTTTCAATTAACCCTTTCAACCCTAAGTAACTGAATGGGCTGTGATATGTTAATTTTGCAACCAATCCAATCATCTCAAAATGATTTTCAGACTATTCCATTTATAAAAAGGGGGTATTTGTTGTTCTCAAAAATATGAAAATTACTTTCAAACAGTGCAGATCCTGATGAGACGGCTCGTTACGAGCCGGCTCATCTGGATCTGCACTGTTTGCATAAACCGATATAGCGGGCTTTCGGGTTCAAAGGGTTAAAGTACGCTGACTAACACTTTTCATCACATACTTGGCATATTCGAGACCAAGTGCTTAAGTAAGGCGTACCGACAATCTGAACGATATCGTGTATCATCGTGGGCAACGGACGCACGTAGTGTCTCTCTTAAGCACGATTAATATTTGCTTTCCGTAAACAATATAGGTAATATACAACAGATGCACGCCCATTGACAACCAGGCTGAAGAAATGAAACTTAAATATTATTATAGTACTTGGTAGTTTTCTTTGATTTTATTTATTGCATAACCATATACTCATACATTGAAGTTGGTTTATATTATATTGCATGTTATCAGTTTACGTACAGTATCACACTAGTGGATCATGCTTGTTTATCCACCAGGGGGGTGTTTTACTTAACTTCATACGACTAAAATGTTCGTAAGTGCAAAATTATGATAGTCTGTAAGTTTCAGATTAACTTTGTATTCTTGTAAACAATTATTGCATTTATTTTTGCAATACACTGAGTTTCAGCCAATCAATCTTACTGATCACAGCTCAGTTTTGGCCAATCATTCTTACTTAACACAGTTAAGTTTCGGCCAATCAATCTTACTGATCACAGCTCAGTTTCGGCCAAGCAATCTTACTGATCACAGCTCAGTTTTGGCCAATCATTCTTACTTAACACAGTTAAGTTTCGGCCAATCAATCTTACAGATCACAGCTCAGTTTCGGCCAAGCAATCTTACTGATCACAGCTCAGTTTTGGCCAATCATTCTTACTTAACACAGCTAAGTTTCGGCCAATCAATCTTATTGATCACAGCTCAGTTTCGGCCAAGCAATCTTACTGATCACAGCTCAGTTTCGGTCAAGCAATCTTACTGATCACAGCTCAGTTTTGGCCAATCATTCTTACTTAACACAGTTACGTTTCGGCCAAGCAATCTTACTGAACACAGCTCGGTTTCGGCCAATCAATCTTACTGAACACAGCTCAGTTTTTGGCCAATCATTCTTACTTAACACAGTTATGTTTCGGTCAATCAATCTTACTGAACACAGCTCGGTTTCCGCCAATCAGATTTACTGAACACAGCTTAATTTCGGCCAATCAATCTTACTGAACACAGCTTTGTTTAGGCCATTGAATCAGCTTTACTGAACACAGAGCAGGTTTGACCAATCAATCTTACTGAACACAGCTCAGTTTTGGCCAATCAATCTTACCGAACACAGCTTAGTCTATGCCCATCAATCCTCCTGGTTTCGAGCATAGTGTACGATACCATGCTTAAACAAATGTCTACTCATTGATTGAGTGCATAGGGATTCGGCTTGCTTCGGCTGTCGTTGGTAATACTATTAATATTAAAGGTACATGCCCACTCAGTAGTCATAAAATGTGCTGTCTATCAGAGACATCATCTGAGCCATGTTCTGGCAGAATAAACATGTATTCACTATTACACCACGTATTGATTGACATTATTATACATGTTATATCAGACTTAAATTTCCACACTGATATCAGGGGCGATAACTGTGTTTCCTTAAAATGCTAACGGACATTTAGTCTCTGTATTTATTTTTTGATGTGCAATGATCATACTTTAAAATCTGTTGAAAATATATTTTTTTCAGGTGACGCATTTAATTAATATAAATATTTAAAACATATCATGCCTCATTTGCATATGAAACTAGTCTGATACCACCGCGCGTCACTATCAGTAAAATAAATATTACTAAATGATTATATCTGTATAGCGGGCACTCGTACATTTTAGAACTTGATGAATAGTGATACAATTATACACTTATTTAATTCCTATAAAGAACATTGTGTGCCTACTGAGTGGGCACGTACCTTTACAACTGTACATGTGTTTAAACACAGGTCGGACACGCACTCCTATTGCACATAAAACATGCTTAACCCTTACAATGCTGAATTAATTTGTGTCCTCTGCTTCTTATGTTTTATTTTCCATTTTTCTTATAAAAACATGTTTTGACAATACTTTAGAAGCATTTTCAATGGAAATGATTATAAAGTCCTATCAAACCATGCTTTTATTGTGAAAGAAGATTAAATACATCACAACAGCAGACGACTATTTTCGTTTCCCGCAATTCATCAATGTGCGTACATTCTCTGTGTTTCTCTGTGCTTTAGCATAGCAGTTACGACCTTATGTTACTAGACCATCGATATGTGCTTCAGGGTGGCATACTAATGGAGAAGAAAGTACTCAAAAAGTACGTGAAGATCCCGTGCATCGACCACGTGGGCTCGTGCACGTACAACGCCCTCTGTGACCTTCTGGAGCAGGTGCCGTGCCCGGGCTCCGTGGTGAAGACGGGCTGGAATTGTCGCTGTCCCATAACCACGGTAGGTTGTTTCACTTTGTATCGTATATACATGATGTGTCGACATTTATGGCGATCATATTTAATTTGGTTATTAAAAGTTCTCTACTATTATCTTTTCTAAATACATGTATCATAATTTATCCCGTCAACTATGTCGCTACTAGACGTGAAAAGCAGGTACGTGTATTTTTTCTCGTTCACGTCTAGTAGATACGTCATTATGTATGACGTTACGTCATTATGTGAATGACGTAACACGATAATCTTGTCGCTTCAAAAGACAAACATATGAGGCCACAAATGCAGTTTTAGAGACATTTGAACAACTTTGATGTGGTTAACGGGATAAATAGAATATTATTATAGTGTCATGAACGTGAATAAATATCTGACTCGGCTCGAAATCAGGATGTGCTCGGCAAGCCTCGCCCATCCTGATTTCTCAGCCTCGACAGATATTTATTCACGTTCATGACACTATACTAATATTCTCTATGTCGGGGTTCCGTGGTTAAGACGTGCTGTAATTGTCGCTGCCCATTGACAACCATAGGTTGTTTCAGTTCGCGTCGTATATGCATGGTGTGTCAAAATGTACGGCGGCCATCTTGAATTTTGTTTCTGACATGTCTCTATTATTATTTTCTAAATTATCATATTGTCGGGGTTCTGTGGTTAAGACGGGCTGGAATTATCGATGTCCTGTGGCCACAGTAGGTTCTTTCAGTTCTCGTCGTATATACACGATTTGTCGAAATTTATGGCGGCCATTTTGAATGTTGTTTCTGAAATATCTGTGTTACCTTTTCTAACTATCATAATGTCCAGGTTCCGTGGTTAAGATGGGCTGTAATTGTCGCTGTCCTGTGGCCACGGTATGTTGTTTCAGTTCCTGTCGTATATACATGATTTGTCGACATTTATGGCGGCCATTCTGAAAGTTGTTTCTGAAATGTCTGTTTTACCTTTTCTAAATATCATAATGTCCAGGTTCCGTGGTTAAGACGGGCTGTAATTGTCGCTGCCTTGTGGCCACGGACATGTCAAGATGTTTTGGGTTCATAGTTCACCTCCCGCGAGTTGCACATATAAGTACGGTTTCTTTGTGGGTATTTTGACAGTACAAAAGGGTTCCGAAACTTCGGAACGGTGAATGTGTAGATATTTTACGATTTCTATCGTGTGTAATGATTGAGCATTAGTAGTTGCACATAACTATATATAAATTACCCAAAACCAACGAAATCCACCCAAATTTACCAATAATCCACCCAAATACACATATGACACCAACATACTGATTGTCTGTTCAAACACCTGTGCTCAGAGCTAGCACTGGCCTAAATATACCCTACTGTGTTGTAGGGCACCTACAATATGCCGAAATCCGAGTTCGACATCATGGCGACTGTTATTCCATCCGGGGACTACCACATTGTGGCCAACGTGACCCACAATGCAAAGACTGCCGTCTGTTTGGATGTGCATTTCTCCATCGAGAACTAGCAACGCGCAAGTTGTGGATATATTAAAGCTGGGGTCACACATGCCAGGTTACATCATTCCTTATTTGCATATGAAAATAGCCTGATAACACCGCGAGTCACTATCAGTAAAATAAATATTACTAAACAGGGGCGGATCCAGCATTTGGGGAACGGGGGGGGGGGTTGTCTAGTTGCGAAGGAAACTCTTGCAATTACTCCCGTACCGTCCGTAGCTAGCGACGGACGGTACGGGAGTAATTGCAAGAGTTACCGTTCGCAACTAGGGAGTTGTCCTATTTTCGAGCTCTTCGAAATGCACTTTCCTGTGTTTTACGGCATTTAAATTCGGACTCCAACTGGTGGTAAACGGTGATCTATGTAAACTCCGTGGCTGAAGGGGGCGGATCTGGAGAGGGGGGTGCAACCCCGGACCCCCCCCCCCCTCCAGATCCGCCCCTGCTAAATGAGTATATCTGTATAGCGGGCACTTGTAAATTCTATAACTGGTGCAATAGAGACACAATCATACACATATTTAATTCCTATAAAAAATGTGTGCCTACTGAGTGGGAATGTACCTTTAATGTATTATTATACATGTATAACATTATAGATGATGATATTGTAATAAACAGTCAGTTAAGATAGTAATCAAACATGTGACTTATGTACGCATATTTATGACATTATCAACCATATATAATTCAGCCGCGAGTGGATTCTAACCACCAAAAATACGTTAGTAATAGGACACCACCATCGGCGCCGAAACTGACCGATCGTCAGTTGAAGAAGGCGTCGTCAACGACGTGAGTTACTCCATTGGTTGCCACTAGGTTGGGTTTCGTCACGTGCGCACCCGAGACCGTCACGTCTAGAAGGATAGAAAAAGCGATCCATCCAAACACACCGGTTTATTTAATACGGAGCCCCGCAGGGTTTTGGATTTTTTTTTTATTAATTCGTTCCCACGAAATAACAATTCGTTCCCTCAATTTAACAATTCGTTACCTCGAATAAACAATTCGTTCCCACGATATAACAATTCGTTCCCACGAATTAACAATTCGTTCCCTCGAATTAACAATTCATTCCCACGAATTAACATTCGTTCCCACGATATGGGAACGAATTGTTAATTCGAGGGAACGAATTGTTATATCGTGAGAAAGAATTGCTATATCGTGGGATCGAATTGTTAATTGGTGGGAACAAATTGTTAATTCATGGGAACAAATTGTTAATTCGTTGGAACAAATTGTTAAATTGAGGGAACAAATTGTTAATTCGTGTGATCGTGGGAACGAATTGTTAATTCGTGGGAACAAAGTGTTAAATTGAGGGAACGAATTGTTATTTTGTGGGAACGAATTAATAAAAAAAGAATTCTACGTCCTCTACGGAGCTTCGTAATGCAATGTTTAACTCTTATAAGTAACTAGAAACAACCATGATACAAACAATGAAAGTAGTAGACATCATATCACACAAGTCTCCCGACTACGCCTGTAGCCTATTTCACCAACATGGCAAAGTATACTTATCTAGCAAAGTATACTTTGAGGGAGACATTTTCAATTTAAGGATACATTTATTAATTTTTATTATACTGAATTTATTACATTATCACAGCCATTTTGGCTGTGATAATGTAATAAATTCAGTATAATAATTCTGCATACTTTTAATCATAAAATATATGCAGTCGTTAGTTCTATATGAAATAATGCATTTCGAGAAAAATAAATGATTACTCCCTCAAAGTATACTTTGCTAGATAAGTATACTTTGCAATGTTGGTGAAATAGACTACAGGTCGGACACGAGTTCGTATCGTGATTTCACTAAAACTCTCAAGATTAAACTGCAACAGTATATTACACTATCCTATCAACATCAAGGTGCATGCTCACGTGGTTTACAACAACAACAACAGTGGCTTAAAGTTTTTGAAAGCGTGCCCACTCCAAAGTAAGTATTATTTGATATTTTCCTTAATAGGTTCAAGGATTTTGATACAATATGGCGCAGCAAACGCGTCTTCATAAGCCGCATTTGGTGGTCCCGGGAGTTCGGCACACACTTATGTCGATTCTTCGCAAACACGACAGAAGTTTGGGCAAAAGTACCGAATGTAGTACCGAAAAGACCACCAAATGCAGCCTAACGAGACGCGTTTGATGCGCCATATTTCATCAAAATCCGTTACATAATAAGGACACAATAAATGAATACGTACTTTGAATCGGAGCGCTTCTGTAAGTTTCAGTACTTGTTGTTGTTGTTGTTGTTGTTGTAGCTACGTGATCATACACATTGAACATGCCGACCGCCTGTGACCGCACCCCGTCCAACAAACAAAGGTCACAGGAGATGAAAGAATGACTACATTGGAAGACGATACAAATAAACGTGACAATGATACCGACTTGGAACAGTCAGATCGTGATACAAACTTTTGCCGCTGACGCCGACGGTTAGCGTGGTGCCGGCGACCGTCGTGATGGTATCGCCGTCGTGCAGATCCGAGATGTACAACGTGCCATGCACCAGGTGTCTGTTCACGAACTCTGCAAGCAGTGCTCACGTGAACTATCAAGACGATGAACTCCACAATACAGTAGAACCCCTCTAAACCGGACACAGATGAAAGTTAAATGAGCTTAATTTATATATGTTACATTGCCATTTATCTCCGATAATAATGTCTGTTCATGATCCCTAAGCAGCCTCGCGTGTCGTGAAGTATTCTTATGTCTGTTTTACAGTCGAACCTCTCTAAACTGGACACCCTGGGAACCTCTCAGGGTGTCCGGTTTAGAGGGGTTTCACTGCATAGTGGGACCTCTCTAAACCATTCACCAATATCTCCTTGGTCCTTTATCTCAGATGATATGTCTGTTCTTGATTGTAAAGCTCACACAGTTGGTTTTTTTCTAACATCTGATCACACAAAATCAAGCAGATATTAATACACAGTGTAGTGATATGTAGTTAAAGAATCCGGATGTTTTAGGCAATATACACTGTTTGCTTGAAGAAAATGATCAGTTGATGTACTTTTCTACCTTGGCAGCATGCTAATGCACTTTTGCACCATTTTCGAATATTATTTTCGAACTTTCAGAAATAAATAAATAATAACACGTGTATAATGCGACGAACTTTAAGATCCAGCCACTGACTGTTTGTGCCTCCACCAGCGAAGTCGTAGGAGATATAATTCATATTCTATAAAATTAAATCTATATTTGCATTAGTGTAAATCCATAGTAGGATGTGTGCGGATTACGAAAAGCAGAACCAACAACTTCAAATAATGACATTCAAAAATGGATTATAGCAGAGAAAGGCAGAGTAAATGGTTAGTTATAAGTGTAGCAAAAATCAACGGCGGATGCCAACCTATACTATTATCTACACAAATGTAGCCGTGACATGGGGCTTACGGGTTATGCGACCAGTGTAGATCCAGATCAGCCTGTGCATCCGCACTGTCTGATCAGGATCTGCACTGTTCGCCATCCGATCAATGAATCACCGTCATCATTCTACATGTAACAAGCAAAATAGATCGTTAACCGGATACAGGAGTGTGATATTTGATCAGGAGCTACGCTGGTCGTAAATCCCGTAAGCCCCATTTCTCCAGTCACCGCCACAAATGTACATATGAGACACGCCATGTGATTTTGTACCTAAGAATATGTACGATTTTTCATGAAATATATTTTTCGTGAAATATATTTACAGAAACTATGATATTTTCTGTTAATGACGTCGACATTTTCATCAAATGTTGACGTCATTTACGGAAAATATCGTACATTTAGTAAATATTTTTCACGAAAAATCGCACATGTTCTTAGGTACAAAATCACATGGCGTGCCTCATATGTGCCACATACGTATGTAGTATGCTATTGCGTTATCGTGGTCAACGAAGTCTGGTATTTGTGACGACACGGCGGCAATCGCGGCGTTAGATGGCGCGAACAGGGTCCAGTTTCCGACTGTAACACGATAATATGATAATTGGTTTAACCCTTTGAACCCGAAAGCCCGCTATATCGGTTTATGCAAACAGTGCAGATCCAGATGAGACGGCTCGTAACGAGCCGTCTCATCAGGATCTACACTGTTTAAAAGTATTTTTTCATATTTGAGAACAACAAATACGCATTTTTTAGAAATGGACTAGTCTGAAAATCATTTTGCGATGATTGGATTGGTTGTAAAACGAACATATCGCAGCCCATTCAGTTATTTAGGGGTGAAAGGGTTAAAGGAGCATATCTGGATTTTTTGGAAAAAAATACTATAAAAAATAAAAACGTGTTTTCATCATGGCCCTGTGTTGTTCCAATTTTCACCGATATCGGTACATAAGTATCAGATTTCCTATATTGTTCAACAATCTCAAGGTGCATGATCACGTGGTTACAACAACAACAACGTTGCCCACTCCAAAGTAAATATTATTTGATATGTTCCTTAATATGCAACGGATTTTTATGAAATATGGCGCAGCAAACGTGTCTTCATGAGCTGCATTTGGTGGTCCAGTGAGTTTGGCACAGACTTATGTGGTTTTTGCGAATAATCGATTTCCGTGTCGGAGACGAGACACGGAAATCGATTCTTCGCAAAAACGACAGAGGTTTGGTCGAAATTACAGAGACCACCAAATGCAACTTAACAAGACGCGTTTGATACGCCATACTTCATCAAAATCCGTTACGTAATAAGGACACTATAAAATAATACGTACTTTGAATCGGTACTTGTTGTTGTTGTTAGTACCACGTGATCATACACATTGAATCTGATACTTATGTACTTATGTAACGGTATTTAAGTATCATAGTTTATGTGTTGATAATTCCAGCACAAAAATATTTACACAATTCCGTAACATTTGATTGGTCCGTAGCAATGTTATATATCTTCAAGTTAAATTAGACCATTTTATGACACCATGATGAAAACACGTTTTTATTGTTTATAGTAATTTTTAAAAAGAATCCCGATTTACAGTCCTTTTAAACAGTATGGTATTGCATAATAACATAATATATCAGTAAAATAATTATTACTAAATGATTATATCTGTATAGCGGGCATTCGTAATTTCTAGAACTGGTGGAATAATGACACAATTATACACGTATTTAATTCATTTAAAGAACAGTTTGTGCCTACTGAGTGGGCATGTACCTTTAACGTGGTTAACTAACGGTTACCATTGTGCACCTACATACATACTCAATTACCTGTGACAACATGCACTACTTATTTTCCAACATCGGTTGTCAGTGTAAATGTTATTCTAAAATTAATATTTGCACTTACGAACTTCTTAGACTTACGAAGCATAGTGAAACGGGCCCCTGATCTTAAATCATATGCATGTACACTGTTTGTTAGACTCAGGGCGGGTGGTATACTGCCTGAATGAGAAAAGTGTAGGCCCAGATCAGACTGCGCGGATGCGCAGGCTGATCTGGGGCTACACTGTTCGCATAACCCATAAGCCATCAGCCATAACCCATAAGCCCCATAAGCTGATTAGCTGACTGACAGAGGGACGGACGGACGATCATGCGCCCGGACGGACGGGCGGACGTACTGGTGAGCCTAGTGGCCTGGTGGGTGACCATGAGCACCATGAGGAAGTCCTGCAGTTCGTGCTCGTCCTTGATGAGCTGCTGAGCGATCGTCTCTGTGACCGAGAGGAGGGGACGAGCCAGCACGTGCACGAGTCCGTTGTTTAAAATGAAGTCTCCCTGCGTGATCATTACGTTGTCGACGGCCGCGCTCTGTAATAATAGTCGGCCGTGTGTTTGCATGGCTATTAAACCGGTGTTTCATTGATGGAATAGCGAACAGTGCATATCCTGATCAGACTGTGTGGCAATGTAACATAATTGTAATGCACGTGAACATGAATAATTATTATGTACATGCATTGAGGAGTCTGTCCACAGCCGCGCACCGTAATAATAGTCGGGTGTATGTTTGCATGGCTATATAAAATATTGCATTATCATTCTGTGAAAGAATTATAAGAGACTAATATAATTAGTATTTTATAATTCTTTCACATAATGACAAATGTACTATGTGCAATGAACATGTGAATGTTTTATAATTACGTATATATATATGTATGTGGCTGTGTCCGGAGAAATGGCACAGTCTGATCAGTATCTGCACTGTTTGCCATTTGCCAGATGTCCGAGTTTGGAGAATTTCAACTGAACGTGTACATTTACAAAATAAATATCTTTGAATGAGCATAAGAATACACATATAAAATACCAAATTTTACTTCGAACAGACAGCTTATATTGCAGTCTGTACACAGTTCAACCGGTTATATCTCTGCAAAAACAATAAATCCCGACATCTATTCAATTAAATGTGAAACAATCAGCGTAGTCTCCGATCCAGAACGCACATCAGTGCGATCGAAATCTGAGTCCACACAGCTTGTCATTATAATATTAACTGCATCAGAATATTTTGCAAATTAAATCGATAGCCTTTTGAATTTGACAATAATTGTATGTATTGTGAGATCCAATAGTGTGAATCCTACCACATCGGACATAACCACAGTCTGATCGGCTCCACACTGTCGCTGACTTTGTTATACATGTTTGTTATTTATAGATACAAAATATATATATACATGTATAGATATAAATAAATGGGTTGTTCACTGACAATTCAAAAAAAAAAAAAAAAAAAAAAAAAAAAAAAAAAAATGTTTGTCATTCTACCAATGAAACACCCGCCATGCTTCTCAGAATCACGATAGACCGTTCTTAGGCTACAGGAGTGTGCTATTTGATTATGAGATACTGATCACAAAGCCCATAAGCCCATTTCTCCAGTCATAGCCAGATACGCGACCTCCTGCGTTAATATTGCCCAGATTATCAACGTCTCTAACAAATATTGGCAATGCCAAGTCACAACCAAGAAAATTGATTGTCTGAGACTGAGCTGTAACACAGCTGAGGCTCAGCCAATCGTTCTTCTTGATTTCCACCACGATATTCAAGTATTTTGAAATACAGAAATTGACAAGATTGGCGTAGGTTGGAGTGTATTATAGGAATGAGTGGCCTTTTTGTGGAATTTATCGGGGTATAAACTTGGAAAAGTCGCGGGAATACTGGACGAAGGCCGGAAGGCCTCGTCCAGTATTCCCGCGACTTTTCCAAGTTTATATCCCCGATAAATTCAACAAAAAGGCCATTCATTCCTTATAATTCCAGCATTTGAAGTCAATTCATCAAGAAAATGTGTTTATTTTCCGTTTTCTTAAGAATTATTTTAACTGCTCCTCACGGTTACGGAAAGTAGTTCGGCGTGGGAGTTTACTGGGATATAAATTTTGGACAGAGACTTGCTACGGGCCAATCAAATGTTAGGGAATTGTGTAAATATGTTTGTGCTGGAATTATACGTACGTGGTTGGCGAACCGCGAGAAGAGAAGAGGTTTGCCATTAAGCGAGTCACGAGTTTCGCCGTCATTCATCTGAGGTTCAAGGATAAACGCGTTGATCACGTGATATTTCACGAAGCTCTCCAACACGGCTGGATTGGTGGCGATATGGGCCATTGTGGCTGCTGGCACGGCTCCGAACGCTTTATCCGGCACGGCAAATACGGTGAATGGACCTACGGGGCAAGGACATTGTCGATGAATCGTTCCACATCTGTGCAGTCTGATCTGAGTATACACTGACTGCAATAAGTGTGAAAATATGAATCTGGCAAATAATGTAGACACAGATCAGGTTGCGTAGATATGTAGGATGATTTGGATCACCGCTAGTACAAATCATTATATTGACTCCTGTTCACAACATATCATGCTACATATGCTAAATAACTAGCTACATATGGAAATAACTAGCTACATATGGAAATAACTAGCTACGATCCCTTATTACGTTACCTGCCGTTTCCAGCGTCGCGTAAACATTGGCAGATTTCAGCATACTGATCATTTGCGTGTAATTTCCCTGGTCCGTCAGCCATCTCGCGACTGTTTTATCCTGATACGCCATCGTTGCATGAAGGAGCAACGCAATAACGACAAAGGCGTTCATTTTTGTTGTTCTTTCTCTGTAAGAATCAGTTGGTATTGTAGAGATCGAGCGACTTGGAATAACGTCTAACCTGGACAATTTCCTAATCCTAGCGCTGTGTCATAACTGAGCCATATTCGGCAAGCTTACAATCGGAATAGAATACGGTTCTTGGTTCAGAGAAAACCGGACATATTGAAAACCCCACCAGTCTGCGCTGCCACGTGGTATAACCAGGGTTTGTCTGAGCAAGTCTTCGTTACATAGATCAACGATGGAACATGGCAGTAACTGGAGAAATGGGGCTTACGACATTTGCGTTTAGTCTGTTTGCTGATCTACTCGTGCACTCCCGCAGCCAGCGTAACGGTTTTTATTGTTGTTACAATGGAACCTCTCTAAACCGGACACCCTGGGATGACCCAGGTTGTCAGGTTTAGAGAGGATCCACTGTGTACGTGACAAATGACTACACAAACAAAAGCGTGAATGCATTGCGATCATGAACGTCCATTATCATGGAATGTAAACGTCAATGAAACATATCGAAATTAAGCGAAATCAACATATCGATGGTCTAGTAACATAAGGTCGTAACTGCTATTCTGTTACGACCTTATGTTACTGGACAATCGATATGTAAGAGCGTGCCGTCTCTTTTACTGACGAATTGCGAAGTGTGTATACAGTGGCGGATTAGAGGGGGCGGGGTACCTGGGCCCCCTCCCCGTCCAGGATTTCAGGATTCTGTAAAAAATAAATCGCAAGCACTGTCAAATACGGGTGATTTTAACATATCAAGGTCCATATATTATAGAGAGCCCATTCAGAAGATATTACCACAATGTGCCTTATCACATGAGTAGTACACTGATTAGCTTATACGAACCGTCATAGGCCTTAGTCCTTCAGTGATAGTCAGACTTGTGGCTGTGACTGAAGAAACGGGGGTTAAGGGATTTACAAGTGTAGTTCTGTATTACGTTAAGGGTGTTTAATTGATGGAACGGTAAACAGTGATGCACAGGCTGAGTTGGATATACACTGGTCGCGAAACCCATAAGCCATAAGCCACACTGTAAATTGTGCATCCAATTTCGACGCAGGAAGCACTCAAGACATTTTAATGGCTTCGGTTATTAGTCACTAATTCGATGTACAGTTGAAGCTCTCTCAGCCAACAACCTTGCGACATCGATGCTTTAAAATATGACCGATTTCACTGTCAAATATCACTGATGTTTATCGGTGTTCGTGATTGCAATGCACACAGGCACCCGTGCCTGTGTGCATTGCAATCACGAACACCGATAAGTGCTCTTACATCGGAATTACAATGGAACATCTCTAAACCGGACACCCTGGGGATCCGGGTCTACACTGGTCGCATAACCCCTAAGCCCTGTTTCTACCGTCACGGCCACATATTAGGACGAATCGTGACGACGATGTTCATGTCAGGGCGACGAGATAAGACTAGCGCGAGTGACTATCCAACATGTCCATGGTATGATGTCTACGGGCGCGAATGTGAGATATGCAGCACTCCACGCACTTAAAGCAGACCAAATGTATTTCATACAACAGTAAACGCAACAGCCCATGGTTTCATTTACACTACATTTTTGTATTAATTCAAAAATTTAAATAGCCCAATATGGCGTTAAAGGTACATGCCCACTCAGTAGGCACAAAATGTTCTTTAAAAATAGAAATTAAATAAGTATATACTTGTGCCACTATTCCACCAGTTCTAACAATAACTAGTCCCCGCTATACAGATATAATCAGTCAGTAATATTTAGTTTACTCATAGTGATGCGCGGTGGTATCAGGCTATTTTCATATGCAAATGAGGCATGATATTTTCTAATTATTTATACTATTTCACCTGAAAAAATAATATTTTCGACAGATTATAAAATATGATCATTGCACATCAAACAATACATACAGAAAATAAATAATTAATGCCCGTTAACATTTTAATGAAACACGGTTATCACCCCTGGTATTAGTGTGGAAATTTACGTACGATATAAAATGTATAATAATGCCAATCAATACGTGGGGTAATGGTGAATGAACGTTTATTTTGCCAGACAAATGTATCAAAGAAAACAATGTCATAATGGATCATTATCCCGTCAACACAGTGCGTATGTGCCGTGAAACACAGTGCCGTGAAACATTTCTGATATCCAGCCAATACCATTTTTGCATTTTAAAGCCATGTTTAGGTGTTGACGGGATAAATAGAATAGTAGGTTAGTGCCGTGAATGGGAAAAAAATATCTGGCGCGGCACAGAAACGGGATGTGCTCGGCAGAGCCTCGCCCATCCAGTTTCCTGAGCCTTGCCAGATATTTTTCCCCATTCACGGCACTAACCTACTATTCTCTATTATGTAGCCAATACGTTACCTGTTAAATAGAATACCAGGCTCATCCACCTCATTTTCCCCCATGTTAAATTTCCAAAGAGAAATAATATTTCGTAATAAAATCAATATTTGAACATATTTCGCGAAATAAAAAGAAATAGAGGATATTCCATCGTACATTTTGAATAGCGAGAAATAATACACGAGTGTGCGTCGGCTTCCGCGTAAGCAACGAGTGAGCGTAGCGAACGAGTTGCTTGCACGGACGCCGACGGACACGAGTGTATTATTTCCGCTATTCAAACATGTACGATGGAATATCCTATTTAATACACTTCCACGGCGGATACATATTCACATTTAGTCTATTTTTTAGATTATAATCAATGAATTGTAATGTGCGCATGAATGATTATACAATGACGTGTTTTCCCGCGTTTTGACGTTACGTTATGTGACGTCAAATACAAATTACGCAGCTGTTTCTATGAACCAGATATATTTGAGTGCATGTTTGGAATGTGTTCAATCACATTAACATTCTAGATTAGTCGAGACCCTTTCCAAATTTTCAAATAACTTTACTTTCACCGTAATAAAAATTAAACATTTTGCATGGTAGCTCGTGGTTTCCAAGAAAACAGGCGCGCAATTACGGGTGTTCTCTTCACGGTGTATTATTTGTAAGTAGTTGATTACGGGTTTTCTCTCACAGCGAAACCCGTGCAAATAATTTGCAAGAGTGTAATAAGACTCATTCTTAAATGTTGATAAAATTTAATATTATCGACAATAAAATTATTTGCATTATGGATATAGTCGAAAAATGCGGACACATTTCGTGAAACAGACAGTAGATTGTCGTAGACACAACTAGAGCCCAGTCGATGGCGCGCCATCGCAATACGTATACCCACTTTTCCCAAATGTTAAGTTGAAAAGGGGAAGATAATCCGTGACTTGGTGTCGAATCAAAAATCGAAATTCACTTAGTTCATCTACACACTATAAGTAAGGCACACACCAAGTTTCAAGTCACTACCTATTACGGTTAAAAGTTTTAATTCTTACAAGAAACGTGACGGACGGACGTACAGACAATTTAGGTCCAAAAGAGGAGATAATCCATGTCTCAAGGGTCGGATTTAAAATTTAAAATTAATTTCCAGTATGTATATACCTTTATAAAGAAAATATATACCAAGTGTTAAAGGTGCATGCCCACTCAGTAGGCACAAACTGTTCTTTATATCAGAGATATCATCTGAGACATTTTCTGGCAAAACAAACATTCATTCACCATTATCCCACGTATTTGCACACTGATATCAGAGGCGATAACCGTGTTTCCTTGAAATGTTAACGGACATTACTATTTATTCTCTCTATTTATTGTTTGATGTACAATGACCATACTTTATAATCTGTCGATAATATTATTTTTTCGGGTGACGCATTTAATTAGTATAAATAATTAAATCATAGCATGCCTCATTTGCATTTGCATACTAGTAAAATAAATATTACTAAATGATTATATCTGTATAGCGGGCACTCGTAATGTTTAGACTTGTTGGAATAGTGACACACTTATACACTCAATGTGCATGATCACGCGGTTACAACAACAAGAACGTCACCCACGTCAGTATTATTTGATATTTTCCTTAATATGCAACGGAATTTTATTAAATATGGCGCAGCAAACGCTTCTTCATGAGCTGCATTTGGTGGTCCAGGGAGATTGACACAGACGTATGTCATTTTTGCAAAGAAACTAGTTCCGTGTCTACCGACACGGACATCGATTCTTCGCAAAAACGACAGAAGTTTGGGCGAAAACACAGAGACCACCAAATGCAGCTTAACAAGACGCGTTCGATGCGCGATATTTCATCAAAATCCGTTACGTAATAAGGACACTATGAAAGAATACGTACTTTGAATCAGATGGATTCTGGAAATTTCAGTACTTGTTGTTGTTGTTAGTATCACGTGATCATACACCTTGACACTTATTCAATTCCTATATAGAACAGTTTGTGCCTACCAAAATGTAAATGCTTTGATTTAACGACGGCACTGGCTCGATGACCTTGCATGTCGGGACCGACTATTTCAGTCCCCATCCGATAGGACTAGGCTAGCACGAAGGTGTCTTGCCCAAGGACACGCCGAATCGGCGTGTCCTTGGGCAAGACACCTTCGTGATAATCTAGTTTGTGCCTACTGAGTGGGCATGGATTGGTAAATCATAATGCAGTCGGGATTTGCTCCTGGTTCCACAAACAAACGATTGATTAATCGTTTTGACATCGTTTTCGTTTTCCTATTAGAAAATGATGTTTTCGTTTGTTTAAACGCGACACGTTTAAACCAAGGAAAATAGCGTTTTCTAATATCAAATTGATGCTTTGCAAAATATGACGTGGGCGTTTAAATAGTGGAAAGCCGGGTATTTAGACGAAAATAGCATTGTCGCGTACGAATACAACCAAACTATATTCGTTTCGATGCATATCGCTGTACAAAACGATCGTTTTCACTTCGTTTTCACTTCGTTTTCTATTCGGTTTTTGTTTGTTTACCTTGTGTACTTTCAACAAATCTTTGCTGCAGATATAGGCCATAAGTAAACATTGTTCGAGATAAATACATGGGGGCCGTTTCACTAAACTTCGTACGACTAAATTGTTCGTAAGTGCAAACTTATGATAGCCTGTAAATTTCACATTAACCATATTTTCTTGTAAACAATTATTGGATTTACAGTTATTGAGCATAGGCTGCATATGCTCAATAAATGTAAATCCATCAATTGAAATTTCCAGAATATTTGGAAGTAACAAAATTGATTTTGCCGCATGTAGTTGCGATTGTCATGCTTGTGTGAATGTGGGTGTATGGGAAATAAATTGCCTACCTGGGGGCCGTTTCACTAAACTTCTACGACTAAAATGTTCGTAAGTGCAAATGTTGGATCGTCTGGCAATTCCAATTGATGGATTTACATTTATTGAGCATAGGCTGCATATGCAGCCTATGCTCAATACATGTAAATCCAGTAATCGTTTACAAGAAAACAGTGTTAATGTGAAATTTACAGACTATCATAATTTTGCACTCACGAACATTTTAGTCGTACGAAGTTTAGCGAAACGGCCCCTGATAGTTGGAGATTGATATTAAATTGAAATGTGGACGTAAGCGCCTCCGTTTAAATTTTATACAAAAAAATGGCGACGATTTACGCAAAGGGTTCCCGAGTGAAACGATCTTTCTTTGGAGGCTGGTATTACCTGTTCTGCAGTAAACGTAATGGATCTAAAGGAAACAGGTAGGCAATTGATTTCCCATACACCCACATTCACACAAGCATGACAATCGCAACTACATGCGGCAAAATCAATTTTGTTATTTCCATTCCTGGGGGACGTTTCACTAAACTTCGCATTAAAGTTCGCATTAACACTGTTTTCTTGTAAACAATTATTGGATTTACATTTATTGATCATATGCTGCATATGCAGCCTATGCTCAATAAATGTAAATCCATCAATTGACATTTCAAGACGATTCTAAATTTGCACTTACGCAACATTTTCGTCGTACGAAGTTTAGTGAAACGGGCCCCTGGAGTCAGTGACCTAAGCCGGCTCTAGTTCCATGCCACACAGGGGGTCATCCGGTTTTTTTTTGGCGGAACCATCTACTTTCATTTTCAAAATCTCTCTCTCACCCCGCATCAATTCGCAACCTGGAAATTTAACCTGCATGTGTAGAGCATGCAAGTAATATAATAAAATGTTAGGCACATACAAACTTTCCTGTATTTTTATTTATCTCCCTGTCAAAATAATAACCGAATCAATCCCGTTGTCCTGATAATTTACTCCTTGTTGCTAACCTGGGGTTCGTGGCCACTACACTTCGTACGACTAAAATGTTCGTAAGTGCAGATTTAGAACATTCTGTAAATGTCCATTGATGGATTTACATGTATTGAGCATATGCAGCATATGCTCAATAAATGTAAATCCAATAATTGTTTACAAGAACACATTGTTAATGTGTAATTTACAGACTTTCATAATTTTGCACTTACGAACATTTTAGTCTTACGAAGTTTAGTGAAACGGGCGCCAGGACTGGTTTACGGTCATATTGCCCGACTGGTTCCTATATCTCCCAGCAGTGGGTGGTGCGTGTGAATATCTGCGAGGCCAAAACTGTTGTTTTATTGTGATGTTGTCCTTTAAGTCATGTGATGTTTAGGCACCAACATTTCGCCTCAACTTGTCAGAAAGAAACACCACAAAACTCACTGTCAGCAAGAATAAAAAACAACACAAACGCATAAAGGAGCGATGCATTACTACCGTCTATTCACAAAACCTGCCCACAGTTTACGGCTACATAAACAATGCAAAGAAATGTTGTTGTTGTTTTTTCTCAATAATATTAAATGTTATCAATCTTTAAGAATGGGTCTCCTCTTATCATTTCGTAAAATTTGGTCAAATATTTTATTACGAAAATGATTTCTCTATGGGAATTTAACATGGGGGAAAAAGAGGTGGAGAACCTGGAGGAGGAGTCGAAAACGATACATTTTGGAAATTGACTCTGAAGACTTACGTAATAAAATCAATATTGGACCAATATTCATTAAATAAAAAGAAGGCTCAGTCTTGAATTTTGCTAAAATTTAATATTATAAAAAAATGTTTTTGCATTGTCTTTTTAGCCGTAACATCTGGGCAGATTTCGTGAAACAGACAGTAGGTTTTATTTACGACTCGCTTTGTTCTCAAACAAAAATAAAATCGGCGAAATTTCAGACGAGGCCTCAACAGCGTTACCCTGGCTACGGGCCGGAGATATGTGTCTCGTTAAATGGAATTCCAGCCGAGGTCAGTATCTCTCTTACGATGTCACGTGGCGCGAGGAAATGGTCCACAGGGTAGATAAACCCGTTTGTCGACTCAATCGGACTCCCGATTACCGTGGCGGAGTTCACCATTACCGCCCCTGTAAAGGAAAAGTGAAAGTGAATGAGAACGTAGTTGACGTCCTAGTAACAGATACGGTCATTTATGTCATTTATTTTCTCATCATTTTTGAAATCCCGATCTGGTTTGTTCAGTTTAATCTTGAGAATTTTAGTGAAATCACGAAACGACTCGTGTTCGACATAGTCGGGTGACGTGTGCATTGTTTTCGGGCTGGTACGGATTATGTGTGTGTAAAATGATGATTATGTGTCGGTTTTATTAGGCGCAGGTGGACCTTGGCTCTGTGTAGGCACTAGGAATAATGGGATTTTATCCCGTGAAGGTTAGAGGATACCAAATGGTGCGAAATCGTCCAGGGGGTAAAAATAGTCCGGTATAAAAAAAATAGTGCGGCTGTTTTGAGGTCACAGACACCGTTTGCTTGCAAATATTGATCCATTACTAGCCAGTTTCACTTGAGGAACATTTTGGGGTGCTTTTAACACAAGTTTTCAGCATATTTGTAGCTTTTAAAAGAAAACACTGAACATATTGGTCACGTGATGTAAACAGAGCTGTTGGTCACGTGATGTAAACAGAATTTCCATGGCCAAAAAATGTAAACAATATTGGAGGATATGACAAGGTTGGATTTTTCTTTCTTAGGAGTAAGTGAACCTATTGTTTAGTTCATGCAGAACCAGTACATACTGGCTGCAGGTCATGTAAAAGTGGGTCACAAAGCATCCATACGAATAGTGAAAGTAGGAGAGACTGGCCTTATTGGATGGCATTCGGTTAAATTGTATAGTAAAACGATTTGGAGGTGTCTAACCTGAACACAGTGTGTATGTGCCGTGAAACACGGTGCCGTGAAATCCTGTCAATACGACCTAATCACTGCGTATTAATATGAGCGTTTGTCATACTAGTCCATTCTCCGATTTTGAGGATGCGGCTGATGTTATTTTATTGCATTTTAAAGCTATGTGTAGGTTTCGACGGGATACAAACTATCTGGCAATGCTTATGAAACGGGATGGGCTCGGCAGAGCGCCGCTCATCCCGTTCCCTAAGCCTTGCCAGATATGTTTTCCCATTCACGGCACCAACCTACTATTCTCTATTTATCATAAATAAAAACGGGTGATGGTGAATTCAAGGTTTATGATCACGTGGTACTAACAACAACAACAAGTACTGAAATTTCCAGAATCCATCTGATTCAAAGTACGTATTCTTTTATAGTGTCCTTATTACGTAACGGATTTTGATGAAATATGGCGCATCAAACAAGTCTTGTTAAGCTGCATTTGGTGGTCTCTGTATTTTCGCCCAAACTTCTGTCGTTTTTGCGAAGAATCGATTGTCTCCGACACGGAAATCGATTCTTCGCAAAAACGACATAAGTCTGTGCCAAACTCCCTGGACCACCAAATGCAGCTCATGAAGACGCGTTTGCTGCGCCATATTTCATCAGAATCCGTTTCATATTAAGAAAAATATCAAAAAAATACTTTCAAGATTTCATCACTTTCAGCCACTGTTGTTGTTATATCCACGTGATCATGCACCTTGGCAATGAGTCACGCGGAGTTCAAAGCCTTGCTTATAAATACATTGACTACACAATGACTACATATTTTTCTACATCTTTAAACATGTATAATACAAAACCCTATCAACATGCCGATCGCCTGTGGTTCTAACCATGGATTGAAATACGAATTGTTTATTTTACATAATTTGTCAATTTTCATATTTCTACGCTGTATTGGGGCTTGAATTGTCAAGCAGCTCATATAAACAATTACGTCAGCATTTACGTCACATTCGGGTTAATGTATTACCTGCAGCGTTCCTGGTTACATTGAGCGGGGTGGAGTGCAGGGTATACAGCATCGTTCCATGATTCATCATCCCCAGCTTCCGTCCACCAGGTACAATATGGTTCTTGTAGATTTCTGGAGAAAACCATCAAAGACAGTAGTAATCAAAGTACTAAAAGTACTGAAAGTACTGAAACTGTGTCGCCAGAAACAACAAAAATAGGAAAGTGTGCCTGCCCACATTGATAGTGCCCCCATTGGCAGCATTCATAGCAATGTTGATCTGTAGCTGATTTCATCAACATTGCAAAGTATACTTATCTAGCAAAGTGTACTTTGAGGGAGTAATCATTTGTTTTCCCCGAAATGCATTATGTCATATTGAACTAACTACTGCATATATTTGATGATTAAAAGTATGCAGAATTATAATATTATACTGCATTTATTACATTATCACAGCCAAAATGGCTGTGATAATGTAATACATTCAGTATAATGAAAATTAATAAATGTATCCTTAAATGGAAAATTTCTCCCTCAAAGTATACTTTGCTAGATAAGTATACTTTGCAATTTTGGTGAAATAGGCTACTGGTGTGGGGTGTATTAATGACACATGTTGTAGACATGCATATTATAAGCCATATTTGATACAGTTACCATCAACATGAGTATTAAGAAGCATGAATTATAATTTATCCCGTCAACACAGTGCGTATGTGCCGTGAAACACGGTGCCGTGAAACATTTTTGATATCCTGTCAATACGACCTAATCACTGCGTATGAATATGTGCGGTGGCTGGGGTTATTTTTGTATTGCATTTTAAAGCTATTTGTAGGTTTTGACGGGATAAATAGAATGGTAGGTTATTGCCGTGAATGGGCAAAATATCTGGCGCGGCACGGAAACGGGATGTGCTCGGCAGAGCCTCGCCCATCCCGTTTCGTTTTCTAAGCCTTGCCAGATATTTTTTCCCATTCACGACGCTAACCTACTATTCTCTATTTCGGTTTTTTAACACATAATGAGTTCCGGCAAATAAACATGTCAGTAAAAATGGCGACCGACAGCCTTAGTTAATGCTTCTAAAAATAGATAAATAAAATGGCGATACCTAAAAATAGTAACATACATCGGACGCTGACATAACTGTGTCTGACGATGCAGTAAATTCGGGAAAACGTAGTACAACTATACACATTGATACACCATGTTCTAGACTAGTTGGAATTCAGAGATTTGCTGATCCAAATATACTATCCCATAACTATGTAACGTTGCAGTAGGCATCACGAGACAGTTGAAATTGTTATAATGCTGAAAAATAACTAGCGTTTCACACGCTAGTAATTTTCCGGCATTATAATAATGTTTATCAATCAATGGTTACTATCTTAGTCAAGGTGCATTATCACGTGGTTACAACAACAACAACGTCGCCCACTCCAAAGTAAGTATTATTTGATATTTTCCTTAATATGCAACGGACTCATGAGCTGCATTTGGTGGTCTAAGAAGTTTGGCACAGATTTATGTCGTTTTTGCGAAGAATCGATTTCCGTGTCTCAGACACGGACATCGATTCTTCGCAAAAACGACTGAAGTTTGGGCGAAAATACAGAGACCACCAAATGCAGCTTAACACGACGCGTTTGATGCGCCATATTTCATCAAAATCCGTTACGTAATAAGGACACTATAGAATAATACGTACTTTGAATAGGTACTTGTTGTTGTTGTTAGTACCACGTGATCATACACCTTGTTAGTGTACTTAAATTATGTACACTGGGTTCTATAATGGAACATTACTAAAATATACTAGCCCCTAACAATGTAACGCTGTATACTATGTGGCAGTAAATTATTAAACGTTTGATATCTTGCCTGATAAACTTGATATCAACAGACGTTCATTTGGTAGTCTCTATGTACGTGCTCTGTATGTTATGTCATTTTCTCAACAACCCCTCAACCAATCTTCATGAAACTTGGATTAAACTTCAGCAACATCACAACTGGTGAAATAGTTACACAAGTATACACTTACATGTATTTAATTCCTAGGAACCATAAGACAAGAAAGACAATACATCGGTTGACTAATAAGAAAGTTATAATAAAAATATTATCTTTGCCGAGGCGATATTTGGTTGTTTTGGCTGTTCACATATCCAAACCTAGAACCTGCATTCGGATTGATTCCCGTCCGTTAAAAATCAAGCTTACCAATCGCTTGGTTTATTGAGGCTTGTGGAATATCTGGGTCAGTGAACACTCTGGCCAGTCCAGCAAAGCCGGAGTTAACGGGCGCGAATACTGTAAAATCACCGTCTGAAATTTACAAGTCAAGGGGCGTCAGAAGCATCATAAGATTGGTCAGGACACACACCAACCAATGTGTATGTTGTTATCACTCAGTTGAACCGTCTCATCGAGACGGTTCAACTGAGTAGTAACAACATAAACTTTTTATAAGAAATGAGAAAAACAGATATGTTTGTACATCGGCCGATATACCAAACGATATCTAGCCGATATACAAAAAAATAGCATTGATACTAATAATTACAGTGCTGACCTTTTTTTTTGTATATATGAATGCTAAATATTTAAATAAAAAGTAATGTGTTGGTCAATATTATTGGACTTGCCGTACCTGGTGCAACGTTGTTGCTGTTGTCACAATCTGACTTGCAACTTCTGTGGAACCTTACTAACAACGGAGTAGTTCTGCATTACATACTTTTATTCACACACAATCGATCGTATAGTGGATTTATTCTAAAACATAGATCTCAGAGTCTGAGAGTTAGCACCCATGCCCAGATTATCAAATGCGCCATAAGGCGACCCGGCGTGGGTCCATCCTTACGACCAACCAACGTGAGTGTATACCGCTAAACGAGCAGTTTGTACACTCCCCAGAACGGTCTTATATATTATACGGATGACATTTAATGCTGTGGCATCATACTTATCTGGTTTCAACCAGCTACAACCAGTAGTATTTATCAACATGTCCGTCACACCGATATGAACCTTGAGCAACAGGCCATATCGTTACACTGGGACCCGTTTCACTAAACTTCGTGCGACTAAAATGTTGGTAAGTGCAAATTTAGGATCGTCTGGAAATTTAAACTAATTTACATTTACAGTGCAGTCTGCGTTTTTGTTCCACCGTAGACAACACTTGCAAACTCAACGCGAACGCAACGCGAACGCAACGGTTTGCTGTAGCGTTGTATACGTTGTTTAAACGTTGTTTAAACGTATAATACGGTTCGTACACGTGTAATACACATTGTCAAGCCGTTTAGTTTTAAAGCGTGTAATACGTTTAGCTTCAAGGCGTATAACACGCTTTGGCGTATACATATGTAGCGAGGTGAAAGCGTTGAAACGTGTACAACGCTTTACCTGGAAGCGTATAGCTATATGAAAGCGTTGAAACATGTACAACGTTCGTCAAAGAAAGCGTTAAACCGGTATACGTTTACAACCTTTGTACACGGATTACACGCTTTTGAAACTCAATGCGTTGTTTACAACCGTTGTATACGTTTACAACCGTTGTACACGGATTACACGCTTTTGAAACTCAATGCGTTGAACACGGTTTGTTCGACTTTCGCGCATGCGCAAGAGTGGGGAAACGCAACGCATGGCCGAAAACGTATTACACGTAGACGACACACGGTTTGAAACGCAACTAACGGAAACTCCAAGGATACACAACGCACAACACTGTACACGTATAAACCCGGAACATTTTGACAAAAACGACTGTATATATGCCTATGCTCAATAAATGTAAATCCAACAATTGTTTACAAGAAAACAGTGTTAATGTGAAATCTATAGCAATTCATAATTTTGCACTTACGAACATTTTAGTCGTACGAAGTTTAGTGAAACGGTCCCCTGTTCTGACGCCCCTGATTTAGTCACATGAACGATATTACATTATAGGCATCACGGGACAGTTTAAATTATTACAAAACTTAAAAATAACGTTTGCAACGCAGTAGGCATTACGGGACAGTTGAAATTGTTATAATGCTGAAAAATAACTAGCGTTTCAAACGCTAGTTATTTTTCGGCATTATAATAATGTTTATCGAGCAATGGTTACTACGTTAGTCTACTTAAATTATTTACACTGGTTTCTATAATGGAAAATGCGGTTTAATATGATCATTTCACAATTAAATTAATAAAGGAATTTCACGATGTTTTTTAACTGGTACATGCATAGCGAAATGCCAAATTATGCAAAGCCAAATTATCTCCCCTGATTATCACAGTTTCTGGTACTTGCATATAACTGATATTTTATTGAACTGTGATAAAAAATGGTGCGATTGATAGATATATGTGATGTATTATGCATGAAGCGAAAAACCACATATTGAATGCCCGAGAATACCGGAGACATCATGTTTTATTTTGTCATTAATACGAAATGCCATTAAAGTGATATCATGTGAGATACCTTTCATACTAACTTTCAAGGGGTGTGAGTAAGTTTGTGAGCATCAAGGCGAGTGTGAAGTCGCGGAATCTTTCCTCCTGGATAAGATGCTGGGCAATGTTGAGTCTTTGCAAGTGCACAGGCGGATAGAGTACGGAGTCGATGGGCTGCACGACGCCATTGTTGCAGATGATGTCGCCTGGTTGTATAATGTGGGTTCCATTGTTGATCATGGCGCCCTGGAAAGTAGAATGGTTAGGTCAAGGATTGTGAGGGGCCCATTTCACTAAGCTTCGTACGAATAAAATGTCATTAAGTGCAAACTTATGATAGTCTGTAAATTTCACATTAACAATGTTTTCTTGTAAACAATTATTGGATTTACATTTATTGAGCATAGGCTGCATATGCAGCCTATGCTCAATAAATGTAAATCCATCAATTGAAATTTCCAGACGATCCTAAATTTGCACTTACTAACATTTTGGTCGTACGAAATTAGTGGAACGGGCCCCAGGTTCATTAGAGAGTTATTGTAGAGAGTCGTCCGGTCATAAAACGTGTATCATGGCGTGCTGAGGAATAAAACAGTTCCAGTTTGTTCCACGTTTTTCTGACGACTGTCATTGGAATTTCTAATGCACTTTATAAATATCACGCAATCTGATTGGCTGATGGTCATACATTACAGGTATATCATTGTTGATGAACGGTCGCAAGTTATTTCAATATGTATTCCTACGCCAATACTAAGTTTGAGGTCGGTCAATTTGCTCTGCCACATAATGACTGACCAAAACATGGGGTAACTCCTATGTGGTATTCTGGTATTATTGTCAAAGACACAGCTGGCTTGTATATGAAACGTCCTGGTCCGAAACGTCCTGGTGACCTGGTCCGAAAGTTGAATAGTCCGAAGCTTACGGCGAAAAGAAAATATACAAATACCTCACCGTTGATCACGTTTCATATGTTTTGGCAGCAATATATCGTTCACACAAAGAGAAAGTATGTATCCTGTGTAATCTTGCATCTCAAATGGTAAAATATCACGAATGATTAGACGAGTTATCACAATATGTATCAGTCAGGGAGGGAAGTTTGACAGGTGGCCGCCATTGAAATATTGTTTCTAAGAAATCGCACTGGAGTGACATTAAATGCGCAAAGTAGTAAATAAGGCAATTATAATTCTAACAACGAATTTATTGCTTTTATTATTGAAAAATAATGAAATAAGCAACATAAATGTATATACATTCATGCAAACATTCATGCAAAAATCGCTAATATATTGTAATTGTGTTGGAACTATTTTCTTCGTAGAAAATATTATTTGTGTGATCCGTCCGGTATGACCTGCTCAACCAGCTGGCAATCCGGTACGATTTTCCAACGAGACTCGATGAAGTTTGCAAAATAGTAAAGGAGTGCATTAGAAATAGGTTAACCGCATTTTAATTTTGAAATTTGTGGCGTATATCAGAAAATGATAGGTCGGAAAACATGTTTAATGGCTCCGCTAGCGCATCGCCATTAAACAGATTTTCCGACCTATCATTTTCTGATATACGCCGCAAATTTCAAAATTACAATACTGTTAACCCTATAATTAAATATTTAAATGTCGTCATAGTACCTTTTCATCAATAACAGAACATTTACCATTTCCATTTGTTATATTTGCTGAAATTACATAAAATATTGATTTTATTTCGAAAGAAATACCCACACACAAATTTTCTATGGTTTTTTAACATGGGGCAAATTGAAGCCGGATTGTGATGAAGAGGATCGAAAAATGAAACAGATTGGAAAGTTACTCTGAAACCTCGCTAGATAGCCTGATATAGAAATGATCTAGCTAAAATTCAAACCAAATTAAATTTTGAAAAGTGGAACCTCTCTAAACCGGACACTCTGTGAACTCCACAGGGTGTCCGGTTTAGAGAGGTCCCACTGTAAATCAGTCAGAAGACAATACGAAGTATATACTGTATATAGAGCATAAACACCCCCTTTTCATGAATGAACCAATCTGACCAGCATTTCGTGACCGTTGGATTGGATGCAAAATTAACGTATCAAAATCCATTCCAGTTACTTAGGGGTGAAAGGGTTAAATTTTGAAATTTGGGACATACATGTACTACTAGTATATGTTAGTATATACTGCATGATGATAATAACTCACTCCGGTGGGGATATGATGCAGCGTGACCTCCGTGCCCTCGAGTGTCGTATATGGGCTGTATCCCGTGATGAGCCCCTGAATTACGTACTCCTTGGCCACGTGGTAGTTCATGATCCGACTGAGCTGGGCCGGGTCAGCATTGATCACGGCCATTGTGCCGGGGTCCATCGTCAGGAAGGCATCGTTACTTGGCGCGAACAGCGTGTACGGACCTTTAAAGGGGCATATCAGGATATTTTTTTTAAAAATACTATCAAACATAAGACCGTGTGTTCATCATGGCCCTGTGTAAAGTGGTTTAATTTAAGATGTATGCCGATACTAGGATCGTTGGGTTGATATTCACCTTTAAGTGGGAGTAGAGATATATTACACTGTAACACTACATCCTTGGTAGGAGATATAGAGAATAGTAGGTTAGTGCCGTGAATGGAAAAATATCTGGCAAGGCTCAAGAATTTCTTTATTTCTCATCAGAAGTATATGTTGTGACCACTCATTTGAACCGTCTCGCCGAAACGGTTCAAATGAGTGGTCACAACATATACTTTGGTTCAGAAATAAGGAAAATAGATAGAGAATAGTAGGTTAGTGCCGGGAATGGGAAAAAATATCTGGCAAGGCTTAGGAAACGGGATGGGCGAGGCTCTGTCGAGCACATCCCGTTTCCGTGCCGCGCCAGATATTATTTCCCATTCACGGCACTAACCTACTATTCTATTTATCCCGTCAACACCTACACATAGCTTTAAAATGCAAACAAATAACCCCAGCCATCGCACATATTCATATGCATTGATTAGGTCGCATTGGCAGGATATCAAATGTATTTCACGGCACCGTGTTTTAATGAAAATGAATGGGATTAACGTCCCAGCAACAACTAAGGTTGTATGTGGTTGTGCCTGGAGAAATGGGGTTTATGGGTTGTGTGACCAGTGAACTACCTGATCCACTAGCACACTCATGTGGCCTGATAACGATCACTATTAGTGGTTAGAAGCATGACGGGTGCCTCATTCATGGAAGGGCGAAGAGTGCAGATCCAGATCAGACCGTGTGGCTGATCTGGATCTACACTAGTTGCAAAACCTATAAGCCCCATTTCTCCAGTCATAGCCACATTTCGAGACGTTGCACCACTTTAATGTCATCCAACAGACCAGTTGGATGGAAATACTATGTAAGATTTGTAACGCCTATTGTGAGGATCAAACTCACAACCTCCGGTATTGAAGTCCAATGCAATATCACAAAAACCACAGCCGATCACTGTATTAGGTAATGAGCTTTGTAACGTCCGAGTACCCGGGGCCCGTTTCACTAAATTTCGTACCACTAAAATGTTCGTAAGTGCAAATTTAGGATCGTCTGGAAATTTCAATTGATGCATTTACATTTATTGAGCATAGGCTGCATATGCAGCCTATGCTCAATAAATGTAAATCCAATAATTGTTTACAAGAAAAGGGTGTTAATGTGAAATTTACAGACTATTATAATTTTGCACTTACGAACATTTTAGTCTTACGAAGTTTAGTGAAACGGGCCCCTACTGACTGACAACATAATGTTGTACACGAATATCCGGGTTATTAACAAATTTAAAACTAACGTATTTCTCCACTGCATTTTCAAAATTTGAAAATTAAGAAAATATTTAAATAAAACGTCATTTATGTGGACTCATAAACACAAACTAATCATTATTATACTGTCAGAAAGGATTACATTTATGTTGAAACTAACACAAACTAATGATGATTACACTGTCATAAACGCATTTATATTTCCCAGAGTTGAATCAATATGTCAACAATCGTAGTAACATCCCTTTAAAGTGGCATACAAACCAGGTCCATTTAACACGCCATTCAAATGCGCGCGTGTAAGCATCGTGGCGAAAGTTGTGTATCCATTATCGCTGATATACTGGAACACGGATTTGTCCTCAAATGCAGCAGTTGTTGTCACCGTGGCTAGAAGAATCACCCAAAGATTCATATTGTCAGGAAAGAACCGGTCCCGTCTACTGCCGAAGAAAAGCTGCATGTTCGACGGCTGATAAAGTAAAAATGGACTCGCTCATAGAACAACCTCCTTTATGGGAACGCCCTATGTCAGTATAGGTTGATTTCAGAATACTCCGTTATTTACGTAAAAGACTTCGAAGTTTGGTATAAATTTCAGAAATTTATGCCACATTTCGACGTCATTTACGAAAAATCTGGATGATTATGGTAATCACAATCGGTTGAAAATGAAGATGTGATAATGTGGGTTATTCAATACATTGGCCAATGGCTAATCTGTAGCTGTCAACCGGCCAATGAAAATCGTCTTTGAGCGGCGTATGCATGACGATCAAACACATTCGCAATGGTAAATTCGTAACTTAGTGGTAATTGGTGCCATGTTTTCCTGATTCATTTGGAAAACCCTGGTCAGTCATATGTAGAGTCTGGTCTAAAAATGGTTGTGTTGTTCCCTCTTGATATGAGAAAAGCAATGTGTAATTACGAAAATCATGAAAATTAATCACAAACTTTACGATATTTTCCGTAAATGACGTCGACAGTTGACAAGATTTTCACAGCCAATGCGTAATTTGCCGTGTACATTTCGTGATCATTCGGCCTCATTTACAGAAACTTTCACAGCTTCTGTAAATACTTTTCATAAATCATAAATACGTTTCATAAATCATAAATATCGCATGGTTTGTCTCATACGTGGCAAGAATGGATAAATAGGGCTTAGGGCCTGTGCATCCGCACAGTCTGATCAGGATATGAAATGTTCGCCACTCCATCTATGAAACACCTGCTATGCTTTTAATATCGTTCACAGGCTACAAGAGAGTGCCATTGGATCAGGAGATAAGCTGATAACGATTCTCATAATCCCCAAATGGGGCTTACAGGATTTGTAACCAGTGTACAATGGGGTCAGTGTGTAAGTGCACACACGAACGAACACGACAGGTTGGTTCCCACCTGTCGTGTTCGTTCGTGTGTGCACTTACATGCTGACCCCACTGTAGGTCCTGATGCACAGGCTGATCTGGATCTACACTGGTCGCAAAACCCCATTTCTCCAGGGCTTACGGGATTTGTAACCAGTGTAGCTCCTGATGAAATAGCACACTCTTGTAGCCAGATAACGATCTACATTATTTGTTAGCAGCATGACGGGTGTTTCATCATAGATGGAATGGCGAACAGTGCAGATCCTGATCAGACTGTGCGGATGCACAGGCTGATCTGGATCCACACTGGTCGTAAAAACCCATAAGCCCCATTTCTCCAATCACAGCCACATATAAGGTACACTAAGCACAGAGATGACTCCATATGTGAAAGTCGACAAGATAAGAAAACGGCGCGGCGATTCGAGAGAAAAACGGACATATGTTTGACCAGGTCAGAATACACAATCATGAAATATGATGGTCATCTGCAGCTGGTAACTGATGTATTTTGTGCTTATAAACATTTGTTTTACAGCGGTTACAGATCAATGCGAGAGCTTATAATTTACAAACGTTTGGTGAGCTCAGATGGAGGCGTAAGGTTGTTTTTAATGTAGGAGGAAACATGAGTACCCCAGAGAAAGCCAACTTATCCGATCTGGCCACCATCACACGCAGTACTGAAAACTAGATAAAAGTTTATATTTATACAAAGAAATCCTCAACACTTTGATACAAGACACTTAATACATATAGCTGAGCTCCACAACCACAAACATAGCGTCAAAATGTTCTAATACGAAGTGAATCCACAATTTTAATGCGGTGTACGGGTTAGTAAAAAATGACCAACACGGAGGCGTTATTCTAAAATTGCCGTTGTTCTTAGCAACACGGCGATGCAGATGGAAACGTCTTAAATAAATGTAGGTACATGTAACCATGTCAACAAATGATGACATACTATAGTTGTATATAGAATGTTCATGTACATGTAGTACGATGTTCTAGATTAACCCTTGTTGCATACAATTTGCTTTGGTAGTTTATTAATACAGCGGGGTCAGTGTGTAAGTGCACACACGAACGAACACGACAGGTTGGAACCAACCTGTCGTGTTCGTTCGTGTGTGCACTTACACGCTGACTCCACTGTACGGTGCATCAACATGATACTACACTACTAGACAGTGTAGTGGACGTCAGCATAATGCAGTGGAACCCTACAAACCAGACACCCTGGGAGGTCCCCAGTACAGTGGAACCATTCCAAACCAGACACCATAGGAGTTCCCCAGTACAGTGGAACCTCTCCAAACCAGACACCCTGGGAGGTCCCCAGTACAGTGGAACCTCTCCAAACCAGACACCCAGGGAGGTCCCCAGTACAGTGGAACCTCTCCAAACCAGACACTATGGGAGGTCCCCAGTACAGTGGAACCTCTCGAAACCAGACAGCCTGGGAGGTCCCCAGTACAGTGGAACCTCTCCAAACCCGACACCCTGGGAGGTCCCCAGTACAGTGGAACCATTCCAAACCAGACACCCTGGGAGGTCCCCAGTACAGTGGAACCTCTCCAAACCAGACATCCTGTGAGGTCCCCAGTACAGTGGAACCTCTCCAAACCAGACACCCTGTGAGGTCCCCAGTACAGTGGAACCTCTCCAAACCAGACACCCTGGGAGGTCCCCAGTACAGTGGAATCATTCCAAACCAGACACCCTGTGAGGTCCCCAGTACAGTGGAACCTCTCGAAACCAGACACCCTGGGAGGTCCCCAGTACAGTGGAACCTCTCGAAACCAGACACCATGGGAGTTCCCCAGTACAGTGGAACCTCTCCAAACCAGACACCCTGGGACACAGTACAGTGGAACCTCTCCAAACCAGACACCCTGGGAGGTCCCCAGTACAGTGGAACCTCTCCAAACCAGACACCATGGGAGGTCCCCAGTACAGTGGAACCTCTCCAAACCAGACACCCTGGGAGGTCCCCAGTACAGTGGAACCTCTCCAAACCAGATACCATGGGAGGTCCCCAGTACAGTGGAACCTCTCCAAACCAGACACCCTGGGAGGTCCCCAGTACAGTGGAACGTCTCCAAACCAGACACCCTGGGAGGTCCCCAGTACAGTGGAACCTCTCCAAACCAGACACCCTGGGAGGTCCACAGTACAGTGGAACCTCTTCAAACCAGACACCCTGGGAGGTCCCCAGTACAGTGGAACCACTCTAAACCAGACACCCAGGGAGGTCCCCAGTACAGTGGAACCTCTCCAAACCAGACACCCTGGGAGGTCCCCAGTACAGTGGAACCTCTCCAAACCAGACACCCTGGGAGGTCCCCAGTACAGTGGAACCTCTCCAAACCAGACACCCTGGGAGGTCCCCAGTACAGTGGAACCTCTCCAAACCAGACACCATGGGAGGTCCCCAGTACAGTGGAACCTCTCGAAACCAGACAGCCTGGGAGGTCCCCAGTACAGTGGAACCTCTCCAAACCCGACACCCTGGGAGGTCCCCAGTACAGTGGAACCATTCCAAACCAGACACCCTGGGAGGTCCCCAGTACAGTGGAACCTCTCCAAACCAGACACCCTGGGAGGTCCCCAGTACAGTGGAACCATTCCAAACCGGACACCCTGTGAGGTCCCCAGTACATTGGAACCTCTCGAAACCGGACACCATGGGAGGTCCCCAGTAAAGTGGAACCTCTCGAAACCGGACACCCTGTGAGGTCCCCAGTACAGTGGAACCACTCGAAACCAGACACCCTGGGAGGTCCCCAGTACAGTGGAACCACTCGAAACCAGACACCATGGGAGGTCCCCAGTACAGTGGAACCTCTCCAAACCAGACACCCTGGGAGGTCCCCAGTACAGTGGAACCATTCCAAACCAGACACCCTGGGAGGTCCCCAGTACAGTGGAACCTCTCCAAACCAGACACCCTGGGAGGTCCCCAGTACAGTGGAACCTCTCCAAACCAGACACCCTGGGAGGTCCCCAGTACAGTGGAACCTCTCCAAATCAGACACCATGGGAGGTCCCCAGTACAGTGGAACCTCTCCAAACCAGACACCCTAGGAGGTCCCCAGTACAGTGGAACCATTCCAAACCAGCACCCTGGAGGTCCCCAGTACATGGAACCATTCCAAACCAGACACCCTGGGAGGTCCCCAGTACAGTGGAACCTCTCCAAACCAGACACCCTGGGAGGTCCCCAGTACAGTGGAACCTCTCCAAACCAGACACCCTGTGAGGTCCCCAGTACAGTGGAACCTCTCCAAACCAGACACCCTGGGAGGTCCCCAGTACAGTGGAACCTCTCCAAACCAGACACCCTGTGAGGTCCCCAGTACAGTGGAACCTCTCCAAACCAGACACCCTGAGAGGTTCCCAGTACAGTGGAACCTCTCCAAACCAGACACCCTGTGAGGTCCCCAGTACATTGGAACCTCTCCAAACCAGACACCCTGTGAGGTCCCCAGTACAGTGGAACCTCTCCAAACCAGACACGCTGGGAGGTCCCCAATACAGTGGAACCTCTCGGAACCAGACACCCTGGGAGGTCCCCAGTACAGTGGAACCATTCCAAACCAGACACCCTGTGAGGTCCCCAGTACAGTGGAACCTCTCGAAACCAGACACCCTTGGAGGTCTCCAGTACAGTGGAACCATTCCAAACCAGACACCATGTGAGGTCCCAGTACAGTGGAACCTCTCCAAACCAGACACCCTGGGAGGTCCCCAGTACAGTGGAATCTCTCGAAACCAGACACCATGGGATTCCCCCAGTACAGTGGAACCTCTCGAAACCAGACACCCTGTGAGATCCCCAGTACAGTGGAACCTCTCGAAACCAGACACCATGGGAGGTCCCCAGTACAGTGGAACCTCTCGAAACCGGACACCCTGTGAGGTCCCCAGTACAGTGGAACCTCTCGAAACCAGACACCATGGGAGGTCCCCAGTACAGTGGAACCTCTCCAAACCAGACACCCTGGGAGGTCCCCAGTACAGTGGAACCTCTCCAAACCAGACACCATGGGAGGTTCCCAGTACAGTGGAACCTCTCCAAACCAGACACCCTGGGAGGTCCCCAGTACAGTGAAACCATTCCAAACCAGACACCCTGTGAGGTCCCCAGTACAGTGGAACCTCTCCAAACCAGACACCAGGGAGGTCATCCCCAGTACAGTGGACCCCCTAACTCCAAACCAGACACCCTGGGAGGTCCCCAGTACAGTGGAACCTCTCCAAACCAGACACCCTGGGAGGTCCCCAGTACAGTGGAACTCCCATCCAAACCAGACCACCACCCATGGGAGGTCCCAGTACAGTGAAACCTCTTTCCAAACCAGACACCCTGTGAGGTCCCCAGTACAGTGGAACCTCTCCAAACCAGTCACGCCCTGGGAGGTCCCCAGTACAGTGGAACCTCTCAAACCAGATACCATGGGAGGTCCCCAGTCAGTACCATGACCTCTCCAAAACAGGAATCACCCTGGGAGGTCCCCAGTACAGTGGAACTCATCCACCCCACAGACACCCTGGGAGGTCCCCAGTACAGTGAACCTCTCCAAACCAGATACCATGGGAGGTCCCCAGTACAGTGGAACCTCTCCAAACCAGATACCATGGGAGGTCCCCAGTACAGTGGAACCTCTCCAAACCAGACACCCTGGGAGGTCCCCAGTACAGTGGAACCTCTCCAAACCAGACACCCAGGGAGGTCCCCAGTACAGTGGAACCTCTCCAAACCAGACACCCTGGGAGGTCCCCAGTACAGTGGAACGTCTCGAAACCAGACAGCCTGGGAGGTCCCCAGTACAGTGGAACCTCTCCAAACCAGACACCCTGGGAGGTCCCCAGTACAGTGGAACCATTCCAAACCAGACACCCTGGGAGGTCCCCAGTACAGTGGAACCTCTCCAAACCAGACACCCTGGGAGGTCCCCAGTACAGTGGAACCTCTCCAAACCAGACACCCTGGGAGGTCCCCAGTACAGTGGATCCTCTCCAAACCAGACACCCTGTGAGGTCCCCAGTACAGTGGAACCTCTCCAAACCAGACACCCTGGGAGGTCCCCAGTACAGTGGAACCTCTCCAAACCAGACACCCTGTGAGGTCCCCAGTACAGTGGAACCTCTCCAAACCAGACACCCTTCGTACGACTAAAATGATCTAAGTGCAGATTTAGAACATTCTGTAAATGTCCATTGATGGATTTACATGTATTGAGCATATGCAGCCTATGCTCAATAAATGTAAATCCAATAATTGTTCACAAGAGCACATTGTTAATGGGACATTTACAGACTATCATAATTTTGCATTGACGAACATTTTAGTCTTACGAAGTTTAGTGAAACGGGCGCCTGACTGGTTTACGATCACATTGCCCGACTGGTTCCTATATCTCCCAGCAGTGGGTGGTGCGTGTGAATATCTGCGAGGCCAAAACTGTTGTTTTATTGTGATGTTGTCCTGTTAGTCATGTGATGTTCAGGCACCAACATTTCGCCACAACTTGTCACAGAAAGAAACACCACAAAAGTCACTGTCAGCAAGAATAAAAAACAACACAAACATATAAAGGAGCGATGCATTACTACCGTCTATTTCACAAAACCTGCCCACATTTTACGGCTACATAAACAATGCAAGGAAATGTTGTTGTTGTTTTTTCTCAATAATATTAAATGTTATCAATCTTTAAGAATGGGTCTCCTCTTATCATTTCGTAAAATTTGGTCAAATATTGTATTACAAAAATGATTTCTCTATGGGAATTTAACATGGGGGAAAAAGAGGTGGAGAACCTGGAGGAGGAGTCGAAAACGATACATTTTGGAAATTGACTCTGAAGACTTACGTAATAAAATAAATATTGAACCAATATTCATTAAATAAGAAGAAGGCTCAGTCTTGAATTATGCTAAAATTTAATACTATAAAAAAATGTTTTTTCATTGTATTTTTAGCCGTAACATTTGGGCAGATTTCGTGAAACAGACAGTAGGTTTTATTTACGTCTCGCTTTGTTCTCAAACAAAAATAAAATCGGCGAAATTTCAGACGAGGCCTCAACAGCGTTACCCTGGCTACGGGCCGGAGATATCTGTCTCGTTAAATGGAATTCCAGCCGAGGTCAGTATCTCTCTTACGATGTCACGTGGCGCGAGCAAAAGGTCCACAGGGTAGATAAACCCGTTTGTCGACTCAATCGGACTCCCGATTAGCGTGGCGTAGTTCACCATTACCGCCCCTGTAAAGGAAAAGTGAACGTGAATGAGAACGTAGTTGACGTCCTAGTAACAGATACGGTCATTTATGTCATTTATTTTCTCATCATTTTTGGAATCCCGATCTGGTTTGCTCAGTTTAATCGTGAGAATTTTAGTGAAATCACGAAACGACTCGTGTCCGACCTGTCATAGTCGGGTGACGTGTGCATTGTTTTCGGGCTGGTACGGATTATGTGTGCGTAAAATGATGATTATGTGTCGGTTTTATTAGGCGCAGGTGGACCTTGGCTCTGTGTAGGAATATAGAGAATAGCAGTTTAGTGCCGTGAATGGGAAAAAATATCCGGCAAGGCACAAGAATTTCTTTATTTCTCATCAGAAGTATATGTTGTGACCACTCATTTGAACCGTCTCGCCGAGACGGTTCAAATGAGTGGTCACAACATATACTTTGGTTCAGAAATAAGGAAAATAGATAGAGAATAGTAGGTTAGTGCCGTGAATGGGAAAAAATATCTGGCAAGGCTCAGGAAATGGGATAGGCGAGGCTCTGCCGAGCACATCCCATTTCCGTGCCGCGCCAGATATTTTTTTCCCACTCACGGCACTAACCTACTATTCTATTTATCCCGTCAACACCTGCAAATGGCTGTAAAATGCAAAAATAGTATTGACTGGATATCAAAAATGTTTCACGGCACCGTGTTTCACGGCACATACACACTGTGTTGACGGGATAAAATGGATTTTATCCCATGAAGGTTAGAGGATACCAAATGGTGCGAAATCGTCCAGGGGGTAAAAATAGTCCGGTATAAAAACATAGTGCGGGTGTTTTGAGGTCACAGACACCGTTTGCTTGCAAATCTTGATCCATTACTAGCCAGTTTCACTTGAGGAACATTTTGAACAAGTTTTCAGCATATTTGTAGCTTTTAAAAGAAAACACTGAACCTGTTGGTCACGTGATGTAAACAGAGCTGTTGGTCACGTGATGTAAACAGAATTTCCATGGCCAAAAAATGTAAACAATATTGGAGGATATGACAAGGTTGGATTTTTCTTTCTTAGGAGTAAGTGAACCTATTGTTTAGTTCATGCAGAACCAGTACATACTGGCTGCAGGTCATGTAAAAGTGGGTCACAAAGCATCCATACGAATAGTGAAAGTAGGAGAGACTGGCCTTATTGGATGGCATTCGGTTAAATTATATAGTAAAACGATTTGGAGGTGTCTAACCTGAACACAGTGTGTATGTGCCGTGAAACACGGTGCCGTGAAATCCTGTCAATACGACATAATTACTGCGTATTAATATGAGCATTTGTCATACTAGTCCATTCTCCGATTTTGAGGATGCGGCTGATGTTATTTTATTGCATTTTAAAGCTATGTGTAGGTGTCGACGGGATACAAACTATCTGGCAATGCTTATGAAACGGGATGGGCTCGGCAGAGCGCCGCCCATCCCGTTCCCTATGCCTTGCCATATATGTTTTCCCATTCACGGCACTAACCTACTATTCTCTATTTATCATAAATAGAAACTGGTGATGGTGAATTCAAGGTGTATGATCACGTGGTACTAACATTTGATGAAATATGACGCATCAAACAAGTATTGTTAAGCTGCATTTGGTGATCTCTGTATTTTCGCTCAAACTTCTGTCGTTTTTGCGAAGAATCGATTTCCGTGTCTCCGACACGGAAATCGATTCTTCGCAAAAACGACATAAGTCTGTGCCAAACTCCCTGGACCACCAAATGCAGCTCATGAAGACGCGTTTGCTGCGCCATATTTCATCAGAATCCGTTTCATATTAAGGAAAATATCAAATAATACTTTCAAGATTTCAACACTTTCAGCCACTGTTGTTGTTGTTATATCCACGTGATCATGCACCTTGGAATTGAGTCACGCCGAGTTCAAAGCCTTGCTTATAAATACATTAACTATACAATGACTACATATTGTTCTACATGTCTAAACATGTATAATACACTATCCTATCAACATGCCGATCGCCTGTGGTTCTAACCATGGATTGAAATACGAATTGTTTATTTTACATAATTTGTCAATTTTCATATTTCTGCGCTGTATTGGGGCCTGATTTGTCAAGCAGCTCATATAAACAATTACGTCAGCATTTACGTCACATTCGGGTTAATGTATTACCTGCAGCGTTCGTGGTTACATTGAGCGGGGTGGAGTGCAGGGTATACAGCATCGCTCCATGATTCATCATCTCCAGCTTCCGTCCACCAGGTACAATATGGTACTTGTAGATTTCTGGAGAAAACCATCAAAGACAGTAGTAATCAAAGTACTAAAAGTACTGAAATTACTGAAACTGTGTCGCCAGAAACAACAACAATAGGAAAGTGTGCCTGCCCACACTGATAGTGCCCCCATTGGCATCCTTCACAGCAATGTTGATCTGTAGCTGATTTCATCAACATTGCAAAGTATACTTATCTAGCAAAGTGTACTTTGAGGGAGTAATCATTTCTTTTCCTCGAAATGCATTATGTCATATTGAACTAACTACTGCATATATTTGATGATTAAACGTATGCAGAATTATTATACTGCATTTATTACATTATCACAGCCAAAATGGCTGTGATAATGTAATACATTCAGTATAATAAAAATTAATAAATGTATCCTTAAATTGAAAATTTCTCCCTCAAAGTATACTTTGCTAGATAAGTATACTTTGCAATTTTGGTGAAATTGGCTACTGGTGTGGGGTGCATTAATGACACCCGTCGTAGACATGCATATTATATGCCATATTTGATATAGTTACCATCAAAATGGCTATAATGAAGCATGAATTATAATTTCTGATTTTTTAACACATAATGAGTTCCGGCAAATAAACCTGTCAGTAAAAATGGCGACCAACAGCCTTAGTTAATGCTTCTAAAAATAGATAAATAAAATGGCGATACCTAAAAATAGAAACATACATCGGACGCTGACATAACTGTGTCTGACGATGCTGTAAATTCGGGAAAACGTAGTACAACTATAAACATGGATACACCATGTTCTAGACTGGTTGGAATTCCGAGATTTGCTGATCCAAATATACTATCCCATAACTATGTAACGTTGCAGTAGGTATCACGGGACAGTTGAAATTTTCCGGCATTATAATAATGTTTATCAATCAATGGTTACTACCTTAGTCAAGGTGCATGATCACGTGATTGCAACAACAACAACGTCGCCCACTCCAAAATAAGTATAATTTGATATTTTCCTTAATATGCAACGGACTCATGAGCTGCATTTGGTGGTCTAGGAAGTGTGGCAAAGACTTATGTCGTTTTTGCGAAGAATTGATTTCCGTGTCTCCGACACGGACATCGACTCTTCGCAAAAACGACTGAAAATACAGAGACCACCAATGCAGCTTAACCAGAGACCACCAAATGCAGCTTAACAAGACACGTTTGATGCGCCATATTTCATGAAAATCCGTTACGTAATAAGGACACTATACAAGAATACGTACTTTGAATAGGTACTTGTTGTTGTTAGTACCACGTGATCATACACATTGTTAGTGTACTTAAAGTATGTACACTGGTTTCTATAATGGAACATTACTAAAATATACTAGCCCCAAACAATGTAACAATGTATGATATGCGGCAGTAAATTCTTAAACGTTTGATATCTTGCCTGATAAACTTGATATCAACAGACGTGCATTTGGTAGTCTCTATGTACGTGCTCTGTATGTTATGTCATTTTCTCAACAACCCCTCAACCAATCTTCATGAAACTTGGACTAAACTTCAGCAACATCACAACTGGTGAAATAGTTACACAAGTATACACTTACGTGTACTTAAAGGTACATGCCCACGCAGTAGGCACAAAATGTTCTTTATAGGAATCAAATAAGTGTATAATTATGTCACTATTCCACCAGTTCTAAAAATTACGAGTGCCCGCTATACAAATATAATCATTTATTAATTATCAATGTACTGTTAGCGACGCGCGGCGGTAACAGTCTATTTTGATAATGTGCGGGGACGACGACTTTCACATCACGGCTTGCGGTGCGCATGCGTAGTATACTACGCGCGCCAGTAGGCTTCCCAATAATAATGTAAACAAGAATATCAACATGTCGAAACGTCCAGGACGGAAATTGTATGAAACGGCGTCGGCCAAAAAAAGGGCGAAATGTCTGAGGGCAGTACAGAGAGAGAGAAGAGAGAGAGAGAGAGAGAGAGAGGTTAATATTGGCGACCAGATCACCAAATGGAAAGAGTTACGTGGAGATTTAGATTTGGACTCGAACAGAGATTTTTCTTCTCAACTTCCGATATTTCATTGCGCGTGTTAAATATGTGATATGATTGACCGTGTCACGTGACTCGTGTTGGTAAAAATAGCACGAGGTCGGAAAACACCCTTTCTGGTCGCGGCATATAAAATGCGATTTAACACCAATTAACACGCGCCGTAATTGAAAATAACTCGTTAGTGGGTAACAAATGGCTCATATAAGGCATGACAAAAAATGAAAAGTAGTAGTACAGTGTAACCTGCTGCGTGGGCATGTACCTTTAATTCCTAGGAACAATAAGACAAGAAAGACAATACATCGGTTGACTAATAAGAAAGCTATAATAAAAATATTATCTTAGCCGAGGCGATATTTGGTTGTTTTGGCTGTTCACATATCCAAACATAGAACCTGCATTCGGACTGATTCCCGTCCGTTAAAAATCAAGCTTACCAATCGCCTGGTTTATTGTGGCTTGTGGAATATCTGGGTCAGTGAACACTCTGGCCAGTCCAGCAAAGCCGGAGTTCACGGGCGCGAATACTGTAAAATCACCGTCTGAAATTTACAAGTCAAGGGGCGTCAGAAGCATCATAAGATTGGTCAGGACACACACCAACCAATGTGTATGTTGTTATCACTCAGTTGAACCGTCTCATCGAGACGGTTCAACTGAGTGGTAACAACATAAACTTTTTATAAGAAATGAGAAAAACAGATATGTTTGTACATCGGCCGATATACCAAACGAAAAAATAATAATGCTGAAGTCAAAAGTATGTGAATTGTATACAGCTCATGTTTCATAGCATTGATACTAATAATTACAGTGCTGACCTTTTTTTGTATATATGAATGCTAAATATTTAAATAAAAAGTAATGTGTTGGTCAATAGTATTGGACTTGCCGTACCTGTAGCCGATTTCACCAACATTGCAAAGTACACTTTTGTAGCAAAGCATACTTTGAGGGAGCAATCATTATTTTCCCCGAAACGCATTATTTCATATAGAACTAACGACTGCATATATTTGATGATTAAAAGTATGCAGAATTATTATACTGAATTTATTACATTATCACAGCCAAAATGGCTGTGATAATGTAATAAATTCAGTATAATAAAAATTAATAAATTTATCCTGAAATTGAAAATTTCTCCCTCTAAGTATACTTTGCTAGAAAAGTATACTTTGCAATGTTGGTGAAATCGGCTACAGGTGTATCGTTGTTGTTGTTGTTGTCACAATCTGACTTGCAACTTCAGTGGAACCTTACTAACAACGGAGTAGTTCTGCATTACATACGTTTATTCACACACAATCGATCGTATAGTGGATTTATTCTAAAACGTAGATCTCAGAGTTTCAGAGTTAGCACCCATGCACAGACTATCAAATGCGCCATAAGGCGACCCGGCGTGGGTCCAACCTTACGACCAACCAACGTGAGTGTATACCGCTAAACGAGCAGTGTATACACTCCCCAGACAGTCCAAACGGACGGCCTTATTGGCGGGAGACAATACTGTCTCCACGCTATTGGGATCGTGATTCTGGCCGTTTTCACGGGTCTACTTTCGGAAGTGGCTCTCTGTTCATCGGGGGCGTCTCAATAGGCTCAATTTGCGTTCGCAATTAACAACAGTCAGGTGACATTTAAAGTCAGCGAGTGAACTGAAAGCAAGTTATTAATAGCAACGGCAATGCTCAACATTATGTGTAAAATAAAATAGTTGGCATGCCCAACTTTACTTTTGAAGAGAACAAATTGCTGTTATTGAGACGCCCACCCCCCCCCTCCCCCCCCCCCCCCCCGTATCGTGTACCACGCTTACTTTTGAAGAGAACAAATTGCTGTTATTGAGACGCCCCCCGTATCGTGTACCACGCAGTCGCAATGCGACGTCGAAGGCCATTTCTTTTTCATATTGTGGTTTACGGGCGATTTTCGAAAAATTACCCTCTGGGTGAGCGAAACAAAATTCATGAAAACATTTTGCCGTTCATGCAGCATACACGTATGTAGGCCTACGCCCAGTCATAATTTTGAAAAGATTTCACATAATATTATGTCACACCTCCAGAGTTCCTGTTGGGTATGCAATTTGGATTACTCGGTTTGTATCCCTATTCTGCAAAGTGCCGATTGATTTTGGCCAAATAAACATACTAAAAATATGAAAATTTCCCCGTTTTTTTTCTTCACAGCACCTTTGCTTCATCAACCTATTTGTGTTTAGAGCAGGCTGTATTTTACAAACACCAGTAACTGATCAAGTTCTCCAAATTTGCAGAGTGTACATCCAATAATCAACATCGAATATATTTCTAACAAGGAATTTCTGAGTATGCAAATTCACAAGTGGCTACTTGTCTCCCGCCAGTCAGTACTTTCAATACTTTGATATATTATACGGATGGCATTTAATGCTCTGGCATCAGAATTATCTGGCTTCAACCACCTACAACCAGTAGTATTTATCAACATATCCGTCACATCGATATGAACCTTGAGCAACATGCCATATCGTTACACTGGGACCCGTTTCACTAAACTTCGTGCGACTAAAATGTTGGTAAGTACAAATTTAGGATCGTCTGGAAATTTAAACTGATGGATTTACATTTATATATGCCTATGCTCAATAAATGTAAATCCAACAATTGTTTACAAGAAAACAGTGTCAATGTGAAATCTATAGCAATTCATAATTTTGCACTTACGAACATTTTAGTCGTATGAAGTTTAGTGAAACGGTCCCCTGTTCTGACGCCCCTGATTTAGTCACATCAACGATATTACAGTATATGCATCACGGGACAGTTTAAATTATTATAAAACTTAAAAATAACGTTTGCAATGCAGTAGGCATCACGGGACAGTTGAACTTGTTATAATGCTGAAAAATAACTAGCGTTTCAAATGCTAGTTATTTTTCGGAATTATAATAATATTTATCAATCAATGGTTACTAACTTAGTGTACTTAAAGTATTTACACTGGTTTCTATGATGAATAAAAGTACTGAAAGTACTGAACATAGGGTGGTACAAGATTAAACTACATTGATTGATTGATTGAGTGTTGGTGTTGCAGTTTCATTAACCCTTAAAGGTACATGCCCACTCAGTAGGTACACAATGTTCTTTACATCAGAGACATCATCTGAGACATTTCTTGGCAAAATAAACATTCATGCGCCATTATCCCACGTACTGATTGGCATTATTATACATTTTATATCAGACGTAAATTTACACACTGATATCAGGGGCGATAACCGTGTTTGCTTAAAATGTTAACGGACATTAATATTTAATCTCTGTATTTATTTTATGATGTGCAATGATCATACTTTAAAATCTGTCGAAAATATTATTTTTTCAGGTGACGCATTTCTTTAGTATAAATAATTAAAAAATATCATGCCTCATTTGCATATGAAAATAGCCTGATACCACCGCGCGTCACTATCAGTAAAATAAATATTACTAAATGATTATATCTGTATAGCGGACACTTGTAACGTTTAGAACTGGTGGAATAGTGACACAGTTATACACTTATTGAATTCCTATAAATGACATTTTGGGCTTACTGAGTGGGCATGTACCTTTAAAGCGCTGGAAACGACAATTGTCATCTGCTGTTTTAAACATTTTTATATTTTCTCCTCAAAAACATACTGAGACGATTCTACTGCGCTGCCAAAACATGGTTTTAAAGAGATCAAAATATACAAAATGAGCAGACGGCAATTTTATTTTTCAGCGTTTTAATGGTTAAGGGGTAAACATTGATATGGCACAAGTACAGTATGCACTGCTACAGTATGTACCAAAACATTCAACAACATTACAGATTATGCATAGCAATATCAGAAAGATACGGTAACACATATAAAAGACATCATCAATTCAAGTATAAATACAGATTCCAGATATCTATGATCATTATAGATATATTGAAAACTGATTGAAGAGCAATAGTTACAAGAATTCCGCCACGGAAGCGGTGTCGCGCCTGAAAATGCCTTGTCGGTACAAAACAATGTTGTAGCAGGATTTTTGTTAAAGTTTCTGACTTTGACATCGCCATGTTTACTTCTGTTTTGTGAATTAAATAGTTGGCCCCGGATCGAGTATATTAAAACATACAAATGACGTCATTGGGGAAACCGCTGACAAAATGTTCATTGTATGGAAGCCCAAACTTGTTAGAATTTTTTTTGTCGTATTTTCAGTACTTGCATTAATATGGGCATTAATCTACGCTGGATGTGTTATACTGTCCTTAATTTGTTCCCTGACTGTAATTTATCACTTTAAATACTGACTTATTGACCCCCTTCCCTGAACGTAGAATTGACACTCATGTTGGCGTGTATTGGCCACCATAGGCAAATGTCAATCAGGCCGAATTCGGGAATGTCACTAAAATCCGCTGTAAATCCATCGATATAATGAGGATACATCAGTTAGACCCACACGTGCGAGTTTTGTTTCGCACAGGTGTCGGGTGAGTTTAAAAATAGACTGTCGGAAGGTCAAACTTGATATCGTTTGTGTGCTAAACGCGTCGCGTGTTTCGGAGAGTATTCGGAGGGGAGTTAACTCTGCCGAAAACTATAGCCTGCTAAATTTAGCGATTACCGCACGATTTGTGCCGCAAATGGGGGCAAATCACAACTTGAAAGCGCAACAAAATAATCCGATGTATTTTTGTACGTAGAACATCCGTTGTTGACATTGTTCAGTGCAAGGAGTTTTTCATAATATTATTTTCACTTAGCGGTTGCGTTTGGCAGTTAAACGTTGAGTAACACAATGTATTTTGTTGTTATGGTTACTCCAATATATCACTACGGACCATCCCATCGAGGGGGGTCTGGGGCGTGGCTAACTGTCGGAGGCGATCCCAATACATACGTTTACCCTATGAGAACATTACTTATAAATACGGTTTAATATGATCATTTCACAACTAAATTAATAAAGGAATTTCACGATGTTTTCTTACTGGTACATGCATAGCGAAATGCCAAATTATGCAAAGCCAAATTATCTCCCCTGATCATCACAGTTTCTGGTACTTGCATATAACTGATATTTTATTGAACTGTGATAAAACAAAATGGTGCGATTGATAGCTATATGTTATGTATTATGCATGAAGCGAAAAACCACATATTAAATGCCTGAGAATACCTGAGACTTCATGTTTTATTTTATTTACATTTAAGTGTGGGAATTGGTTAAACAAACTTGTCAAGCCAATGGTCGTTGGTCCGTTTTCCTTTCCGAATGAATTAGTAGTTGCAAGGCAGTCGAAACGTGTGATTTAAATTAAGTGGCTTATGCGACGGTCAATTTAACCTAGCTGATTCATTCTCCTATCGCACTGTGCCAGTACATGTATGTCAGACCGTGTTAAGGGCTGAGTATGAGTGTATATGATATATGGAGACTCAGCCGTGACAGTGTTATCCTATATGATGATGCTAATTGAGGGTTGGTCAGGGCAAAGCAGATCGAGCAGGGACGAATACATATGGGGTTGGGTTATACAATATATGATATGTTTGGGGACCAGCTAGCGTCGTTACGCGGCTTGTCATTAATACGAAATGCCATTAAAGTGATATCATGTGAGACCCAATGTCTTTAATACTAACTTTCAAGGGGTGTGAGCAAGTTTGAGAGCATCAAGGCGAGTGTGAAGTCCCGGAATCTTTCCTCCTGGATAAGATGCTGGGCAATGTTGAGTCTTTGCAAGTGCACAGGCGGATAGAGTACAGAGTCGATGGGCTGTACGACGCCATTGTTGCAGATGATGTCGCCTGGTTGTATAATGTGGGTTCCATTGTTGATCATGGCGCCCTGGAAAGTAGAATTGTTAGGTCAAGGATTGTGAGGGGCCCATTTCACTAAACTTCGTACGAATTATTGGATTTAAATTGATTGAGCATAGGCTGCATATGCAGCCTATACTCAATAAATGTAAATCCATCAATTGACATTTCCAGACGATCCTAAATTTGCACTTACGAACATTTTAGTCGTACGAAATTAGTGAAACGGGCCCCAGGTTCATTAGAGAGTTATTGTAGAGAGTCGTCCGGTCATAAAACGTGTATCATGGCGTGCTGAGGAATAAAACAGTTCCAGTTTGTTCCACGTTTTTCTGACGACTGTCATTGGAATTTCTAATGCACTTTATAAATATCACGCAATCTGATTGGCTGATGGTCATACATTACAGGTATATCATTGTTGATGAACGGTCGCAAGTTATTGCAATATGTATTCCTACGCCAATACTAAGTTTGCGGTCGGTCAATTTGCTCTGCCACATAATGACCGACCAAAACATGGGGTAACTCCTAAGTGGTATTCTGGTATTATTGTCAAAGACACAGCTGGCTTGTATATGAAACGTCCTGGTCCGAAACGTCCTGGTGACTTGGTCCGAAAGTTGAATAGTCCGAAGCTTACGGCGAAAAGAAAATATACAAATACCTCACCGTTGATCACGTTTCATATGTTTTGGCAGCAATATATCGTTCACACAAAGAGAAAGTATGTATCCTGTGTAATCTTGCATCTCAAATGGTAAAATATCACGAATGATTAGACGAGTTATCACAATATGTATCAGCATCAGGGAAGTTTGACAGGTGGCCGCCATTGAAATATTGTTTCTAAGAAATCGCACTGGAGTGACATTAAATGCGCAAAGTAGTAAATAAGGCAATTATAATTCTAACAACGAATTTATTGCTTTTATTATTGAAAAACAATGAAATAAGCAACATAAATGTATATACATTCATGCAAACATTCATGCAAAAATCGCTAATATATTGTAATTGTGTTGGAACTATTTTCTTCGTAGAAAATATTATTTGTGTGATCCGTCCGGTATGACCTGCTCAACCAGCTGGCAATCCGGTACGATTTTCCAACGAGACTCGATGAAGTTTGCAAAACAGTAAAGGAGTGCATTAGAAATAGGTGAACTGCATTGTAATTTTGAAATTTGTGGCGTATATCAGAAAATGATAGGTAGGAAAACATGTTTATTGGCTCCGCTAGCGCATCGCCATTAAACAGATTTTCCGACTTATCATTTTCTGATATACGCCGCAAATTTCAAAATTACAATACTGTTAACCCTATAATTAAATATTTAAATGTCGTCATAGTACCTTTTCATCAATAACAGAACATTTACCTTTTCCATTTGTTATATTTGCTGAAACTACATAAAATATTGATTTTATTCGAAAAAAATACCGACAAATTTTCTATGGTTTTTTAACATGGGGCAAATTGAAGCTGGATTGTGATGAAGAGGGTCGAAAAATGAAACAGATTGGAAAGTTACTCTGAAACCTCGCTAGATAGCCTGATATAGAAATGATCTAGCTAAAATTCAAATCAAATTAAATTTTGAAAAGTGGAACCTCTCTAAACCGGACACTCTGTGAACTCCACAGGGTGTCCGGTTTAGAGAGGTCCCACTGTAAATCAGACAGAAGACAATATGAAGTATATACTGCATGATGATAATAACTCACTCCGGTGGGGATATGATGCAGCGTGACCTCCGTGCCCTCGAGTGTCGTATATGGGCTGTATCCCGTGATGAGCCCTTGCATTACGTACTCCTTGGCCACGTGGTAGTTCATGATCCGACTGAGCTGGGCCGGGTCAGCATTGATCACGGCCATTGTGCCGGGGTCCATCCTCAGGAAGGCATCGTTAGTTGGCGCGAACAGCGTGTACGGACCTTTAAAGGGGCATATCAGGATATTTTTTTTAAAAATACTATCAAACATAAGACCGTGTGTTCATCATGGCCCTCTGTAAAGTGGTTTAATTTAAGATGTATGCCGATACTAGGATCGTTGGGTTGATATTCACATTTAATTGGGAGTAGAGATATATTACACTGTAACACTACATCATTGGTAGGAGATATAGAGAATAGTAGGTTAGTGTCGTGAATGGGAAAAAATATCTGGCAAGGCTCAAGAATTTCTTTATTTCTCATCAGAAGTATATGTTGTGACCACTCATTTGAACCGTCTCGCCGAAACGGTTCAAATGAGTGGTCACAACATATACTTTGGTTCAGAAATAAGGAAAATAGATAGAGAATAGTATGTTAGTGCCGTGAATGGGAAACGGGATGGGCGAGGCTCTGTCGAGCACATCCCGTTTCCGTGTCGCGCCAGATATTTTTTTCCCATTCACGGCACTAACCTACTATTCTATTTATCCCGTCAACACCTACACATGGCTTTAAAATGCAAACAAATAACCCCAGCCATCGCACATATTCATATGCAGTGATTAGGTCGCATTGGCAGGATATCAAATATATTTCACGGCACCGTGTTTAAATGAAAATGAATGGGATTAACGTCCCAGCAACAACTAAGGTTATATGTGGCTGTGACAGGAGAAATGGGGTTTATGGGTTCTGTGACGAGTGAACTACCTGATCCACTAGCGCACTCATGTGGCCTGATAACGATCACTATTGGTGGTTAGAAGCATGCCGGGTGCCTCATTCAAGGAAGGGCGAAGAGTGCAGATCCAGATCAGACCGTGTGGCTGATCTGGATCTACAATAGTTGCAAAACCTATAAGCCCCATTTCTACAGTCATAGCCACATTTCGAGACGTTGCACCACTTTAATGTCATCCAACAGACCAGTTGGATGGAAATACTATGTAAGATTTGTAACGCCTATTGTGAGGATCAAACTCACAACCTCCGGTATTGAAGTCCAATGCAATATCACAAAAACCACAGCCGATCACTGTATTAGGTAATGAGCTTTGTACCGTCCGAATAACAGGGGACCGTTTCACAAAATTTCGTACGACTAAAATGTTTGTAAGTGCAAATTTAGGATCGTCTGGAAATTTCAATTGATGCATTTACAATCCAATAATTGTTTGCAAGAAAAGGGTGTTAATGTTAAATTTACAGACTATCATAATTTTGCACTTACGAACATTTTAGTCTTACGATAGTCTGACTGATAACATAATGTTGTACACGAATATCCGGGTTATTAACAAATTGAAAACTGACGTATGTATTTTCTCCACTGCATTTTCAAAATTTGAAAATTAAGAAAATATTTTAAAAAGTCGTCATTTATGTGGACTCGTAAACACAAACTAATCATTATTATACTGTCAGAAAGGATTACATTTATGTTGAAACTAACACAAACTAATGATGATTACACTGTCATAAACGCATTTATATTTCCCAGAGTTGAATCAATCTGTCAACAATCGTAGTAACATCCCTTTAAAAGAGCATACAAACCAGGTCCATTTAACACGCCATTCAAATGCGCGCGTGTAAGCATCGTGGCGAAAGTTGTGTATCCATTATCGCTGATATACTGGAACACGGATTTGTCCTCAAATGCAGCAGTTGTTGTCACCGTGGCTAGAAGAATCACCCAAAGATTCATATTGCCAGGAAAGAACCGGTCCCGTCTATTGCCGAAGAAAAGCTGCATGTTCAACGACTGATAAAGTAAAAATGGACTCGCTCATAGAACAACCTCCTTTATGGGAACGCCCTATGTCGGTATAGGTTGATTTCAGAATACTCCGTTATTTACGTAAAAGACTTCGAAGTTTGGTATAAATTTCAGAAATTTATGCCACATTTCGACGTCATTTACGGAAAATCTGGATGATTATGGTAATCAGAATCGGTTGAAAATGAAGATGTGATAATGTGGGTTATTCAATACATTGGCCAATGGCTAATCTCTAGCTGTCAACCGGACAATGAAAAGCGTCTTTGAGCGGCGTATGCATGACGATCAAGCACATTCGCAATGGTAAATTCGTAACTTAGTGGTAATTGGTGCCATATTTTCCTGATTCATTTGGAAAACCCTGGTCAGTTTCTCATATGTAGAGTCTGGTCTAAAAATGGTTGTGTTGGTCCCTCTTGATATGAGAACAGCAATGTGTACTTACGAAAATGTGCAATATCTCATGAAAATTAATCACAAACTTTACGATATTTTCCGTAAATGACGTCGACAATTGACAAGATTTTCACAGCCAATGCGAAATTTGTCGTGTAAATTTCGTGATCATTCGACCTCATTTACAGAAACTTTCACAGCTTCTGTAAATACTTTTCATAAATCACAAATACGTTTCATAAATCATAAATATCGCATGGTTTGTCTCATACGTGGCAAGAATGGATAAATAGGGCTTACGGAATTTGCGATCAGTGTATATCCTGATCAGCCTGTGCATCCGCACAGTCTGATCATGATATGAACTGTTTGCCATTCCATCTATGAAACACCTGGCTATGCTTTTAATATCGTTCACAGGCTACAAGAGTGTGCCATTGGATCAGGAGCTAAGCTGATAACGATTCTCATAATCCCCAAATGGGGCTTACGGGATTTGTAACCAGTGTACAATGGGGTCAGTGTGTAAGTGCACACACGAACGAACACGACAGGTTGGTTCCCACCTGTCGTGTTCGTTCGTGTGTGCATTTACATGCTGACCCCACTGTAGGTCTTGATGAAATAGCACACTCTTGTAGCCAGGTAACGATCTACACTATGTGTTAGCAGAAGCATGATGTTTCATCATAGATGGAATGGCGAACAGTGCAGATCCTGATCAGACTGTGCGGATGCACAGGCTGATCTGGATCTACACTGGTCGTAAAACCCATAAGCCCCATTTCTCCAATCACAGCCACATATAATGTACACTAAGCACAGAGATGACTCAATATGTGGAAGTCAACAAGATAAGAAAACGGCGCGGCGATTCGAGAGAAAAACGGACATATGTTTGACCAGGTCAGAATACACAATCATGAAATATGATGGTCATCTGCAGCTGGTAACTATGGAAGCCCTGGAGGGACTTCCGACTTCTTTACTTCCGACTTCCGACTTCATTACTTCCGACTTCTAACTTCATCACTTCTGACTTCATTACTTCCGACTTCATTACTTCTGACTTCCGACTCCATCACTTCTGACTTCATCACTTCCGACTTCATTACTTCCGACTTCCGACTTCATTACTTCCAAGTCAGAAGTGATGAAGTCGGAAGTAATGAAGTCAGAAGTGATGAAGTCGGAAGTAATGAAGTCTGAAGTAATGAAGTCGGAAGTAATGAAGTAATGAAGTCGGAAGTCGGAAGTAATGAAGTCGGAAGTCGGAAGTAATGAAGTAATGAAGTCGGAAGTCGGAAGTAATGAAGTCGGAAGTCGGAAGTAATGAAGTCGGAAGTCGGAAGTAATGAAGTCGGAAGTAATGAAGTCAGAAGTGATGAAGTCGGAAGTAATGAAGTAATGAAGTGATGAAGTCTGAAGTAATGAAGTCGGAAGTGATGAAGTCGGAAGTAATGAAGTCGGAAGTCAGAAGTAATGAAGTCGGAAGTAATGAAGTCAGAAGTGATGAAGTCGGAAGTCGGAAGTAAAGAAGTCGGAAGTCCCTCCAGGGCTTCCATAGTAACTGATGTATGTTGTGCTTATAAACATTTGTTTTACAGCGGTTACAGATCAATGCGAGAGCTCATAATTTACAAACGTTTGGTGAGCTCAGATGGAGGCATAAGGCTGTTTTTAATGTAGGAGGAAACATGAGTACCCCAGAGAAAGCCAACTTATCCGATCTGGCCACCATCACACGCAGTACTGAAAACTAGATAAAAGTTCATATTTATATAAATAAATCCTCAACACTTTGATACAAGACACTTAATACATATATCTCAGCTCCACAACCACAAACATAGCGTCAAAATGTTCTAATACGAAGTGAATCCACAATTTCAATGCGGTGTACGGGTTAGTGAAAAATGACCAACCCGGAGGCGTTATTCTAAAATTGCCGTTGTTCTTAGCAACACGGCGATGCAGATGGAAACGTCTTAAATAAATGTAGGTACATGTAACCATGTAACCATGTAAACAAATGATGACATACTATAGTTGTATATAGAATGTTCATGTACTTGTAGTACGATGTTCTAGATTAACCCTTGTTGCATACAATTTGCTTTGGTAGTTTATTAATACAGCGGGGTCAGTGTGTAAGTGCACACACGAACGAACACGACAGGTTGGAACCAACCGTTCGTTCGTGTGTGCACTTACACGCTGACCCCACTGTACGGTGCATCAACATGATAATACAATACTGGACGTCAGCATAACACAGTGGAACCCCTCCAAACCGGACACCCTGGGAGGTCCCCAGTACAGTGGACACTCTCCAAACCGGACACCCTGGGAGGTCCGGACACCCTGGGAGGTCCCCAGTACAGTGGACACTCTCCAAACCGGACACCCTGGGAGGTTCCCAGTAAGATGTATATAATACAATATCAATATTTAACGCGTTAGTGAAGCAGGAGTAACGCGTTACTTATCTTTGGTAACTCGTTACTGCTTGACCAATCAGTGCTCATGTTACAATACCCGCCATTTCTTCAGAAGACCGGGAATGTGTAAAGTACGGACTGGACGCAAGCTTACGAACTGAACGGGGCCGGTGTCTTCTTCCACCATACGCCTCAGGGATCTTCTGAGCAGTTGCTGGTACCGTGATAGCGCCATAAGATAATGATTGATAGGAAAACGGTGCAGAACAGCAGCACACTATTGTTGTTGTTTTCGTGGTCCTCTGGGGTAGGTAGAAACCACGAACTGCAACTCCGATATACAGGGCAAAAATGGCTTAAAGTTAAAACGGCGAAAGTGGGTTTTCGGCATAGAATGGGAGGTGCACATTTTCAATATTATACAAATTTGGCAATTTATCTAGCACTGACAGTGGGCCAAATAAATTACACGCCCACAAACACTAATACATATATATTTATTCATGAAATAGGCAACCTGTTGATATGCTAGCTAATAATAATATCCAAGTGGTACACACTCATCACTCGTCAATGCTCTGGAAAATCCATTTACAGATTAACACGAAAAACCTATAGCATTTACACTGTTTAGTATCCAGCTCCATATCTCTCCACTGGTTCCCTCTGGTGAGGAGTTAAATAAAACACAATGTTGTGTACAGATAATCCATTTATACATTCAGGGCGGATACAGGGAGGGTCCAGGGGTCCGGACATGTAGCATGTACTTGCAAATAACGGATATTTTATTGAAATGTGATAAAAAATGGTGCGATTTATGTATGTATGTCATGTATTATGCATGAAGCGAAAAAACAAATATTGATTGCCTGAACATACCTTGTGTTTATTTATATTACATTCAAGGGTGGGGATTCGTTCAAAGAACCTTCAATGTCAGGGCATATGAGCCCAGAAATTATGTCAAGTTGGTTTGTTTTCCTTTCCGAATGTATTCGTAGTTGCAATGCAGTGGAAATGTGTGCTTTAAATTAACGGAGGTTGTGAGACGGTCAATTTAACATAGCTTGTTCATTCTCCAATCGCACTGTACCAGTACATGTATGCCAAACCGTGTTAACCCTTAGAACCCGAAAACCCGCTTTAGCGGTTTATACAAACAGTGCAGACCCAGATGATCCGGCTTGTCACGAGCCGTCTCATCAGGGTCTGCACTGTTTGAAAGTAATTTTCATATTTTTGAGAATAAAAACTACCCCCTTTTCATAAATGGAATAGTCTGAAAATCATTTTGTGACGGTGGATTGGTTGTAAAATGAATATATCAAAACCCATGGTTGTAAAATGAATATATCAAAACCCATTCCAGTTACTTAGGGGTGAAAGGGTTAAGGGCTGAGTATGAGTGTATATGATATATCGATGGTCTAGTAACATAAGGTCGTAACTGCTATGCTTTAGCATAGCAGTTACTACCTAATGTTACTAGACCATCGATATGGAAACTCAGTCATGACAGTGTTATCTTATATGATGATGCTAATTGAGGGTGGTTGGTCAGGGCAAAGCAGATCAAGCAGGGACGGATCCATATGGAGTTGGGTTATACAATATATGATATGTTTTGGGGACCAGTACCGTCGTTACACGGCTTGTCATTTTTTACAAAATGCCATTAATGAAACCCAATGCAGAGCCCCAGTTAACATGCTTAATTTGACCAAATATTCGACGTATTTTTCTTAGTTTCTTCACCAAAAATGGCATGTTGGCAGTTCTTTAGAATCGTCTAAATGAGACGATTCTGAAGCACTCCCAACTTGCCATTTTTGTTGAATTATGTTCAATCATAAACACAAACTAAACATTATTATACTGTCAGAAAGGATTACATTTATGTTGAAACTACCACAAACTAATGATGATTACACTGTCATAAACGTATTTATATTTCCCAGAGATAAATATGTCGACAATCATACAAACGTCCCTTTAAAAGAGCATATAAACCAGGTTCATTTAACACGCCATTCAAATGCGCGCGTGTAAGCATCGTGGCGAAAGTTGTGTATCCATTATCGCTGATATACTGGAACACGGATTTGTCCTCAAATGCAGCAGTTGTTGTCGCCGTGGCTAGAAGAATCACCCAAATATTTATATTGTCAGGAAAGAACCGGTCCCGTCTACTGCCGAAGAAAAGCTGCATGTTCAACGGCTGATAATGTAAATTTGGACTCGCTCATAGAATAACCTCCTGTATGGGAACGCCCTATATCGTTATTATGTTGATTTCGGAATAATCTGTTATTTATGTAAATGACTTCGAAGTATACATTTCAGAACACACATTATTTACGGAAGATGTGATAATGTAGGTTATTAATACATTGGTCAATGGTTAATCTCTAGCTGTCAACCGGTCAATGAAAAGCGTCTTTGAGCGGCGTATGCATGACGATCAACCACATTCGCAATGGTAAATTCGTAACTGAGCGGTAATTGGTGCCATGTTTTCCTGATTCATTTGGAAAACCCTGGTCAGTTGTAGTCTGGTTTAAAAATGGTTGTGTTGGTCCCTCTTCATATGATAAAAGCAATGGGATTTTTTACCTAAGAAAATGTACGATGTCTCATGAAAATGATTCACAACACTTAAAGGTACATGCCCACGCAGCAGGTTACAATGTACTACTACTTTTCATTTTCTGTCATGCCTTATATGAGCCATTTGTCTACCCACTAACGAGTTATTTTTAATTACGGCGCGTGTTAATTGGTGTTAAATCACATTTTATATGCCGTGACCAGAAAGGGTATTTTCCGACCTCGTGCTATTTTTACCAACACGCGTCACGTGACACGGTCAATCATATCACGTCTTTGACATGCGCAATGAAGTATCGGAAGTTGAGAAGAAAAATCTCTGTTAGAGTCCAAATCTAAATCTCCACGTAACTCTTTCCATTTGGTGATCTGGTCGCCAATATTAACCACTCTCTCTGTGTACTGCCTGTCCCTCAGACATTTCGCCTTTTTTTTGGCCGACGCCGTTTCATACAATTTCCGTCCTGGACGTTTCGACATGTTGATATTTTTGTCAACATATTGGGAAGCCTACTGGCGCGTGTAGTATACTGCGAATGCGCACCGCAAGCCGTGATGTGAAAGTCGTCGTCAATATAGAGAATATTAGTATAGTGTCATGAACGTGAATAAATATCTGTCGAGGCTGAGAAATCAGGATGGGCGAGGCTTGCCGAGCACATCCTGATTTCGAGCCGAGTCAGATATTTATTCACGTTCATGACACTATAATAATATTCTATTTATCCCGTTAACCACATCAAAGTTGTTCAAATGTCTCTAAAAATGCATTTGTGGCCTCATAAGTTTGTCTTCTGAAGCGACAAGATTATCGTGTTACGTCATTCACATAATGACGTAACGTCATACATAATGACGTATCTACTAGACGTGAACGAGAAAAAATACACGTACCTGCTTTTCACGTCTAGTAGCGACATAGTTGACGGGATAAATCAAAATAGACTGTTACCGCCGCACGTCGCTAACAGTAAATTGATAATTAATAAATTATTATATTTGTATAGCGGGCACTCGTAATTTTTAGAACTGGTGGAATAGTGACATAATTATACACTTATTTAATTCCTATAAAGAACATTTTGTGCCTACTGCGTGGGCATGTACCTTTAATATTTTTTCCGTAAATGACGTCGAAAGTTGAATATAATTCGACATTTGCTATGTAAATTTCGTAAACATTCGACCTCATTTACATAAACAATCATAGTTTCTGTAAATACGTTTATGAAAAATGGCGCATCTTCTTATGTACGAAATCGCATGGTTTGTCTCATATTTAAGGTCGACGAGATAAGAACATATCGCTTGACCAGGTCAGAATACACAATCATGAAATCTGATGGTCATCCGCACTGATGTTTATGTGCTTATAACCATTGTTTATTTTACAACATTTACAGATCAATGCGAGAGCTCATTATATAAATTTACAAATGTTTGGTGAACTCAGATGGAGGCGTAATGTTGGCTTTTAATGTAGGAGGACACATGAGTAACCAGAGAAAGCCGACTTCTCCGATCTGGCGACCATCATACGCATTACTGAAAACTAGATAAAATAAAGAAATCATCGACACTTTTACAACAAGACACTTAATACATTATACCTGTAGCCTATTTCACCAACATTGCAAAGTATACTTATCTATCTAGCAATGTATACTTTGATGAAGAATTTGTCAATTTTAGGATAAATTTATTAATTTTTATTATACTGAATTTATTACATTATCACAGCCATATTGGCTGTGATAATGTAAAAACTTCAGTTCTATATGAAATAATGCATTTCGGGAAAAATAAATGATTACTCCCTCAAAGTATACTTTGCTAGAAAAGTATACCGTGACTTTGCATTGTTGTTGAAATAGGCTACAGGAATTTGCACTGTTGCCGGCGTAAAATGATTCATGTCGAAATTGGCGCCGGATTTCTGACGAATTCCCATTCAGTATATTAATTTTGCATACTTTTAATCATCACATATATGCAGTTATTAGTTCTATATGATATAATGCATTTCGGGAAAAATAAATGATTTCTCCCTCAAAGTATACTTTGCTAGATAAGTATGCTTTGCAATTTTGATGAAGTCTTCATAATCACAAACATAGCGTCAAAATGTTCTAATACGAAGTGATTCCACAATTGCAATGCGGTGTACGGGTTGGTGAAAAATGACCAACCAGGAGGCGTTATCCTAAAATTGTCGTAGCTCTTAGCAACACGGCGATGCAGATGGAAACGTCTTAAATAAATGTAGGTACATGTAACCATGTAACCATGTAAACAAATGATGACATACTATAGTTGTATATAGAATGTTCATGTACTTGTAGTACGATGTTCTAGATTAACCCTTGTTGCATAAAATTGGCTTCGGCAGTTTATTAATACAGTCGAACCCCTGTAAATCGAACAGAGAGACAAGTAAGTTGGACTTAGTTTTGATATGCTTCGTTGCCATTTATCTCCTAGGATACTGTATGTTCATGATCGCAAAGCACCCACGCGTGTCTTGAAGTAGGATATGCAAGTTTCACAGTGGAACCTCTCTAAACCGGACACCCTCCAAGGGCGTCCGGTTTAGAGATGTTCCACTGTACGGTGTATCAAAATGATAATACACTCGACTAAGTGTGTGAACTGAAAATAAGACAGTTAAGAACATCCGTTATGTGAACTGTACCTTTCAATAATTATGATAGTTTGTTTGTGCAATAAATATATTCTAATATCTGTGATGATTTATTATTAATTATGAACCCTTTAATAATATTATTTATAATCCCGGGCACAAATGTCTGGTTGCCGGCTCATGGTGTGAGAGGATACGAATAGTTGTCATGGAACCCGGCTTGACTGTTCAAGGCATTCACTACGGCGACGGGAGCCAGGAGGTGATCGATCACTTGAATGATTCCATTAGACGCTTGTATGTCAGATTCCACGACATGTGCGTTGTCAAACATGACGTCACCTACAACGACATAGGCATGGTCAACATGACGCTATAGAAAACGTTACCTTATACGAGATGTGTACAGAAAACATGACGTCACGTTGAACGACATGGATATAGAGAATAGCAGGCGAGTGTCTGTTGATATCAAGTTTATCAGGCAAGGCTAGGAAACGCGTAGGAAATCCGAGGCTCGAAAAACATGACGCAATCAAACACTTAGCATGCTTCTAACAAGTAATACACATCTCTGTCGGGCTATTTGATCAGGAGCTACACGGCCACTGGTCACACATCGCATACGCTTCATTTCTTCAGCCATAGTCACACATAATTATTATAAGGTTCGACAATGTCCTGCAGTGGGCAAACGTTTACCGTCACGGTGGCACGAGGGCACTGTTTGAATCCCAAGGCCGTAGGCCGAGGGTTCAAACAGTTCCCGAGTGCCGCGGAAAACGTTTACCCACGGCTGGACATGGTCGAACGTTAATGTCACATTTCCAACGGGAATATCAGGTAATTTGAGCATATATGCAGTACTTTCCGTGTATCTGGTCACAAATCACATATACTTCATTTCTCCAGTCATAGTCACATATAAGGTTCGACAATGTACAGCCGTGGGTAAACGTTTGCCGTGCCACGAGGGCATTGTTTCAGCCTCAAGGCCGTAGGCCGCGGGTTCAAACAGTTCCCGAGTGCCACGGCAAACGTTTACCCACGGCTGGACATGGTCGAACGTCATTGTTACATTTCCAACGAAAATGTCATGCAATCGGAGCATAAATGCAGTACTTTCGGTAGATTTACTTTGATAATGTTCTCCATTCAAACAGCTGATTTACACATACACATACACATTTACACATACATAATGATATTCCGGGGCCGCAGTACACGTCGCGTGATGCAGCCGCACCAATTTCAAAATATCAGTGTGACCGTTGTGAACTGGTCTGGTGACGTAATGGTGCGTTCTAGTAACGTCATGAGACATATTCATTATGTGTTGGCTTGGCCCCGGAATGAGCATTGTCTACAGTCATGGTCAAACAGCACTCGCTGTACATTTGAACACGGCTGTGTCAAAAAAGGTCAGTCATGTAACAATATGTACCAGCTGATTTGACTGTCACATTTATTGGCGAGCCATACAGTGTATACAGTTGTTGTCCATCCTGCATCATCGACAATTTCCACGCACCCGGTATCACGTGGTATTTAAATATATCTGAAATTATATCGCATGGTTGACAAAACAACCACAATTTTCAAATTCCCATATTTCATAAACTGTGCATAATAATGCAGTATCCTTTCTCACGTCATGCAATTTTATCCCGTCAACACAGTCGGTATGTGCCGTGAAACATTTTTGTTATCCTGTCAATACAACCTAATCACTGCGTATGAAAATGTGCGGTTGTCATACTAGTTGATTCTCCGATGTTGAGGATGCGGCTGGGTGTTGTTTTTTTTTGTATTTTAAAACTATTTGTAGTGTTGACGGGATAAATAGAATAGTAGGTTAGTGCCGTGAATGGGAAAAATATCTTGCGCGGCATGGAAACGGGATGGGCTCGGGATGGGCTCGGCATAGCCTCGTCCATCCCGTTTCCGAAGCCTTGCCAGATATATTTTCCAATTCACGGCACTAACCTACTATTCTCTATATCTCTGCAATCTGAAAGTTTAAATCCATAGTTGTGCATGCAGTATTTTCGTTGTGGCGCTGAAATGAAAGAAATCATGATCCAAAAATGGAAATTTCGCAAGTAAGCCGCCATGTCAACTTATTAGTAACACCAGAACATTTCTATGCAGTCGATGCTTTAACACATATATGACTGTGACTGGAGAAATGGGGCTTATGGGGGTTTCGACTAGTGTAGATCCAGATCAGCCTATTCATCCGCACATTCTGATCAGGATCTGCACTGTTCGCCATCCCATCAATGTAACAACCGTCTTGCTTTTATCAAGGAATATACATGTATATCATTAGCACGCTACATGAGTGTGATATTTGATCAGGAGCTACACTAGTCATAAATCACATAAGCCACATTTCTCCAGTCACAGCCACATATAGTAACTGCCATGTCTGCCTGACATTAACTGACATGCGTTATTTGATACATTTCGAAAATTACTGTTCGTTTTTTATCCCGTCAACACAGTGCGTATGTGCCGTGAAACACGGTGCCGTGAAACATTTTTGATATCCAGTCAATACATTTTTTGCATTTTACAGCCATTTGAAGGTGTTGACGGGATAAATAGAATAGTAGGTTAGTGCCGTGAATGGGAAAAAATATCTGGCGCGGCACGGAAACGGGATGTGCTCGACAGAGCCTCGCCCATCCCGTTTCCTAAGCCTGGCCAGATATTTTTTCCCATTCACGGCACTAACATACTATTCTCTATCTATTTTACTTATTTCTGAACCAAAGTATATGTTGTGACCACTCATTTGAACCGTCTCGGCGAGACGGTTCAAATGAGTGGTCGCAACATATACTTCTGATGAGAAATAAAGAAATTATTGAGCCTTGCCGGATATTTTTTCCCATTCACGGCACTAAACTACTATTCTCTATATCTGGGTTATTGTCCGTCCGTAATGTGTCAGTGGGCTCAGAACTGACGAGCTTTGCGATTTTAACGCTTATGTAATAGTTAGTTCACATATTGAATTTTTAATAAACTAATTTCGTAGCGAGCGCTTGTGAGCGAGAAATTAGTTTATTTATTAAAAATTCAATATGTGAACTATAACTAACTTCAGTTATTGGTTGCCCCGCCTCATCGCGGGCACCTGTCTATTAGAATGGAGCGCTGCCCATAAACGTGTTTCCAACAACGATACTATTACGTGATTGGCGGTGTGACACTGAATCGATCGTACACATGGTGCGCGTCACAGGATATTACGTCAACAAAGCGGGACCTGTGGTTCTAAATATAACTGCTGAGATATTACACCATTTAATGATTAATTCAACAGATATTGGTGAAAGCGTCGCAATATGCGACTAATTGAGACGAAATGCTCTGCTTTCATTTGTCGATAAATTAGGGTAAACAATAAGCTACAATATCGTTTTTGTTCCTAGTGTATACATGACATTTTGCCATGACCCACGTTTGACTCACATTTTCTCTACGTTTGTCAGAAAACTAGTTTTATAGTGTATTCGCTTATCTGTATCTACGCTGGTCGCAAACCCTATAAGACCCCGTTTCTCCAGTCACAGACATAAATACTGACCTCTCATTTGTTGAATTGTTGGACCGTGTAGATTCCTATTCATCACCACTTTTGCGATAGGGGCGAATGCAGCATCATTCGATGCCAGGACCGTGAACTCACCACCTGGTCAATCACAGTTTCACCCATTGAACAGTGGACACTCTCTAAACCGGACACCCTGTGAGGTCCCCAGTGTGCCACGGTCCGGTTTAGAGTGCGTCCACTGTAAATCGGAAATATGACGAGTCCTAGTAAACATGAACAGAGAATACCAATTTAATATGAAACACGTTAAAATTGAAGAACATGATAGGTTGTATGTATCAGGGGCCAGTTTCACTACACTTCGTATAATACAAATGTTCGAACGAATATTTTTATTAATTTTCTTTTCACATTAACGTGGCTAACTAATGCTACCATGTTCCGCCCACCTGTCCACATCGTTACACGTGAACACAAACACTAAACAGCTACTTTCGCTCGCGTGCGCACGCGCGCGCAAGCGCGCGCACGCGTTCGCACGCAATACGTTTTGCGTGCGCACCCGAAAGTAAAACATATTTCCATGTCCCCTCTGTGCCACCGTACCTATCAGTGTAAATGCTATTCTAATTTCCAATATCGCATTTACAAACTTCTTAGTCGTACGAAGTTTAGAGAAACAGGCCCCTGGTTTCGCAAGGTTCTACCTCAAGGTGCATGATCACGTGGTTACAACAACAACAACAACAACAATGGCAGAAAATATTGAAAGCGTGCCCACTCCAAAGTAAGTATTATTTGATATTGTCCTTAATAGGCAACGGATTTTGATGAAATATGGCGCAGCAAACGTGTCTTCATGAGCTGCATTTGTTCGGCGCATACTTATGTTGTTTTTGCCAAGAATCGATTTCCGTGTCAGTAAAAACGACAGAGTAGTACAGAGGCCACATAATGCAGAAGTATATGTCGTGACCACTCATTTGAACCGTCTCGTCGAGACGGTTCAAATGAGTGGTCACAACATATACTTAACAAGACGCAATATTTCATAAAAATCGGTTGCATAATAAGGATGCAATAAAATAATACGTACTTTGCATCGGAGGGCTTCTGGACGTTTCAGTACTTGCTGTTGTTATTGTTGTAACCACGTAAACATACACCTTGTACCTGCATTGTACCTGCATTAGTGGGAGCGCGTGCGTGTCCGTGTGTGCGTGCGTGATTTTCAATCATGATATCAGATATACCTATTTTGACAGTGAAATAACAAATATACACAGTGAATTTACAACCAAGTTCAGGTTAGAAAGGCTCAACTATAACTCACATAGAACCCGTGAAAAGTGTACGTACGTTTCAAGACGGGCATAAGTTCATATGACATCAGGAACAGGGTAACCTCGCGGAACTTATTTTTTGCTTGACGGACGAACACTTGTGCTAAGTTGAGATGTGGGGTCGTGAATGGCTGGAATTGGACATCGTGTAAAGTCTGTACTACGCCATTCTGGCAGATAACGTCAAATGGCGCGTATAGCAAACTCCCGTTGTTCACCATACCGCTCTAAACACGAAAGAGGAGATAAATAGAGAATAGTAGGTTAGTGCCGTGAATGGCAAAAAAATATCTAGCAAGGCTTAGGAAACGGGATAGGGCGAGGCTGTGCCTAGCACATCCCGCGTCCGTGCCGCGCCAGATATTTTTTCCCATTCACGGCACTAACCTACTATTCTATTTATCCCGTCAACACCTACAAATAGCTTTAAAATGCAATAAAATAACCACATCCACCGCACATGTTCATGCGCAGTGATTAGGTCGTATTGACAGGATATAAAAAATGTTTCACGGCACCGTGTTTCACGGCACATACGTACTGTGTTGACGGGATAAATAGAGGATCTTACATGAGTGTTGATTTAATATTATATTTATTAAACCCATTTACTGATGTCATAAGAAACGAGGCTGTGCCGAGTTTCTCATGGAATCAGTCAACGAGTTGAATAAATAGCATATTAAATCAACACAAATGCTAGATTTTATTATATACCTACCCATGAAATACATAGTTATACGATGTAAATAAAAGTCATATGTTCTCATCGATGAAATAAACAACTTCCGGTGAAAATACGACTACTTCCGATATCTATATTCATAACGCGCATCTGCAGTGCCGGACTGCAAATAGGCTGCAAATACACAATCATTACCGTATACAGTCTAAAAAACTGCTAATTTCCATGGAGCGGTATATAATAAATAGAATATTCATATTTTTTGCAACTAATATGACATATATGTTCATCGAGTGGTGCTATGTTGAGCTCGATGAACATATAGTGTCATATTCGTTGCAAAAATATGAATATCCTCTATATATCTATTGCGTAAGTAAATCTTCATAACTTGAAGCTGTACTGATTACCTAACGTGTTTGCCATAGCTGGCTCATTTGCATATTTATTACACTAGTGTAGTATGATTTGATTACACCAGTGCTATTAAACTGTGAACGCCCATTTTATGCAATAATAATTATTATGGCAATAATTTATGACTATGTGAATATATACGGTAATAACCAAAATGCATGTGTCGCTGTGGGGTTTATGGGACTTGTGACCAGTGTAGCTCCTGGTCAAATAACACACGACTGCAGTCTGCTAACGGTCTATGTTGCTTGAAATAGCTAACAGTGCAGATCCTGATCAGACTGTGCGGATGCACAGTCTGATCTGGATCTACACTGGTCGCAAAGCACATAAGCCCCATTTCTTCAGTCACAGCCACATTTGATCACAGTTTCTAACAGTGGAATGTTGTAACGTTTCGCAACATGCTGAACCGTTAGAATGCGGGATACGAAAAGTGTCGTCTTCTGTTCTTTTATGTTTTATTTTCTTTCTCAATACAAATTCTTTTCGGCAATATTTGGAAACATTTCCATTGCAAATGATTCTAAATTGCTGTTAAGCCATGTTTTTATGAGAAAATGTAAAATAAAAAATAAACAGCAGACGACAAAACATAGTATATAATGTACTGTCTGTTTCACGAAATCTGCCCAAATGTTCCGAATATATAAACGATGCAAACACAATTTTATTTTCGATAATATTAAATTTTATCAAAATTTAAGAATCAGCATTCTTTTTATTTCGTGAAAGTTGGTCCAATATTGATAGTATTACGAAAAAGTAATTTCCCCGTGCTAAATCTTAACATGGGGAAATTTTTCTAATTTCAGAAATACTGGACCGGTTTTCAAAATTTAACTTTTGTTTTCTTAGTTAGATCATTTCCAAGCTATATAGCCAGTTTCGGAGTCAAATTCCAAAATTTTTCGTTTGTTGACCCCTCCCCCAGCTCCTCCACCTCCTTTTCCCCCATGTTAAATGTTAAATAAATTTTTCGTAATAAAATCAATATTTGACCATGTTTCACGAAATAAAAAGATATAATTAAAATTTCATAAAATTTAATATTATCGAAAAAATATTGTTTTTGAATTATTCATATGGCCGTAAATATTGGGCAGGTTTCGTGAAACAGACAATAGTTACATGTACATGTATCGTGTGTTTTGTTCAAAGATTGACCTCCATACAGTACCCCTGTTAGCTGGAATACTCTGAATTGCGCCCCCTGTAGGAGAGTGTCATGGTCAGTGACACCATGGCTTGTTTTCGTCATAATGTACCCCCTTGTAATATGGTACTCCAGCACATCTCGTTGTCTCGTAGCGTCGTTGTCCAGACTTGATTTTGTCGCCGAGTCGAGTTGCTGAAAGGCGGCATTGGTTGGGGCGAAAATTGTGTACGGACCTGTGAGATAATAAAAATAATAATAGTAATACTACAAAAATATCTTATTAAATCATCACGCATGTAAGGGCTGTGAGCTGCTGAGCTGTGACATCATAATAAGTTCATTTAAATAATGAAAATTGCGATATTTGTATTTCCATTAAAATCAATAATTGTGAATAAACAGTTTTCTTTTTAATGTGTATGTCTGTATACATGATCAATATATCAAATTAATTAAGACAGAATTTAAAAATAACATTACTATAAATAAAACTTAGTCTTTGTGGGTCGTCTATGATGTCACAGTACGTCCTGCATAATCCAAGCTAATTTAAAGTTAAAATCTACACAACTTGTGACGGAGCTGGGGGCCGTTTCACTCAACTTCGTGCGACTAAAATGTTCGTACGTGCAAACTTATGATAAGTCTGTAAATTTCACATTAACAATATTTTCTTGTAACCAATTATTGGATTTACATTTATTGAGTATAGGCTGCATATGCAGCCTATGCTCAATAAATGTAAATGCATCAATTGAAATTTCCAGACGATTCTAGATTTGCACTTACGAACATTTTAGTCGTACGAAGGTTAGTGAAACGGCCCCCTGGAATATTTGCATGCGGTTGTCACCAGTTTTGTTAGATTGTCAAGGGACATACTGTGCATATTAAAGACAACTAATATTTACTGCATCCTGCGGCCCTTTAAAAGTACATGCCCACTCAGTAGACACACCATGTTCTTTATAGGAATTAAATAAGTGTGTAATTGTGTCACTATTCCACCAGTTCTAAAACATTACGTGTGCCCGCGATATAGATATAATCATTTAGTAATATTTATTTTGCTGATAGTGACTCGAGGTGGTAGCAGGCTATTTTCATATGCAAATGAAGCATGATATTTTTTTAATTATTTATACCAATTAAATGCGTCACCTTAACACATGATATTTTCGACTGATTATAAAGAATGATCATTGCACACCAAAAAATAAATACAGATAATAAATAGTTATGTCCGTTAACATTTTAAGGAAACACGGTTATCGCCCTGATGGTGTAAATTTACGTCTGCTATAAAATGTATAATAATGCCAATCAATACGTGAGATAATGGTGAATGAATATTTCTTTTGCCAGAAAATGTCTCGGATGATGTCTCTGATATAAAGAACATGTTGTGCCTACTGAGTGGGCATGTACCCATTTGTGTATGGTGATACTTGTTGCATTTGCATATTGGGCACAGTACTTACCCGTGCCTGCCAATGTGATGTATAGTCCGGTCGTGTGGAGGTACGCAGTTAGTGTCGAATAGTCGTTGTTGGTTGACAAGTAGTCTGCAATCGTCACGTCTTCGTATGCTTTCGCATTTCCAACGATGAAGAGTAGCAGTAGAAAAAACGCCATTCATATGTGCATGCAACCTGTATGTCACACTACAAACGAGACAATCTTTAAATGCGGATGTGACTTGAGAAATGTGGCTTATAGGTTTTGCGAGCAATGTAGATTCAGATCAGCTTGTGCTTCCGCACAGTCTTATCAGGATCTGCACTGCTCACCCTTCCATCAATGAAACACGGTGCCTTACCTTTTATTAATATCAAGCAATCTATATCGTTATCAGGCTACATAATTGGGCTTGGAGATTAGGAGCTACACTGGCCACACATTTATCCAGGCACGGCAACAATAGTGACTGCGCCGGTGACTGGACAAATATGCTTTATACTGTATGTAACCACTGTAGACCCATTTCTTTGCAATCTCATAAGTTGTCTGTACTGTTTCGATAAAACATTAGTCCATGAGCTAGATATACCCCCCGACACACCCCCCCCCCCCCCAGATCCTCCGTGAGTGGTATCAATTTGTTCAGGAGACATATCTGATTGATATTAAACATGTTAACAATGAATAAGTTGGGATGAACTAGGAATGGCGGTCATTTTTCAAAATGGCCGCCGTCCAAAATTGCTTTCGTTAATAGCTCGGTCTGTCGTACACACAGAAGAATGATTTTGGTGTCTATACCCATGTGTTCAGGGTCTAGGAACATGATCATAATGTTACTAATAAGATAGAGTGATTTTGATGAGGCAGCCATCTTCAATTTGGTCATTTCAAAATGGCCGCCATTTTTAGTTGATTTTTTAAAAATATTTTGTTAACGAAGCCGATAAATGTCTATTTTCATTGAAAATTTGTTGAAGTAACTTTGCAAACCATATTCTTAAGGCTATTAAACATGATTATTGTGTTTCAACCTATATTCTCTGGGGATCTGGTGAGTTTGTGTGTGCACAGTGGGTTGTCGGCTACAGAGAATTCAAGGATGAAGTTCGTGGAGGGAAACTCGGAATGACTGCTGAGTTGTGGCTGTCGTACATAGATCACATATGGTTGATAGTGAGGCTAATCCAGGCTGTTAAGACAAACAACTTCCAATTGTTATGTGAGTGTCTCTATATGATGTCCAGTCTATTCTTCAGCTTTGATGGCCAAAATTACGCTCGATATCTGACGTTATTCTCTGTGTTCCTGGCAAATGTAGAGGACACCCATCCTGGTGTAATACCACTACTTGAAGGCGGTGCCATCAGCGTCGCTCGATCTCTGGTACCAGGAAGTCGATGTGCGATGGACAAAACGATAGCAGATACATTTATAAAGCATGCAAAGTCCCATGGTGGTGCTGGTGACTGTGGAGCTGGATTGACAGGGCTGGCTACTAACTACAGCAGTTATCAACGATGGGTAAGGACGACGCATGAACGTGCACAATTTGTTGATGCCACACTATCCATGGCAGATATGTTGTCCGAGTCCAATGGAAGTAGGAAGCATAAGGTTTTGCGGCCTACGGTGAATAAAGGCGAGAAGAAAGTACAGAGAATAATCGATGATGTCAATAGCTTCATGAATCCGTTTGATGATCCAGATAAGGGAAAGGTCCACAGCCTGTCACCAGGGGCTGCTGCTCCATCAGATATCGCAGCAGATGTTATGAAAGCTGGGCGCGTATGCACGGAAGCGAAGGAGTCATTTATCCACGAACGGTTAGAACAGAATGATCATTTCTTTGAACCTGTGAAAAGGATGAAATTGCGTACTCTATGTAATACAAGCAAATCTGTCCGTGTGAAGAACACTCAGAATAAAGTAGTTGAATATAAACACCAGGGAAGTATGACACTGCAACTGTTAGTTAAGTCCCAGAAGGGTAATCAGATTGAGCTTGAAGATGTAATGAAGTATTTCCTGACACTTGTACCATACAGTATTGGAACGGCCGATGGATACATGACCGTAGCTCATAAAACCAAGGGATTCCAGCAAGTAACCGTGTATATTATTGTCTCATTTTTATTTCTTTGTACACCATATACGCCATTATACATTGCCTACACGATGTTTAGTAAATACCACGTGGTAGGATAATATGAACACGCCCACATGTGTAAGTAACTCACCGGGTCGCTAGGTAAATCCAGTATTGTCTCGTCTTTCATTTCTTTGTACCATGTGTCATTGTATATTGACTACACGTTCTTGAGCAGATAGCACGTGGTCCAACAATATGAGCATGCTTACATGTATGTAACTCACCAGTCGCTAGAAAAATCCATTCATATTCGTATAATCAACTCATTGCATAGTCACGTGCACGCTAACATAACGTAAGCTATAAATAGAAAGCGAGGGCTGTTGCACGGGAAAGTTTCGACTGTATACCTGTCAGATTAGAAAGGAGACCTTACTTGGTTATTACAACGTAGTACCAGTTTGTGCAATATCAAATGTGATCAGAGTATACGCTACCTAATATTCAGTAAATATAAAATAATGACTATCTAAAACATACATTTAAATATTATATCGAATATATAAGTATCGCTGTTCTGTCATAGGTGCGGTCTCAGTGACCAGTCACAAGTATACATGTACTAGTCGGCAGTCGACCGTGCGTAGCGCCTTACCTGATCTTAGATTGATCAGATCCCTGATCACACAGGCACAGTTGCATCACATAAGTAATGGCTTGTCATCGATGACTGGCATAGACAAGGCTTATCCGGACCACGCAAAATACGTGTACCTTACGTATCTACCATTAAACTCTAAGATAATACACATATGACAAGGGCTTATGTATAATGGCATGTACGGTAGGCTCTCGAACTGTATTGTAATGTGACACCGTCACACGACGACTGTTTTCGTGCTTTCTATTTTAGTGTTTTGTTTGTTGTCGTGTCTTCCGTTTCAGTGTCTTGTTTGTTTAATCGTAGGTTTTGAATCTTCTAAACTGTTGCATTGTCCGCTCTATCCTTTCGATATGAATCCCCGAAACGTGTATGTACTTTTACATGTTTTTCCCCTGTTTTGTTGTGTTATCTGTACCCTATGAAAATGAGCATACATGTACATATTTAGGTTCCAACCAACACCTTATGCCTTGTTGGATCGCACCACATCTCGCTCGCTGCGTTTATCGCATTGATCCGCGATGGCGAACGGAAGCTTCACTTTACGTAATACTGAATGATGCTGTACCTTAGTGAGATGCATAGCGAAGCTTCCGTCCGCCATGAGGCAGCAGCCGTCCAATGGTATATCCTTAATTGTCTGATATCAACTGATAAATATCAAATTATAAATCCAGGCTTAAAAGCAACACTTATATTACTATCTGGCGACATTCATCCAAATCCAGGTCCGGTTTCTGAATCTGAATCAATGTGCTCCGAATCTACAGATTCCTACATGGATATTATCAACAGTGGTCTGAGCATTATGCACCTAAATATACAGAGTCTAAAACCCAAAATAGACATACTGCAGATAGAAGCTCAACCTTATGACATACTCATTTTTACTGAAACTTGGCTTTCACCAACAATATCCAATGACGTATTGCATATACTTAACTTTACCGATCCATTTCGCTGTGACAGAATAGGTAGGTTAGGTGGTGGGTAGCAATATATGTAAGGGAGGGCATGCATGCAACACCACGGGCAGATCTATCTGTCCCTGGCATTGAATCGCTATGGTTAGAACTATTAGTAAACAAAAGAAAATTATTAATAGGAGGCATAAATAGGGCCACCGGATTCAAATAATAATCATGGGCATTGCTTGAAGAAAGTATTGATCGCGCCTTCAACCAAATATGCGAAAATGTAATTATTGCAGGGGATTTTAATATAAATGTACAAAATTCTGACTCGAATAGAATTAGTAGGCTTATCACATCATATAATGCGGAACAGCTTATCACTACGCCAACAAACTTTTCTGAAAATTCAAGCTCTCTCATAGACCTAATAATTACTAAAGACGCCAGACATATACTTACCAGCTTTGTTGCCGATCCCTTCATCCCTGATCTTATAAGATACCACTGTCCTATAGTTGCAGTATTAAAGATAAAGACGGCGAAAGTCACAACATATAAAAGGAAAGTCTGGCTCTACGATCGAGGAAATTATGACAATTACAGAACAAAATTAAACTCTGTCGATTGGAACGAAATTCTTAATTCAGGAAATTTAGATATTACAGCCGAAACAATCGCAACTACAATAATAGAGATAGCTACTGAAACAATACCCAACAAAATAGTCACTATACGACCGAATGATATCCCATGGTTTAATAATAGTATAAGAAAATTAATAAGGAAAAGAAATAAAATCCATAAACGAGCTAAAAATGTGAATACAGAACAAGCCTGGTCTAAGTTCCGAAAAATTAGAAACGAGGTTACGAAACTCATAAGAAAATGTAAATCGGATTATGAAAATAAACTAATAGAGAAGGTTAATGATTCCGAAACTTCAGTAAAAACATGGTTTAAACTTGCAAAACAATTGAAGGCTAAACAAACCTCCACGACAATTCCTACATTGCTTGATGGCGGAATAGAAGCACAAACAGACAAAGAAAAAACGGAATTACTTAATTCCTTCTTCTCAAAACAGTCCACCATTGATGACAGTTCTACTCCACTGCCACCTCCCACACAACCGAATCTACCCAATATGACAACAATCACAATCTCTCCTACAGAAGTAATCAATGCTATATCATTAGTCAATCCATCAAAAGCCAGTGGTCCTGATTTAATAAGTCCCAGATTACTTCGTGAGGGCTCTCGTGAACTTTCAGTACCACTTTCTACATACTTCAATACATTACTAAGTAATTCATACTTCCCCTCTCCATGGAAACAGGCGAATGTAATACCGATTTTTAAAAAGGCAGATCCTTCAAGTCCACAGAACTACAGACCGATTTCCCTGCTTAGCTGCATTGGTAAGCTAATGGAACGATGTGTTCATAAATATTTGTACAATTTTGTGGCCTCAAACAATAAACTAACATCATACCAATCGGGTTTTATCAAAGGTGATTCAACTGTAAATCAACTTACTTACATCTATAACGATATTTGCAAAGCAATGGATGAAGGAAAAGAGGTTCGTGCTGTTTTTTGCGACATATCAAAGGCGTTTGACAGAGTCTGGCATCGAGGCCTTCTTTACAAACTATCAAACATCGGAATCTCTGGTTCTATGCTCGAATGGCTAAGTCGTATCTGTCCTCTAGAAAACAACGTGTAGTATATAGTAACTCCGCGTCTAATTGGTGCACTATCAATGCAGGCGTTCCACAGGGATCTATTTTAGGACCTTTATTGTTTTTAATATACATAAATGACATAGTCCAAGAAATTAACTCCAACATAAGATTATTTGCAGACGACACAAGCTTGTACATAATAGTCGACGACACAATATCAGCAGCAGCAGCTGCATTAAATAACGACCTAGAAACTATAAATCAATGGTCAAAAACATGGCTAGTGACATTCAACCCATCCAAGACAGAGTCAATGATTTATTCAAGAAAACATAATAAACCACAGCATCCAGTACTTAAAATGGACACTCGTCCTATTACAATGTTAATGAACATAAACATCTAGGAATAATTCTATCAGAAAACGGAAAATGGTATCCACACATCTCATCATATCTCAATAAAGCATGGCAAAGAATAGGCATATTACGATCTCTGAAATTCACCCTAAAAAGGTCAGCTCTTGAACGCATGTATTTTTGTTTTGTTCGACCTCTTTTGGAGTATGGTGATGTTGTATGGAGTAATTGCACAGACGAATTAAAACACCAGATCGAAACAGTACAGATAGAAGCTGCGCGCATAGTGTGTGGAGCTACTAAACTTTGTAATATTGATAAATTATATCAAGATCTCAGGTGGGAATCCTTGGAAAACAGACGAAATAAACACAAACTTATACTATTTTACAAAATGGTAAATAAACTATCCCCACAATATCTTAGCGATCTGATTCCTGAACAGATACAAGCACGGTATACCCTTAGAAACGCTACTAATATACCATTAGTACATTGTCGTACACAATTGTACTTGAATTCATATCTACCCCACACTATTCGTGAATGGAATAAATTGTCAGAACAGGAAAAAAATGCGCAATCAGTACCGTCCTTTAAGGCAATTATAAATAAAAATGTTACAAAATCACCCATCTTATACAATATAGGCTGCAGACAAGGACAAGTACTTCACGCCCGTCTTCGTTTGTCATGCAGTTCCTTGAATTATGACCTTCATCGTAGATCTATAGTTGATTCTCCAAATTGTACTTGTGGTTCGTAGAAACAATCAATCATTTTCTACTATATTGCGAAAACTATCAACGTCAAAGACATCTTCACTTAACAGACATTCCGTGTCCACCGATAGCCAACAATCTTCTTTATGGTAACGAACGATTATCATTTGAACAGAATACCACCGTATTTTTGCAAGTGCACAAATATATAATGTCTACAAAACGCTTTTAAGCCAGACTAAAGTAATTAAATTCCTAACTAAATATACTAACAGATAGGTGTATACATAATAATGGCTCGTTTTCAACTCGATTTAAAACCAAACAATCAAAAACAATCAAGTATAGTGGTCCAATTGTCACATATAATAATAATAATAATAATAATAATAGACTTTATTTAAAGAGGGTTACACACATTTAGTTATAAACTAATCTTCCAAGAGGCCCTCGCTGACTTACATACATGTATATACAAAATGTACAGAGTTAAAGGAAAAGTTTAAAACATGACGCAACAAGCAAACATACATTTGTACAACCAACCCATGGCTAAACACTGGACTCAAACATTTCTCCAAAACCCGCAGCTGTCAATTGCATGCATAGACAGACATAAATGTTTGGCATACAATCGAGAGATGAAAGCTCTTAACTTTTTGGACGCTAGCGATGAAAACAACAGCCAAATATGTCATGGAATTTCATTAGAACTGCGTTGTGACAACGCAATTCTAATGAAAATGCATGTCATATCTTCACAGTATTCAGAGAGCAATAAGAAAATAAGATAACAAATTGTCGGCTGCTGATTTTTTACTATTTATAGTCATTTATTTTATCAAAGACTTGTATACAACCAGACACTCTGTTGCTGCGACTTGTAAGGTAATTGGATCTTCAACCAATGACAGGCTGTTGCCTCTGATAGATTGACTGCGGTCGCAGTGAGCGCGGGTGCTGGCCTATTGGTGATTTGATAATATTTGGTGTTGGTATTATAGAACCATATTTATCACGTGTATGCTCCATTTTCATTTTCAGTGATCATAAGATAAACAATATTAAACTATTTCCTGCCACTGTTCAATAACTATTGTGTAATATGGGCACCCTGCTGAGAACAAGGCCCTTACGACATACGCGACCAGCGTGGACCCATGTCAGCCCGCTCATCCGAGCGGTCTGCTCAGGGCGTACACTGTTCGTTTTCAGCTAATGTTGTAGCAATAATCACACCAGCAAGGCGAGTACATGCAAATCGTACTGTGTGAGGTACAACAAACAAAATATATCTCCAAGTATTGTCAATTAACGCAATTGTCGTAAGGTCTCTTATCTCAGCCGGCGGCCCATCAACTGTCAAGGAGAAGAATTCACATAAGCTTTTACGAAGCTTGTTTTCTAATCCTTTTATCACTTGTCTTGTATATATGTAACCTGCTATATATGAAATAAAATATTGTTTAAACTAACCAAAGAAATAAATGATGCACCAATCCCACCACCTGATTCCACACTCATCATTGAAGATGGTAATGCACTATTCTACTCTTTACGTGAACTACCTGGAAAGTTCAAGATCATCAGTTACAAAGTGTTTGACATTATTCCCAAATCATCAGACATTATCTTCAGCACTGACATGTACAATGAGAATTCAGTGAAAGCTTTGGAGAGACTGACGAGAAGTTAACTAAGAAACCAGCTGACTGGAAAGCATTCTTAACAAATTATGAAAATAAAAAGCAGTTTGTGCAAGGGATTCTGGACGTCTGGAGTTCAAACGAATTCGCTCCACGCCTCCCAGCAAGGAAAGTGATAGCTGTGTCTGAGGGACATGCATTCTTGTTGCACACCGACGATGGTCAGACCACCATGCAGACAGAGATCCCATCTCTGTTCTCGACGCAGGAAGAGACACATACTAGAGTGCTTCTCTACTGTAAGTATGCACAAGATCAGGGCTATGAGCATACGAGAATACGTACACCCGACAGTGATATTTTCATTCTCCTCCATCATGTACCGAGCTTCACTATCACCATCCTGTTTGACACTGGAACGGGCAACCACAAAATAATCATAGACATCACAGAGCTGGTGAATGGTCTAGCACAAGAGTAATGTACAGCAGTGATGGGCCTGCATGAGTTTACCCACTGAGACACAACCAATGCCTTCAAAGGTATTGGGAAGGTGAAACTAATCAAAGCGATGCAGTGGCTCCCAAAGTACCAACCTATTCTGGCAAAGCTTGGATGTGAGTGGACGGTCAGTGATGAATTGGTATCTGGCTTGGAGGAGTTTACATGCGCTCTCTATGGTCGGCCAAGATTCAAGAGCATCAATTCTCTCCGGTTCGCTCTCATCAAGGAGAAGTATGGTGATGGCGGTAACCTACAGCTTGGCCGTAACGTTGACCTTGCTTCACTACCTCCCTGTCATGGTTTGTTGGAACAGCATATCCGCAGAGTAAACTACCAGGTTTCTGCATGGAGACGGGCAGATATTGCTGTTGTAGACATTCCCTCACCAACTGATGGACATGGATGGACACTCGGCTCTGGTTACCTGGAACCTCTGTGGGTTGACGGTCCAATTCTCCCCCAAGGACTTGGCAGTGATGATTCGGATGATGGGTCTGGCGATGATGAATCAATCGTTTCAGTGGACAGTGATGAAGATGATGATTATGATGACTAAACCGACCTGTGTTTGTGGACTTTATAGAGTTTTGTATGCACATATCCATAACACTAACACATATGTATTATTAATCAGTGGACCTTACAGAGCTTAGTATGTGCATATCCGCATAACTAAATTATTATATGTACTGTTAAGACATAATCATATATGAGACGCGCCACGACATAACGTACCTTTGGATATTTGGAAATTTTGCCGTTAAGTGATTTGAAAATTGAGCATAATTTTCGTAAAAAATGTAAAACATTTAAGAAAATTCCAGTGAATGCGGAATATAATTCCACATTTGCTCTGGAATTTGCATCAATTCTGCTAGATTGCTGCCTCAACCAAATCATCCTATCTTATTAGCCACATTATTATCATGTTCCTAGACCCTGAAAACATGGGTATATACACCAAAATCATTCCACTGTGTGTACGACAAACCGAGCTGTTAACGAAAGCAATTTTGAACGGCGGCCATTCCTAGTTCATCCCAACTTATTCATTGTTAACATGTGTAATATCAATCAGATATGTCTCCTGAACAAATTGATACCACTCGCGGAGGATCTGGGGGATGCTCTGGGGGTATACCTAGCTCATGGACTACATGTTAGCGATATAAAACTGCCAAAGCTGTATCAATAAAGTATTAATAAAGAACATACACGTGGAGACATGTACATGTATATCTTGTAAATTTGAAAGCTTCATTTCGTTACGTTGAATGTTGAACAACAACAAGAGAAAAGATGGCTTCCATGGGAAAATTATTTTTATTTTCTATTATTGTTGGCAACTTGCTAGTTCTCCTTCAAAGATTATTTGTTTAAATGTATAAAATATACAGTTTACTAAATGTTGACCTACATGCAACATGTCTGGGTATGCACTGCGGTTGCTCACAGTTTTTGAATGGGTCAAATTGTAGATCTAGATAACATATCGGAGGCAAATTATTGTAGCTATACTGTACCCAGCCATAGTGAGCCACGTCGATGATTACATCGTCACCTGATTTATCAATGGCATGTTGTATTACATCACAAGCCTATACAAGGTGCATGATCACGTGGTTACAACAACAACAACGTCGCCCACACCAAAGGAAGTATTATTTGACATTTTCCTTAATATGCAACTGATTTTGATGAAATATGGCGCAGCAAACGCGTCTTCATGAGCTGCATTTGGTGGTCCATGGAGTTTGGCACAGACGTATGTAGTTTTTGCAAAGAATCGATTTCAGTGTCGGAGACACGGAAATCGAATTCTTTGCAAAAATGACAGAAGTTTGGGCGAATATACAGAGACCACCAAATGCATCTTAACAAGACGCATTCGATGCGCCATATGTCATCAAAATCCGTTACGTAATGAGGACACTATAAAATAATACGTACATTGAATCAGATGGATTCTGGAAATTTAAGTACTTGTTGTTGTTGTTAGTACCTCGTGATCATACACCTTGCCATAGCATGTGAGTCCATTTAATGTGGCATTGATGAACTTGGAAATTGAAATATGAATTTTGTTTGACTGTTTTCTTCTATATTACAGTCAAACAGGTTTAATGTTTCAGTTTCGAATTTCACCAATGCATCGCATTTAATTTCTTAAAGGTACATGCCCACTCAGTAGACACAAAATTTTATTTATATCAGAGACATCAGCTGAGACATTTTCTCGCAAAAACAAACAAACATTCATTCACAATTACCCCACGTACTGATTGGAATTATTATACATTTTGTATCACACATAAATTTCCACACTGATATTAGGGGCGATAATCGTGTTTTCTTAAAATGTTAACGGACATTACTATGTATTCTCTGTATTTATTTTTGATGTGCAATGATCATACTTTATAATCTGTCGAAAATATTATTGTTTCAGGAGACGCATTTAATTAGTATAAATAATTAAAAAAATATCATACCTCATTTGCATATGAAAATAGCCTGATACCACCGCGCGTCACTATCAGTAAAATAAACATTACTAAATGATTATATCTGTATAGCGGGCACCTATACTTTTTAGACCTGATGGAATAGTGACACAATTATACACTTATTTAATTCCTATAAAGAACATTTCGTGCCTACTGAGTGGGCATATACCTTTAATAATTCCAGCACAAAAATATTTACACAATTCCCTAACATTTGATTGGTCCGTAGCAAGTCTCTGTCCAAAATTTATATCCCGGTAAACTCCCATGCCGAACTAATTTCCGTAACCGTGAGGCGCAGTTAAAATAATTCTTAAGAAAACGGAAAATAAACACATTTTCTTGATGAATTTATTTCAAATGCTGGAATTATAAGGAATGAATGGCCTTTTTGTTGAATTTATCAGGGATATAAACTTGGAAAAGTCGCGGGAATACTGGACGAGGCCTTCCGGCCTTCGTCCAGTATTCCCGCGACTTTGCCAAGTTGATACCCCGATACATTCCACAAAAAGGCCATTCATTCCTATAATAGACGGCTATCCCAGTAACAGTGTATTTGTATTGTCACGCTTCTGGGGCCCGTTTCACTAAACTTCGTACGACTAAAATGTACGTAAGTGCAAAAATATGATGGGCTGTAAATTTCACATTAACAATGTTTTCTTGTAAGCAATTATTGGAGTTACATATGGGCCGCGCCATACGAAAACCGGGTTTAATGACAACGTCGTGAAAAGCGATACACGACGTCGGAAAAACGACATTTTGCCCCCCCCCATTTACGTTTATTGGTGTCAGTTAACATTAAGTGTGAACAGAAAATGGAAAATGATAACTTATTGAAACGTTCACTAATATGAGACGCGATGCCTCAGTACACATATTATGACGTCATGACGTGACATCACGCACTTGTGACGTCACTGAACGTGAATCCATGTTCTACGTTATGGCCATGGTGTCGTGACAATATTATAGCAAGGATACTTGCACGAGTTCCTCGCAGCATCAATGACTTACAAATGCTTGAGCCGCAGTGCATTGTCGCCTAACTGTCGTTCTTTGACATTGTCACTCTTTTTCGTCGGTTGTCCTCATGAATTAAAAATGGTGAACGCATAATTTAACTGGCTACATATCAGCGAAGTATTCACTTACACTGCACTTTGATCCCTAAATAATCTTAAATATGAACACCCTAGTGTATGTCAACGATATTATCATCTAATATCTTGGTAAATTGAGACTTTTGAACAATTATAGCCAGTACTTAGCGAATGATATGTCATTTAATGCCACTCATTTTATCATAAACGGAGGTAGACACGCAGCTATATAATGACATATATCCGGGGTTTGTATCAAATTTGGCAACACAAATGCATCAAAATATCTCTAATAGATTCAGAATCAGTGATTTCAATGCAGCTTCTTGATTGTGTGTGTATAAGCAATACATAATGCACAAAACACACAGTGAGGTCGGTGGAGTTTTCGAAAAGTCCTGAAATTAATTGGAAATTGGATGGTTATAAACTTGCTTTTCGCGCGATTTGAAGTATCAAATCATCAAAGTTAATGTTATAAGCCGCCTACTGCAGATGTGCACGTGCAATGTCTACAAACAAATACTCCGTACACATCCTTATGATATAATATTGGAATAGAAAACAAGTTACGTGAAAATTACGTGTGGGCACAATCATATGATCCGGCGACGTAGGGTGGGGATTGGAGATTCGGGGAAAAGTGCCCCTTGGGAATATAGTTCATCCCTGAATGCCAATCGGTGTGTCTGAAATGTATTTCATATTGAAATTAAAAGGAAAAGAAATTGAAAGTTTTTACGTGATCTTTTTATCACTTCTTTCTATCTATGTCGGTCTGTAGTAATTAAAATGACACCACTTTATCATGATATAAAAGTCATCCGTCACACATATCTAAAGTGAGCTTCCAGCTGTGGCGGATTTATATAGGGGATGGGCATCCCATATGCATAACCTGCAACTGCAACATCCAATTATGTATTATATTTACGCGGTTTGGGTTATGATCCCGCGGGATAATTTTAGAAGATTTGCAAGCACAATATGTACATAAAGTTGTATGGTCACTCGTGTGGCTAATGTTGAAACTGCCAACACATAACATTATTACCAGCCACCGACCATCGCGGATAAGTTGCTTGTAAGAGTCATCGATTTCCAGTGTTGGCGGAATAACCAGTAGTATTATGCTGCAACATCCATATGCCTTCGGTTAACTGAAAATTCACATACATGATGATTGATAAATGCTTCATCGAGTTCATATGCACAACTCACCATTAATATATCATGGGAAATTTTATCGTTACCAACACAACGTCATCACGCGATATGGGGCCCGATGTCAAAATGATGTTTTGTTAATGATATGCTCCATATTGTTCAATGGAAGAAGAACATGTCCATGCTTTCATTCGTGCTTGCACAATGGGTTATTATTTTTCAAAATAAACGGTATAACATCTTTTGTTTATATACTACATGCACTTCCGACAGCTAAGACAGGCAATGCAATTCACCTTTGTTCAAACATACCACCTGAAATACCAGCAGTAACAGTATTGACTGCTGACGTTGTCGAAGTGGATTCCCTTTATGCGGCTGTTCGTGTACGGTATTAAAAAAATGAAATCAAATGGGGCAAGATTGGGCGAATATGGAGGATTGAATAACGCCTCAATCGACGATATTTGATAATAGATTCATCCACTGTAACCACTCAATTTGAAAAATGTAGATATGTCATTTCAACTATCCTAAAACTCGAGAGAAATTGGTAACTCGCCTGGCCTTCTGCTACATGTTCACAATCATCGGGATCCATCTAGCCATATGTCTCCTCATATTTAAATACTTTTAATCACACAATGAGTTCAACCGATCTGGCATTTCACGAAAAGTGGTCAGTCGACCAAGACTTTTACTTTGGTTCACAACGTCTAACGACGTCACTTTTGTACGTCCATGTCTGGCATAGCCTTTCGCGCCTTCATGTCCATTGTTTATCCGACTGTATCGTTCGTATATTGTCATCCCGATGATGGACTTTCTCTCATCATCAATATCTCGTGTTTTGTGTTAAAATACAAACTTTAATATAAGCTCTTCGTTTTTTCCGGCATATTCTCTTACAGAGAGCTGGTAGTCGTTAAACTACGTCATTTCCGGTCATGATGTCAGATTTTTTAAAATATTTCGTCGCATACGAAATGTTAAATAATATCCAAAATTATTTCAGACAGCAGCAAACAACAGGGAAACGCCAACACTTCTCACTCTGCCTTATTTTAAAATTATTCATACGAAATTACATTACTTGGGCCGCAATCCAAAACATGACGTTACATTAGCAACTGCAACACGAGCTATGAACATTATTTTCATACTTTGCCTTGACCTAATGGGAGACACTTGGTCAGGCTACGAGATATCCAAATTCGGTTGACATGTGATAGATGACAAATCTATAGGACTTATCCGGGTATTTTATCAACACCCCTTGTATACGCCGTTGATAAGAACGTCGTAATTACGACGTCATTGATCAAAAACGTCATATAAATTTTTACCACGCGTCATAAAAATACTTCTAAAATGAAACATAATTGGGATGCATTGATAATTTTTGCGGCAGATGGCTTTTAAAAGATGTACAATTCAGAATACGCGAACAAGTAACAACTGAAATTATGCCCGGTTTTCGCAGGGCGCGGCTCATTTATTGAGCATGGTCTGCATGTGTAGCCTATGCTCAATAAATGTAAATCCATCAATTGAGATTTCCAGACGATCCTAAATTTACACTGACGAACATTTTAGTGGGAAAGAATTGTTAAATTGAGGGAACCAATTGTTATTTCGTGGGAACGAATTAATAAAAAAATAATTATACGTACCTTGTGGGGCTCTGTAGGAAGTGGCAATATGTATGTAAGCACACATACAAATCACAACTACGGATAACAACTTGAAGTTTTCCTCTTGTGAAGATTATTTATAAGCACATCACCAAAATGTCCATGTGCCAGTCATAACTACAGTATCAATGTTATGCTGGTCACATACTATACACATATTATACACATACTACAGGAATACGATATGTTTTACATACGATATGCATGACAGCCACATATGCATGACAGTCAAAGCAGCCCCTGGTAAAAATGCTCCCATGTCAAAACGGCCCCAATTTGGTAAACACGGCCCCTGCCAATTGATCAAAACGGTTTCTGGAAGGGGACCATGGCCTGTGTTTGGTATACAAGGTGTATGATAACGTGGTACTAACAACAACAACAACAAGTACCGATTCAAAGTACGTATTCTTTTATAGTGTCCTTATTACGTAACGGATTTTGATGAAATATGGCGCATCAAACGCGTCTTGTTAAGCTGCATTTGGTGGTCTCTGTATTTTCGCCAAAACGTCTGTCATTTTTGCGAAGAATCGATTTCCGTGTCTCAGACACGGACATCGATTCTTCGCAAAAACTACATAAGTCTGTGCCAAACTCCCTAGACCACCAAATGCAGCTCATGAAGACGCGTTTGCTGCGCCATTTTTCATAAAAATCCGTTGCATATTAAGGAAAATATCAAATAATACTTACTTTGGAGTGGGCGACGTTGTTGTTGTTGTAACCACGTGATCAGGCACCTTGGTATAGGGAGGAGGGGAATAGAAGTTGGGTGGATGAGAGAAAGGTATGGTTGTTACAAGTATGAGGCTTATCACTAACAACATTATCAAACGTGTATATCTGGCGGAATTACGGATGAACCGACGCGAATACAGACGGTCGAACAGTGGCCCAGGGCTCCAGATAAGGAATTAGTAATTGAGTATTGTCACTCCATCATTTCTGAAGCAATTGGGTATTTCAAAATTTTAATTGTGTAAAATAGAATCACACTACTGTTTACACATTAGCAGACCGCACTTATTGAATAATTTACTTCTAAATGAAAACACATCTTGGTATGTCATTAGAATTGTCTCCTTGGAGACAATTCAAATGAAATACCAAGATGTGTTTTCATGGAAAAATAAGAAAATATGCTATATTTGTGGTCTGTTTATTGTTTTCTGCAGCATGATAAAGATACCACAAATTTTTCATTGCTTTTTGATACTCACTACTTCTGATTTAAATGGTTTTTTTTGGCAATTTTAATTGGGTATTTACGCAAATACAAGCCTATCTGGAGCTCTGGTGGCCCACTTTGCTCGATTCGCTTTGTAAACCGAAACCTTAAACCTGTGTGGCAGACATTGTTCTATATTCTATATATATATATCAAGTCACATGCCATATGAAAGGAACTGTAACATGATATAGTGTCGTGATATAATACGACACGCATCTGACAGATGACGATTCATCAGATGACGATGCAACATCGAGCTAACTCTCCGTGTGACCCGCTTAGACTTAGACCCGCTTAGACTGGGTGACACTGCATGCATTGCCCTTGAGTATACAGTCGTTATGCTGGTATTATACACGTACAGTGGAACCTCTCTAAACCAGGGGCCCGTTTCACTAAACTTCTTACGACTAAGATGTTCGTAAGTGCAGATTTAGAATAGTCTGTAAATGTCAATTGATGGATTTACATTTATTGAGCATAGGCTGCATATGCAGCCTATGCTCAATAAATGTAAATCCAATACCCATGTACAAGAAAGTATTATTATTGTGAAATTTACACCTGTGATCTTAGTGTTGATGGGTTTCTTTGTCATTATCTCAGGTTTCGATTTTTCTGCTGACTTGTTGAAATAAGCGATATATTGATGGTCTAGTAACATAGGGTCGTAACTGCTATGCTATGTTATAGACCATCGATATGGCATAATTCGTGTAAGCATCACGGAGAGACTACTACCTGAAAGTAATGTTTGGTTGATCATTTCCACGTATAGATGATAAAATTCGATAATACACAATATATTTCACTGTACCGCGTTATACAGAGTGATTAGTATGAACGAGAACTCTGTTTACGATTTTATTTAGTACACGCCTCGTGTTTATTACGTCATCGACATGGGCGGTACACGCACACGCAGATCTGCTAAGACCAACTTTTTACATGACACACTTATTTTATGCGACACCTGGCACGAGGCAGTACAGTACAACTAGAGACTGTATCATTTAGCAGTTATCATTTTAGTTCAACAGTATTAATTAGGATCAATCGTGATATCAGTAGCCTATTTCACCAACATTGCAAAGTATACTTATCTAGCAAAGTATACTTTGAGGGAGAAATTTTAGGATACATTTATTATTTTTTATTTGACTGAATTTGCACTGTTGCCGGCGTAAAATGATTCATGTCGAAATTGGCACCGGATTTCTGACGAATTCCCATTCAGCTACATAGAAAATATATTGCATAAACACATTTTCGTCTAGTAACCGGCGCAATAAATTTGCGCCGGTTACTAGACGAAAACGCATTTATGCAATAGCTCTAAGTACAGTCGAGTCAAGAATCTCGTCAGGAAACCGGTGCATTTTTCGGCGAGACACATGTTACGCCTGTGCGGAGTAAAGCACTAGTGTAAGGTGATATCGGATATTTATATAGAAAATAAAAATCAAGATGCGGATTGCACCATGCCGTAGTACAGTCGTTCTCCTATACATGTGTTTAACTGCGCTGCTTGCGACGACAGCATTCCCGAATTGCGAAGATGTTGCCTTGGAGACCGATTCAAATGTGAGTTCCTGGGGCCAGTTTCACTAAATTTCGTACGATAAAATGTTAATATCAGGAGGTTAATATTGATTCTTCTGGTGCATATCACATATTATGACATGACATTCTTGTTATGCCGTGTTTTAACCCATTTCATAAATTTTATTGGCTGGCCGCATCACCATAATTACGTATTCGTAGTATGCGCCAACGTTATGTCAAATGAATAAAATAGAGACGTACCAAATGAGATCCGTAATGACGCCACAAAGCAATTACGTTTTGACGTTGACGTCATCAAGCTCTAAACGTCATTACAAGCGCCCGTGACTCATTAAACTTACTGCAATTGTCAGAATGAGCTCACGTTTGGTAGTATGAAGTGTTTACAAAGAACATGAAACTGTTATATGGCATATTTATAATACTTTCATTGCCAGGATTTTCAACTAGATGCGAAAATAGTCAATGGCGTCTGCTCACCGAAACGTATTGGATGACATATATTGGTATTTCATTAGAATTTTCTCCAAGGAGACAATTCTATTGAAATGCCAATATATGTGTTCATGTGCCTCCAAGTTTTCTGCTCTGTAGAGGCTGAACTAATGTGATAAACAGAATCTCAAACTCGTTTCGCTTTGATATGAGATTCATGAAACTCTTCCGAAATTTTGCCCAATTTCATAAGCGTTTTCTAGCCTTACCTGATAAATTTGATATCAAGATACACTAAACGGGTATTCTCTATACATACAGGCATCACATAGTTTATGGAAGGACCGTGGCGGCTCATCCAGCGCAGTGACCATCTCATCTTTGGACATCCTACCAGACCCGATCTTCATTCCAGGTATACTTCGAGTAACCACTGATAACATAATTAGGTTGTATCAGGCATTGACCTGATAGGAATATCCAGGTTACAACTAAGTGAAAACTGACGTTCCATTGGTCAGATTACGTCACGTGACGTTACCGAAAGACATCAGTGTAATGACGCAACGTAAACAAATTTTCATTTTCGAGCATAAAACTTTACCTGATAAATAGAATACTAGGCAACTGTCTTTTGATATCAAGTTTATCAAATGTCTTTAACCCGTTCAACACCACAGGTATGTATAGTGGTATTGGCAAAAAGTGTAGATCCAGATGAGCCGTTTCAATACGAGCCGTCTCATCAGGATCTGCATTTTTTGAAAGTAATTTTCATATTTTTGAGAACAAAAGCACCCCCTTTTCATAAATGGACTAGTCTTAAAATCATTTTGTAATAATTGAATGGTTGGAAAATTGACATATCAAAGTCCATTCCAGTTACTTGGGGATGAACTGGTTAAGTAAGGCGTACACAATGGGGTCAGCGTGTAAGTGCACACACGAACGAACACGACAGGTTGGTTCCAACCTGTCGTGTTCCTTGGTGTGTGCACTTACACGCTGACCCCACTGTAAGTAAGTAAGGCAATGTGTAATATCTCGCGTACAAGTATCATTGTCAACAACGGATGCACATTGTGTCTCTTAAGCAAGATTAATATTTCCTTTCCGTAAGAAATATCAACAATATACGTCAGGGGCACGTTTCACTAAGCTTCGTACGACTAAAATATTCGTAAGTGCAAACTTATGATAGTCTGTAAATTTCACATTAAAAATGTTGTATTGTAAACAATTATTGGATTTACATGTATTGAGCATATGCTGCATGTGCATCGGCCACGGAATGTTTTCTGTATACATCGGGTTATTAGACTTTACTACTCAGTTGTATACATACAATGAACTCATTTAAGGGATCATTCTTAAAATATATACTACGACACAGGCATCTGTCAAAATTTACGCAGCCGATAAAGTAAACATACCCAATGCGCATGCCCAAAGGAACTGGTTTAATACGCGCGAGAGACATGGTATCGGACTGGAAACGGCGGTATCAGACTAGTAACGATGGTATCAGACTAGAAATGGCAGTATCAGACTAGAAGTTTCAGTATCAGACAGGAAAACACGCCGTATAAGCCTGGGCTGTGTATGATATTGATCTAGGCAAATACAGGCAATTTCTAGGAAAAAATTGATATCCAAGTAATAAGACACCATATTCACTGTGTAGAATCACAGTAAAGTATTTGTCACACCTCAGATTCTATATATTACTCCAGAATTTAGTTTTATAAGTGTATTGGTGCATGTTTAACGTCATATAAATATGGCCCCAAACGGCACGACGTCATGACGTTGCAAACAATTATTAGCTGACGTCATCCCAATATAAACGAGTAGAAATTCGTTAAAAAGTTATAAATTTCCGGACCGATTTTCAAAATCTACCTTAGTTAGGTCATTACCAATCCCTACGGTATGCCAATGGTTCGGAGGTGATTTCCAAAACTGCTCGTCCTCGACTCCGCCTGGAACCGCCGCCATTTTAGTCCGGGAGCAGAGAGGGTTAACCCTGCATTGTTGTATTAAGTTGTTTTTACTGTTGATTTTGGTAGCTAAGGGTCTATACTTTCAGAAACTGCTTGATGACATGTTGTCACCCTTGAGCAATTTGAGAAATTCAAGATGGCGTCCAAGATGGCCGCCATTACCTATAAATAACCATAACTCCCTAACTATTCACCCTAGGAAGGTGATTTTTATCTCTATACCTAGGGTTTAGGGGTCAAGCTATCCATTATAACTAAGTATTATGTTAATATCGTATTACATAATGGTAATTTCCAAGATGGCTGCCAAGATGGCCGCCGTAACACTAAAACTGGCATATTTCCTTAACTATTTACTCCAAATTAGTTGTGAAGGTGTCTATCACTGGGTATTTTGGAGACACATCTATCTGTATCAGATCAAAGTTCATATACTGATGATGTCATCTAGAAATCCAAGATGGCTTCCAGTTTACAAGCACTGGTATATCTTCTATACTATTCAATCTTCGGAAAAATATGAAAAGGTAAACGACCACAGGTGTTATAGTATAACAAATGTTCTTTAATTTTAAATCTGAATTCTCACACAGACTACCAAAAGCATATTATACAATTTATATTTAAGGATGGCTACCACTTCACCAAATAATTTACACTGTTGTACAATGTTGTACAATGTGTTGCCCATGTGCATAGCAAAGACATGCAATCAACTATGATGTCGGGTTACAGAAACCCTGATTATAGCAGGCGCATATCATATTGTGCATTTCATGTTTGCAGAGTTGCAACTACAAGCACGTGAACTGCATGGAGTAGTACTGTGGCATCCACATTTCATTAGACGTAGTACCATCTCTGGGGCTAGTTCGACTTCATCAGGGAGGGTGACTGGTTGAAGGGACTTGTTTTGGTCATCCTTTACCCAACCATATTCTGTTGAGTCCAACTCGGGTGGATTCTGCGCTTCCAGTGAATGCCATACCAAAGCTGATGGTGAGCTCTTTTAACACTTTCTTGAATGCCTCAGTTGTTGGTGGCAAGTTACACAACTTCGGTGTTGATGACGCTTTGCCTGTTTTTGACAGCCATACCTTTAACCTTGTCTCTGACATTGTACTGCAGTTTGTTTGTCCATAGCACGCGGAAATGAAGGAGGTAGCCTGTTGAATAACAGATTCCATAGAATGCCCTGGTGTACCCAACAAGTTAAGTGAGTGCCCCGATCGAAGTGTTTTGAGTACAATGGCCTTTCCAATTCCAAAATAGGAGGCAACGGTGTCACAGCCCGAAAGTGCATGTGCCGGGAGTATTCCTTCGACTATCTCAGAATGCTTCTGCACAGTTTTGCCTATATCAACCACCGTCCTTCCTTTGATGGGGGACTCCATCAATACAACATTCTTGAGATTTGCCATGTGATGATAATGCAGCAACAGTACAAAGACGTCAGTGTCATCGGCAACAACAGTGATTTTGCTTTCTGAATTTTCCGCGGCACAACTCAAGACCTGTTGGACAATGACGTTATCTGCTTCTTCGTGTAAAGTTGCCAGATCTGCCCGTGAAATGACAACTCCACCTTCACTGATTTTGATTGGCACTGGATCTGCTCCTGTTACCACTAACTTGTGATGTCGTGTGTTGTCCTCGTGAAACTTCTTATCCTGGACTAGATCATCAACTATCAGTTGCATCAGTTGCTTCTTGTTTTTGGAAGAGGCTAGTAGAATCTTCTGCGCTGGAAGTTTACTGTTGACTTGCAAATGATGAACCCTACTGACACCAGTTGCACTAGATCCTCTGGTAACACTCTTTGTGCTGTAATCATAGTATCTGTCAAATATCAGATACACCACGTCCTCGACCCGTAACATTTTTCCTATGGCATATTTGAAGTTCGCTATATAGTCCTTGACAGACCCATCAGCAGGCCAAGGAACTACCCACAGTATTGCTGAGCCATCGAGAACACTAACATTTGCACCATCAGCAACTCTATCAGACACCTCAACTTGGAGAATTTTCTTCAAGGTAGATTTCGATTTCGCAATCCTCATATCTCCAGTATCATCAAACATGGACGTTGGAACTGCCGCAAGTTCATGACCAAGCACATCCTTAATGTCAATGTCCCACCCACTAGCCTGTAGGCCAATCACGCTTGAGTAAATCAAATTGGTATCAAATACTTTCGCAGCTCCGACCTTCATATGCTTCCTTGCATGATCCATAGTAACAACCTTCTTCGTGATGGTTTCATAAAGTCCCTGCGGTAACCGACTTTCGAAAACTTTGATTTGTTCAGTCCCGATTGTGACAGCATTGTGCACATTGACTTCAGTTGAACCAATCTGGCCGCTAACTACATTGATTATACCACTGGGGTGTGCCGCAGAATCTAAAGGATTAATGCAAGTGTCGAGTTTTTGTCTGATTCCATCTCGGTCTCTCTTGTCTTCAGCGATCCTGGCTTTTGCCTCTTCTTTGTGTGTTGTCACCACCTTGCATTGAGTGTCCTCATCCATCATGCCATCCAGATCAGATTCAAACCTGCTGCATGCATGCAGACTAAGGGCCCATACCTTCAGCGTTTCTGGCTTAAGCGTGATGCCAACTATCCCCCCCAGGAGCATGCCCATACCGCATGAAGGTCGTCTCAATCATCATATCGCTCCAGATGCCATTCCATAAGCCAGCAGAATGGTGCATGACATGCTCACCCACCCTTCATGAAGTGTGACAACACCTCTTGTGGTAGCCGCTCCATCTCACGAAGGTAGCACAACCCATATCTCGCAGAGTTCACATGCCCCGCAGCAAAGAAGTATGGTAGCATTTGCTTGTAGGTTGCCAGATGAAGTGGCCAGTCACCTTCGCGCTCAGCCCGTACGAACATCATGGTGAGCAGAACAGGTTTTATCAAGACATCGACCCAAAGTTTGGTAGTTTGACTCTTGCTGGCTTCGGTTTCGAGAATTTGCATGAGGTCACCACTGCAATGTAGTGGTTTATCCTGAATGATTCCGCGAAGTGCCTCTTCAGCTACGTAATGCTCTGACGTTCTGGGGAAACTTTTATTGTTCATACTTCACATTGTTCTACACCATTTATGATACACATAGCTGATATTTAGATTAGGAGTTACCATATATCAAGCTGCATTAGCTATTTACTGTATGGGATTTGATTTTGCACGAGTTAGTTGGTGTGAATAATGAATATTTTATAATACATACTACGATTGACAAAAGTGATATTAACATTGTTCTATGAATTAGGACATCATCCAAAGTATTTTATTTCACACTATTTAATTTGGGAAATGTCAAATTTACCATGATTTTGACCATAAATCACAAATTGGCAACTTTTGTGATCAGTAATCACAAAATAACATGCTAATTGTGTTTATCATCCTTGAAAACTCATAAAAAAGAGTTATCATTTGTTATTTTATGATGTATAGTTCAGAAGTTAGCATGTACCAGGATTTCTATGGCGGCCATCTTGGATTTGTCAAATATGGCCGCCATGGGATTTTTCAAGCTTGTCTGCCGGTGGTTCATGAAATATCTATACAATATATACTCACTGATTTCAAAGATTTAGTACAAAGTGAACGATTTTTCAGTTAACCAACCCTACTATTAGGGAGTTATGGTCATTTATAGGTAATGGCGGCCATCTTGAATTTCTCAAATTGCTCAAGGGTGACAACATGTCATCAAGCAGTTTCTGAAAATAGAGACCCTTGGCTACCAAAATCAACAGTAAAAAAAACTTAATACAACAATGCAAGGTTAAGGGGAAAAATGGCAGTTGACTCCCAGACTATTTTGATTCGAGCCATATTGACGAGCTTGACAGGTAATATGTGCTCATATTACCCGTCAAGTTGATCAATCAAAACGCGAGAACTATGGCTGCAGTATGACAAATATGATCAAAGTATACTTTGAGGGAGAAATTTTGAATTTTAGATAAATTTATTGATTTTTATTATACTGAATTTATTACATTATCGCAGCCATTTTGTAATAAATTCAGTATAATAATTCTGTATACTTTTAATCATCAAATATATGCAGTTGTTAGTTCTATATGAAATAATGCACTTCAGGAAAAATAAATGATTACTCCCTGAAAGTATACTGTGATAGAAAAGTATACTTTGCAATGTTGGTGAAATAGGCTACTGAAGCTGCACAGGTCAAACATTGCACAGCCATAAGCCCCATTTCCCCAGTCACTCGGCCACAAATACGTTACCATCGTCGCCGTGTGCGTTGACGTTATGTTGAAATATTTACACTGTCCTTAAGTTCAGAATGGAAACGCCCATTTAACGTATTGCGTTTATTTCCCAGTACATTACATTAGCCCCAGTGACGTCGCGCGACGTTTGTTTGACGTCATTAAAATACATGACGTTATTGAGCGGCAACGTCGCTGTTCTATGAAGTGCGACAAAATGACGTAAAGCAATAATATTCCTAATTTAAAAACCGTATTCGGTTATATACATTTTTGAAACTATCCGCAAATAATTATAGGGTTAACTGTATTGTAATTTTGAGATTTGCGGCGTATATCAGAAAATGATAGGTCGGAAAATCTGTTTAATGGCGACGCGCCAGCGGAGCCATTAAACATATTTTCCGACCTATCATTTTCTGATATACGCCGCAAATCTCAAAATTACAATGCGGTTAACCTATTTCTAATGCACAAATTGAACATTTTGCAAATTTTACCGATTCTACTTGTGAAAGTCGTACCGAGTGCAAGGTGTTTGCGCATGGCATACCGGACGAATCACACAAATAATGTTCCGCCAAGCAAAAGATAGTTCCAATTGAATTATACAATGTTTTAACGAATGTGTATAAAGTTATGTTCATGCTTTCAAAATATTTCAATAATAAACTCAATAAACACATCGTCAGAATTATAATTGCTACATATAATATTTTAAGATTTATAATTTTTAACTTTCCCTCCGGTGCGATCTCGATGTCGATGGCCGCAGCCTGTGAAACTCTCGGACTTTGTCAATTTGTGATGACTTGTCTAATAATTCGTCACATACTACCATTTGAGCTGCAACATTACACAATTTATGTGTGTGTGAACGATCTTTCTAATGCACTAATGACGTAATGCACTAATGACGTAACCAAGTCGTCTATGTCAGATTCGGTCATCGTTGGGAATCGGCAATCGCCCGCCTTCAAATTCCATTTTCGGCGGCGGCGACGGCTCCTTTTCGATTTATAATAATGCCGTAGTCAGAAACTCGTCATCTTCGTCCGTCATTTCTTCCATGTTCAGTCTTACTTGTGAGTTAACGTTAAAATTTCCGAAAATCAGATTTTCGATCGATGACATATTTGCGTCTCCAAAGTAAACAAATTTGGCGTAGGAATATATTCATCGCGCGTGGGTAAAGTGTCCCAGGGTATATATTGTAAACACTTTGCGACCGTTCATCAACAATAATATACCTTCTTTAGCCAATCAGATTGCGTGATATTTATAGAATGCATTAGAATGCAATATAAATAGAAGTAATGCAACCATGGGCAGTTGCGTTCACTGTGTTATGAAACACATTTGGTCCTTCGGACTCCACGCACTTCAACCAACTGTTTTTAAACTACAGTAAACGCAACATCCTATGGTTTTATTCCTTTAATACTGAGCCCCATTCCCCCAGTCACTCGGCCACAAATATCAATTGATATAAAATCGTGCATTGCCGACTATGTTTACTTTTCCTGCACACATTCAAACATAGACGGATATACAGAGCGCCCCTATACTGCATGTTTAACCCTTTGAACCCGAAATCCCGCTATATCGGTTTATGCAAAACGTGCAGCTCCAGATGAGCCGGCTCGTTACGAGCCGTCTCATCAGGATCTGCACATTTTGAAAGTAATTTTAATATTTTTGAGAACAAAAACACCCCTATTTCATAAATGTACGAATCTGAAAATCATTTTGTGACCATTGGATTGGTCAGAACATTAGCATATCACAGTCCATTCCAGGGGCCCGTTTCACTAACGAACTAAGCAAGTACTTTTGTCATAAGTTATAACTTAAGTCCGGAGTACGTGCTTAGTCCGTTTCACAAAACATCTTAGCAAGAACGACAATCGAAATTTACTATGAAAAACTAAGACAGGTAGCTAGCAGTCTTAAGTTATAACTTAAATATTTAAGTCGGAACTTATGAAATAAACAAAGATGGATGCCCCCATATGAGCCGAGGTGGAGAAAACAATTCACTGACAGCAGGTAAATGTTCACTTCATACGTACTATTTTAGCAATTATCTGCCATATAAACCATATATGCTTATATATAGATAGCCACACTTGTGCTAGTTACCCGTGTATTGCTATTTGTGATGTAGGTCATGTCGTTACCAGTATTCGTTATGCCCAGTTATCGACAACATTTACAACAACTGTAGATCCAGATGAGCCGGCTCGTAACAAACCATCTGTATGCTGTACATGTATGTCTGTTTGTCGGTTGGTGTCAGTCAGTTGGTCGGTATCAGTTGGTCGGTGTCAGTTGGTCAGTGTCGGTCGGTGTCTGTCGGTCTGTCAGTCAGTCGGTCGGTTGGTGTCGGTCGGTGTCAGTCGGTGTCGGTCAGTGTTGATCGATCAGTCGGTGTCGGTCGATCAGTCGGTGTCGGTCGGTCGGTCGGTCGGTCGGTCGGTCGGTCGGTCGGTCGGTCGGTCAGTGTCGGTCAGTTGGTTTCGCACGGTCGGTGTCAGTTGGTCGGTGTTGGTCGGGCGGTGTCAGTCTGTCGGTTGGTGTCGGTCGGTCAGTGTCGGTCGGTGTAGGTTTGTCAGTGTCGGTGGGTCAGTCGGTCGGTCGGTGTCGGTATGTCGGTGTCGGTCAGTTGGTTTCGCACGGTCGGTGTTAGTCGGTCGGTCGGTGTCGGTCGGTCGGTGTCAGTCGGTGTCAGTCGGTGTTGGTCGGTGTCAATCGGTGTCAGTCGGTCGTTGTCGGTCGGTCGGTCGGTCGGTCCGGGTTGGTCGGTGTCGGTCATTGTCGGTCGATTGGTGTCGGTCGGTCGGTGTAGGTGTGTCGGTCGGTCGGTGTAGGTGTGTCGGTCGGTCGGTCGGTCGGTCGGTCGGTGTCGGTCGGTCGGTCGGTCGGTCGGTCGGTCGGTCGGTCGGTTGGTCGGTTGGTGTCGATCGGTGTAGGTTTGTTGGTGTCAGTCAGTGTCAATCGGTTCAATCGGTGTCGGTCGGTGTCTATCAGTGTCAATCTGTGTCGGTCAGTGTCAATCGGTGTCGGTCGGTGTCGGTCAGTGTCTATCAGTGTGAATCGGTGTCAGTCGAATCGGTGTCGGTCAGTGTCAATCGGTGTCGTTCGGTGTCGGTCAGTGTCTATCAGTGTGAATCGGTGTCGGTCGGTGTCGGTCGGTGTCGGTCGGTGTTGGTTGGTGTCTATCAGTGTCTATCAGTGTCAATCGGTGTCGGTCAGTGTCAATCGGTGTCGGTCGGTGTCGGTGTGAGTTGGTCGGTCGGTGTTTGTCGGTCTCTTGGTGTCGGTGTCGGTTGGTGTCGGTCGGTGTAGGACGGTGTTGGTTGGCCCTGCCCTGCCCTGCCCTGCCCTGCCCTGCCCTGCCCTGCCCTGCCCTGCCCTGCCCTGCCCTGCCCTGCCCTGCCCTGCCCTGCCCTGCCCTGCCCTGCCCTGCCCTGCCCTGCCCCCTGCCCTGCCCTGCCCTGCCCTGCCCTAGCCCTGCCCTGCCCTGCCCTGCCCTGCCCTGCCCTGCCCTGCCCTGCCCTGCCCTGCCCTGCCCTGCCCTGCCCTGCCCTGCCCTGCCCTGCCCTCGTCCGGGCACATGTTTGGGATCTTAGGTGGTTGGAGGTTTCGCCTAAGACAAACAAAAACAATGCAACATATTCTGTAACCGAAGCCTTTTGTGTCTTAAGTGGTCATTCTTTTCTTTAAAAACGATGAATATACCACCTAATGGTGTGTCATGTATAAACGTCCGTCCGTCCATCCGTCTGATTGACTATCCGACTATTGTTTGTTCTTTCTTTACAGAACATACAAACGATGGCAGCTGCATTTGCTATAATCCAGGCGCGTAATTTACGACGGGAATGAGTCTTTAGGACCGAACCAATCCCCTAGACTTCATGGATAACGAGGACCAAATATCGAAATTCAGGCTGTCTCGTGATTTTTTTCTACAAGTATGCGACATTGCACATGCTGACATTATACGGTCAAACCTGAGATCACACAGTCTGTCAGTGTCATTGCAAGTGTTGACTGCATTGCGATTTTACGCAACTGGTAGTTTCCTGGCGGTTACTGGAGATATATACAACATAACACATCAAGTGGTTCTAGAAAGTGGAGTAGAACTTTTGCGGACAGTGTTAGCCTGTGTTTCGTTTCTGATAAGGAGATACCTTGTTTTCAGACTAGATGGAGAAACAGTCCTGACGCATTTAACAAAAATTTCAGACCCGTCCTCTGAATGCACGTGCGCATTAATCCAGTCCTATACTGGTCAACATGTTCAGGGGCAATCATATATGTGTGACACTGACTCACACAGTGCATGCATTTCTACATGTAATCAACAAATTACCCGTGTCCAGTTCAAATAAATATAATATGTCATTCAGTAGTTGTATCAGATACATCCATATCTGACCGGGCATACCATTAATAATCGACAGTACATGTGTTCTGCTGACTCTGAAACGTGATTTCTGAGTTTATGAGGTAATCTAAGTAAAATTTAAAAAATGGTCGAACTACCATGTTATTGGAATGTAAAAATAAAAACATGCTTCTTTTGTTGCTGTTTCATGTCATATGCCAATTTATATTACAGTATAATGTTCACTAGTTGGCAATAAATATATCCACATGTATTCAATGGCGTCGGAATATTGAGATAAAATTTATATTCCACATGAGATTATTTTTAAAAATTAATAATATTCAACATTAGGCTTGCAAATCCGTTATTTTAGATGTCAAAACACATAAAGGGAAAGTAAAGTCATCATAAAAATATAAGCCCCGAGCGGGAGTCGAACCCGCGCGGCACATACCGAAGCTGTAAACAATAACTAAGTTGTAACTTATGACGGACTTGTTATGACCGTCTTAAGTTTGTGTTGTGAAACCAAATAAGCAATGACTTAAGTCGGTCATAACTTTTGTCATAAGTTATAACTTAAGTTCGAACTTATGAACAAACTAAGATTTGTTAGTGAAACGGGCCCCAGTTCCTTAGGGTTGAAAGGGTTAAGATGAGAACAATATCCAGGACGTGTATAAGGGGTTTAAACATTTCAGTTTAAAGCTGAAGTATTGAATTAACAAAATCAAACAAAGCCCCAGTATTTCGAAAACACTTGAGTACCGGAGCCCCGGCCGGTTTGTCAACGTTCTTTATCCGACTCGCTGATACACGAAATCTGGGGACCGTTTCACTAAACTCCGTACGACTAAAATGTTCGTAAGTGCTAAATTATGCTAGTCTGTAAATTTCACATTAACAATGTTTTCTTGTAAACAATTATTGGATTTACATTTATTGAGCATAGGCTGCATATGCAGCCTATGCTCAATAAATGTAAATCCATCAATTGAAATTTCGAGACGATCCTAAATTTGCACTTACGAACATTTTTAGTCGTACGAAGTTTAGTGAAACGGGTCGCTGGATTGTTTGCGGCGAAATCGACATTTGACGTATGTAGAGCCTATTTTTGCAACCCTACAAAAACCGTTGACGTACGCGCCGGTTTTTGTAACCCCCGGTTTTTGTCCACTGGGTTTACAGAAACCGACTCTACAAACATATACAGTCTGCTTCGCAAAACATGGCAAAAATGTACAGCTCTATGCACTAGGTAAAAACTTTTTTTTTTCGATAATGTTATGTTTTATCAAAATTTAAGAATTAGACTTTGGTGAAATTGTGTCAAATATTGATTTTATTTCGAAAGAATGATTTATATATTGGGATGTAATATGGGCGGGGAAGGAACGGGATGAGCTTCAGCAGGAGTCGAAAAACGAAACGATTTGGAAAATGACTGGGCTGGGTAGCTTGGGAATGATCTAAGTAAACAACAGTTAGATGTTGAAAATCAGTCAAATTATTTCTGACATTAAAACCACATGGTTTGACATGTTCTCTGTGTTAAATCGCCATAGACATACATGTATTCACCCACATGGAGATTAAAAAAATCAATATTTTACCAAATTTCACTAAATAAAACATAGGCGTACTCTTAAATTTATTTGCAAACAGTAATTCTTGCAGTCTACTCCCGTACCGTCCGTAGTCTCTAGATTTCAAGAGGTACTGTTCGCAACTATCATAAATTTGGCTAAAAAGTAATAGTAGAGAATTTTTTTTTTTTTGCGAAATGTTTGTATAACTGTAATAACCAGCCTACGTGAAACAGACAGTAAGTAGCTGGAATCGACTGTTCTATGTCAAGCTTCGGATTATGTGATTTAATCACAAAACTACGGAGCCCCGCAGGGGATATGGATTTTTTTTTATTAATTCGTTTCCACGAAATAACAATTCGTTCCCTCAATTTAACAATTCGTTCCCTCGATATAACAATTCGTTCCCTCGAATTAACAATTCGTTCCCATAATTTAACAATTATTTTCCTCTATATAACAATTCGTTCCCTCGATATAACAATTCGTTCCCACGAATTAGCAATTCGTTCCCACGAATTAACAATTCATTCCCAATAAATGATATTTCGTTCCCTCAATTTAACAATTCGTTACCTCAAATAAACAATTCGTTCCCACGTTATAACAATTCGTAATAATTCCAGCACAAAAATATTTACACAATTCCCTAACATTCGATTGGCCCGTAACAAGTCTCTGTCCACAATTTATATCCCAGTAAACTCCCATGCCGAACTACTTTCCATAACCGTGAGGCGCAGTTAAAATAACTCTTAAGAAAACTGAAAATAAACACATTTTCTTGATGAATTTATTTCAAATGCTGGAATTATAAGGAATAAATGGCCTTTTTGTGGAATTTATCGGGGATATAAACTTGGAAAAGTCGCGACTTTTTCAAGTTTACACCCCGATAAATTCCACAAAAAGGCCATTCATTCCTATAATGAATTGTTATTTCGTGGGAACGAATTAATAAAAAAAAAAGAATTCTACATCCCCTTCGGGGCTCCATAGAAAAGTCTGTGTTTTTCAACCGGAACAAATCCTGAATAGATCATTATAACGTATTTACATTATGTATAAAAGAAATAAAAATGAGGTCAGTAATGTTTATTGAAAGGGGCCCTTGTTGAAAGGGGCTCTCATGTCAATATGCTACATCAAAACGACAACGTTAGCAAATATTTTAGATCGAGATTAGCCGGCTTTAAAGGTACATGCCCACTCAGCAGGCACGAAATGTTCTTTATATCGGAGACATTTTCTAGCAAAATAAATATTCATTCACCATTAGCCCACGTATTGATTGACAGTATTATACATTTTATATCAGACGTAAAATGTCCACACTGATATCAAGGGCGATAACCGTGTTTCCTTAATATGGTAACGGACATTACTATTTATTATCTTTATTTATTTGTTGATGTGCAACGATCATACTTTATAATCTGTATATAGTTTCATTTGTTCATGGGACGAATTTAATTAGTGTAAATAACTAAAATATATCATGCCTCATTTGCATATGAAAATATCCTGATACCACCGCGCGTCGCTAGCAGTAAAATAAAATTTACTAAATGTTTATATCTGTATAGCGGGCACTTGTAATTTTTAGAACTGGTGGAATAGTGACACAATTATATACTTATTTAATTCCTATGAGGAACATTCTGTGCCTACTGAGTGGGCATGTACTTTTAAATGACAGGAAATGAAGCACAAACGTACAAATGTATGAAAGTTACAGCAATTACTACCATTTAAAACCGACCCACACTGTAGATCCAGATGAGTCGGCTTGCAACATTCCCTCTCAACAGGACATACAGTGTGTGTCAGTATGTTTTCAAATGTTTTTAAAAATACCCATTATCAGATTAATTGAATAGTCAATAGGTAGCAACGAACACGATCAGATATGTATCCCGTCAACACAGTGCGTATGTGCCGTGAAACACGGTGCAGTGAAACATTTTTTGATATCCTGTCAATACGACCTAACCACTGCGTATGAATATGTGCGGTGGCTGGGGTTATTTTTATTGCATTTTAAAGCTATTTGTATGTGTTGACGGGATAAATAGAATAGTAGGTTAGTGCCGTGAATGGGAAAAATATTTGGCGCGGCACGGAAACGGGATGTGCTCGGTAGAGCCTCGCCCATCCCGTTTCCTGAGCCTTGCCAGATATTTTTTCCCATTCATGGCACTAACCTACTATTCTCTATTTAGTGGCACAATTTATAATTTAATTCTGAATGGTCGGTGATAATGTATGGGTGTGACTGGAGGAATAGGGGCTTACGGGACTTGTGATCAAATAACACACACCTGTAAACTAATAACTATCTATATTGCTTGTTAGAAGCGTAACGGGCGTTTCATTGATGGAATGGCGAACAGCGCAGATCCTGATCAGACTGTGCGGATGCACAGGCTGGTCTGGATCTACGCTGGTCGCAAAACCCATAAACTCAATTTATCCAGTCACAACCACATATATAGGTGTTGGTACAGACGGACGAATCGTGCTCTAAGTATTAATTAGTACGACGTATCATACAGACTCAGTGCACATGACCTTGTGACCGATGATTGCTACACTATTTGTACAATGTCGATACTTGAATAGAGCATTTTGACTGTAGAGTCACCCTAAATGACGTACATAATGTCCCGTGGGTTTCCATGGAGACTTAAAGGTACATGCCCACTTCGTAGGCACAAACTGTTATTTGTTTCAGAGACATCATCTGAGACATTTTTTGGCAAAGAAAACATTCATTCAACATTACCCCACGTATTAATTGGTAGTATTATACATTTTATATCCGACGTAAATTTCCATACTGATATCAGGGGCGATAACCGTGTTTCATTAAAATACTAACGGACATTGTCATTTATTCTCTGTATTTATTTTTTGATGTGTAATGATCATACCTTATAATCTAATCTGTCGTAAATATTATTTGTTTTAAGTGACGCATTTAATTAGTATAAATAATTAAAAAATGTCATGCCTCATATGCATATGAAAATAGCCTGATACCACCGCGAGTCACTATCTGTAAAATAAATATTATTAAATAATTATATCTGTATAGCGGGCACTCATAATTTTTAGAACTGGTGGAATAGTGACACAATTATACACTTATTTAATTTCCTTAAGAACAGTTTGTGCCTATTGAGTTGGCATGTACCTTTAATACTTACAATGGAATATAATAAAGTATTGTCTTCAGATACCATGTTAAGTAATAATTATAACTTATAGTTAATATAATATTGAATGTTTAATACATTATTGTCGAGCGAGGGCACATAATTACACAGAACACGATCATGACCGAGATTAAGTTAGTCTGGATATTTGTTGACTAACCCTCACGGATTTAAGTAGCCGGAAAAAGTACTCAAATGAGGAAATGCGAAATTTGGCGATTGGACGTAATCATACAAAATTCAACGACGAAATTTAGTCAGCACAATGGTCGATCATGTCCCGTGTTTATACAAAATTGTTTAGTACGTTCTAACTTAGAACTCATGGAGTTTGATGGGTCGAGACTATGGAAATCAGGAATTTAATTGGTTGAGACTGAGCTGTGCTCAGTCTCGACCAATCAAGCTCCCTGATTTCGAGTATGAATTTGAATAACGTGTTTCGTGTATAAGCACTGAAGCAGTTTTATAGTGTGATTTGTTGGAACACAGACTCGTAGTGTTATGATTATGATAGTAATAACTTAATGAATCATAGGTGCTTAACATCGATGTGTATTATGAATAACCTGGATTAACTAAATATTACGTTTTAACATTCTATAACTGTGGTTACCGCGGTAATGTGGGTGAAAGCATAATCAAGAGGTTTTGCGTTGGCGAAATATTCCCAACCAGGACATGTATAGCAAACGATGTTTAATTATTGGATACATTCAACTTATAAGTTCATGCTGTGCGATCCACAAGTTTGGGAAAAAAGAAGAAAGATGTATCGGGGTATGTATATGTGTACATGAACAGCCTAGATTTGTTCCTAGTCCCGCAAACGAACCATTTCCCTTCGCTTGCACACGTTTTCACGTCGTTTTCGGTTTTAAATTAGTTTTTAAACGTGTCATGTTTAAACCAACGCATGCCCACTCAGTAGGCACAAAATGTTCTTTATAGGAATTAAATGAGTGTTTAATTGGGTCACTATAATATTTCGACAGGTTATAAAGTATCACTGCACATCAAAAAGTAAATAAAGATAATAAATAGTAATGTCCGTTAACGTGTTAAGGAAACACTGTTATCGCCCCTGATATCAGTGTGGAAATTTATAAAATGTATAATAATACCAATTACTACGTGGGGTAATGGTGAATGAATGTTTATTTTGACAGAAAATGTATCAGATGAGGTCTCTGATATAAAGAACGTTTTGTGTCTACCGAGTGGGCATGCAGGGATTCCGCTGGCGATCGCCACTTTCGCAATTGGCGATAAAAATAAACAATTGGCAATAAAAAATTACAATTTTCGAAAAAAAAAAAAAAAAAAAATTGTAATTGTTTATCGCCAATTGTTTTATTTTTTTGGAAGTGGCGATGTTTTTTATTTTCCCCAGCGGAATTCCTGGTCATGTACCTTTAAAAAACGAAAGCGATGTGTAAACGACATAACATGTGCTGAAGAAAACTACACGACATGCGTCGTAATGGTTGGGTATTTAAACGAACATATAGTTGCAGTTACGAAAACAACCAAACCATGTTCGTGTTACAAAACGATCGTTTTAAGGAATAAAACCATTGGCTGTTGCGTTTACTGTATTATGAACAACAGTCGGTCTGTTTAAAGTGCGTGGAGTCCGTCATATACCAACTTTTGTTCATAATACAGTAAACGCAACTACCATGGTTGTATTACTTATATTTACACTGCATTTTCGGATAGTTTCAAAGATGTAAATAATCATATACGGCGTAAAAATAATGAATCTTATTGTTTTACGTCGTTTTGTCGCAATTCATCCTCAAAATCGGAGAATCGACTAGTATGGCAACCGTACATATTCATACGCAGTGATTATGTCGTATTGACAGGATATCAAAACTGTTTCACGGCACCGTGTTCACGGTACAAACGCACTGTGTTAAAAATAGGTTACAGAACTTGGTAAATCACAAAAATCACTTCCATGTGGCGGTGACTGATGAAATTGGCCTTATCGGTGTTGCGACCAGTGTAGATCCAGATCAGCCTGTGCATCCGCACAGTCTGATCAGGATCTGCACTGTTCGCCATTCCATCGATGAAACACCCGTCATGCTTATAACAAGCAATATAGATCGATATTATGATTTATCCTAGACACTCCATGTGATTAGGCTACTTTGTTTTGCGATCAGTGTAGATCCAGATCAGCCTGTGCATCCGCACAGTCTGATCAGGATCTGCACTGTTCGCCATTCCATCAATGAAACACCCGTCATGCTTCTAACAAGCCATATTTGTATGTATCCTTGACACTCCATGTGCTTTTGTACTTATTAAGATGTGAGAATATTCATGAACATTGGGTACATTTCTCAACATTTCATCACTTTCGACGTCATTTACGAAAAATGTCGTATATTTTGTAAACATATCGGTACAAAGTCACGTGGTTTGTCTCAGAGGTACAGGTGGACGAAATGTCCTCTAAGTATTGCTCACATACATTTCAGTTTGGTGGAAGCAACGCTGTAAATCCATACTGCCGTTTCGGGATACCAGGTACGTATTCACAGAAATAGGTCAATTTACGTCATCATGATCATACTACGCTACGATGACGATAATACGATACTACGCTGACCATCGTACGACACTACGCTGACCATCGTACGATTCTACGATGACGATAGTACGACACTACGCTGGCCATCGTACGATACTACGATGACGATAGTACGACACTACGTTGATAGTACGGTACTACGGTGACGATAATACGATACTACGCTGACCATCGTACGATACTACGATAACGATAATACGATACTACGCTGATAGTACGGTACTACGGTGACGATAATACGATACTACGCTGACCATCGTACGATACTACGATGACGATAATACGATACTACGCTGACCATCGTACGATACTATGATGACGATCATACGATACTACGCTGACCATCGTACGACACTACGATGACGATAGTACGACACTACGCTGATAGTACGGTACTACGATGACGATAATACGATATAACATGCTACGATAACAATAGTACGATACTGCGATGACGATATTACGATGCTACGATGACGATAGTACGATATTACGATGAAGATAGTACGATAGCCTAAACGGAGCACCGTATCATACTCCAAGTGTTTCAAGTCATGTATGTTATTGTTAATTTTTGCTGAGGGCTTATGAGTTTAGGCGACCAGTACTTTATTGATGTCTGATATAGGGTATGGGTAACTTGGTTCGTGAATTTTCCTGAACAAAGTTTTCCGACGTTTCCAAAGTTTTCCAAAACCTACTATAAATACATTTAAAAACATAACGTCACGCTCTTCGGAAACCACGTGGTCCCAAACCCTGTGATAAGGACCAGTAGCCGATTTCACTAAAATTGCAAAGTATTGTCTTGTTAAGTACACTTTGAGGCAGAAATTTTCAATTTAAGGATGAATTTATTAATTTTTATTTAATGAAATAAAATATTTCTGAGCAAATTATTATACTGAATGTATTACATTATCACAGCCAAAATGGCTGTGATAATGTAATACATTCAGTATAATAATTATGTATACGTTTAATCATCAAATATATGCAGTCGTTAGTTCTATATGAAATAATGCATTTCGGAAAAAATAAAATTACTCCCTCAAATTATACTTAACTAGATAAGTATGTTCAGCAATTTTGGTGAAATCGGCTACTGGACAATGCAAAAATAGCTTTGATATATTATAGACTGCTTGGAGTCATCGTTAGCAAACCGATTCCCGGAGATGTACAACGATTGAACACCGCCGAGCCCGGATCTCTGGATGTATATTCGTTCTGCAGAGCGGGAATTGATGGCAAGAAAAGTCCCGGATTTAGAGTCGAATGGACGCCCCCACAGCATAGTAAGTAGTGCTAACATGTACAGTCCAGGGGCCCGTTTCACTAAGCTTCGTACGACTAAAATCGACTTTTAGAATCTAGAATTTAGAATCGACTGGAAATGTCAATTGATGGATTTACATATATTGAGCATAGGCTGCAGCCTATGCTCAATAAATGTAAATCCAACACCGAATTGTTTACAAGAAAACGTTGTTAATGTGGAATTTGCAGACTATCATAATTTTGCACTTATTAACATTTTAGTCGTACGAAGTTTACTGAAACGGGTCCCTGAGTTGTTCCTGGTTCCACAAGCGAACGATTGCATATCGCTTGCACATCGTTTTGATGACGTCTTCGTTTTTGGAAAACGATGTTACGAAATCATCGTTTTCTAATTAAAAACAACGAAATCGACGCGTTGAAGGGAAGACATGTGTTTAAACGGGTAAACGCTGGATATTTAAACGGAAATACAGGCGCGGATACAGGGGGAGGGTCCAGGGGGTCAGGACTAAATACTGAATTAAAAGTGTATTATCTATTTCCCTATCTTTAACAATCTTCTATTCGAATATTTCCTTATTTTGCTGTTATTTTAAATTTATCACATCTTTGACACATTTCCGGGTGTTGTTTATGTATAAACACAGCTCGTGTGCAAGGTATGTGCATGAGGATGTGATAAATAAGTTAGATCACGTTTGTCCGCATGTACGAGCGATAATCCGCTCGCTAAAGCTCGCGGATTAGCTCCTCGTACATGCGAACGAGCCGTCATCTAACTCACACATATACGTACTTAAATAAGCATATACTATTGGTTGTATTGGTAACTGGTGTACTATTACAGACACTTCTGTGATTTTAATTTGTACAGCATGCGTTTGCATAAATACAAATGGGAAAACAACTAGTATTGGAGACATATGGGCCTCACTTATTGCGTACGGGTTGTTGTATTGCTATGCAAAGAAATCGGAATTACAAAAAGAACAGAATATCAAAGTATCGAACATACGGTAGAGCTTCCGATTCATGGGGCCGTTACACTAAACTTCGTGCGACTAAAATGTTCGTAAGAGCAAATTTAGAATCGACTGGAAATTTCAATTGATGGATTTACATTTATTGAGCATAGGCTACATATGCAGCCTATGCTCAATAAATGTAAATCCAATAATCGTTTACAAGAAAACATTGTTAATGTGAGATTTACAGACTATCATAAGTTTGCCCTCACGAACATTTTAGTCGTACGAAGTTTAGTGAAACGGCCTCCAGATTTGTGCGAGGGACTTCATGTTGCGGTATTTCAGCTGGAGCCAGAGACCTGGGGGGATTTGAGGTACAGCTTCAAGGACCCGAATACAAATGTGCAGTTGTGTTACTGGAACATAACCTCGCGGACACAGAAATCCCCACGGTGAGATGACATCTATACTCATAGACGAGACACGCCATGTGGTTTCGTGCCTTCGGACATATGCGTAAGTTCATGAAATATGTTTACAAATAATGCAATAGTTTCCGTAAATGGCGTCAAAAGTTGACAAACATTTCAGAGTACATGCAGAATATAATTCCGCATGTACTCTGAAATGTTTGTCAACTTTTGACCTTATTTATGAAAAATATTGTAATTTTTGTAAACGTATTTCATGAAATTACGCAGATGTCTCAAGGTGCAAACTCGCATGGCATGTCTCATATATAAATCAACATGGTGATATGACACACAGCCTCACGGATGCATTCTAATCATTATAGGCATGATCTAAATTTATTTACCATAGTTACCACATACATTTATGCAGACCAATGGCTATACCCTCGCAACGACTGGTGGAGGTATATTGGGGTTAGTTGCGAACAGTAACTCTTGTAATCTACTCCCGTACCTCCGGCGTTCGGGCATTCTTCCGTCAGAAAACTTAAAAACTTAACGTAGCGTAGGTTAATGTATTGTAACATCTGTTTCCCTTGATGGTTCTATATCATATTGTGACAAATACGCATTTGTCATGGTAAAAACCTAGAAAAATGGCGTCAGGGCCCATGCAGGGGTATTCCGTAAGCTCTCGGTTACTGACAAATCTATGCTGCATTTGTATTTTACAGGCCACGTTTTTTGGTGAATTTCTGAATGTACAGCGAATGCAGGGTTACACGATTTTGATAAACAGTCTACCGAAAAACGACAGCAAGTTAAACAAATACAGATATGTTACCAGTCAGACATGTGGTGAGTATATATAGAATGGGCTTTACGGTTTCATAAGTCGTACTGTCACCTGATATTGTTAGATAATGATTTTCAAAATTTAAAATATATATATATATACAGTCGTTTATTCAAACTCTCTTAACCCTCTGAACCCGAAATCCCGCTATAGCGGTTTATGCAAACAGTGCAGATCCAGATGAGCCGGCTCGTAACGAGCCGTCTCATCAGGATCTGCACTGTTTGAAAGTAATTTTCATATTTTTGAGAACAACAAATATCCCCTTTTTATAAATGGAATAGTCTTAAAATCATTTTGCGATGATTGGATTGGTTGCAAAATTAACATATCGCAGCCCATTCAGTTACTTAGGGGTGAAAGGGTTAAACTACTGATAACTCAAAGTCAGATTCTTGGTCCCAAGTACATGTGTACCTGCATAATATCTCTCGTTAACTCAAAGTCTCGTTAACTCAAAATATTTTCCTCAGACACCATGGTCACCTGGAGACCGTTTCACTAAACTTCGTACGACTAAAATGTTCGTAAGTGCCAAATTATGATAGTCTGTAAATTTCACTTTAACAATGTTTTCTTGTAAACAATTATTCGATCTACATTTATTGAGCATAGGCCTATGCTCAATAAATGTAAATCCATCAATTAAAATTTCCCGACGATCCTAAATTTGCACTTACGAACATTTAAGTCGTGCGAAGTTTAGTCAAACGGGCCCCTGGACTTTGAAGAAATGGGTGTAGACTGTAAATAATATAAACTATGAATATATTTTGCGAGTTGAATGAGTTGAATGAAGCCCAGTACTGTTCCCATAGAGGTCCACCACCACCAAAGATGTTTCCGATATAAACTAACCAATGACCACACATTTTGCTATGCTCTGCTACTTTAATTTTTCGTATGGATGTTGTGGGACCTATTTACCCATAACCTGCACCCATTCTGCTCTAGATATTCACTACTTAAAATATAGGTTTAATTATTGTTAAGAAAGGTAAATTCAATCTCCTGTGACCACCCTGGTGGTGGCGCAATAAAAGTCAGCGGCTGGAATTGAAACCGCCTCACTTGACAAGCATGATCCAACTCACAAAATAATCCCAAAGCGTATGCTTAAAACTGATGTAAATGATACAGTGGAACCTCTCTAAACCGGACAACAAGAAACATATGTGATCATAAATTTGATGGGTTTCTTGGTCATTTATCTCAGGTGATAATACCTGGGGCCCGTTTCACTAACGAACTAAGCAAGTACTTTTGTCATAAGTTATAACTTAAGTCCGGAGTACGTGCTTAGTCCGTTTCACAAAACATCATAGCAAGAACGACAATCGAAATTTACTATGAAAAACTAAGACAGGTAGCTAGCAGTCTTAAGTTATAACTTAAATATTTAAGTCGGAACTTATGAAATAAACAAAGATGGATGCCCCCATGTGAGCCGAGGTGGAGAAAACAATTCACTGACAGCAGGTAAATGTTCACTTCATACGTACTATTTTAGCAATTATCTGCCATATAAACCATATATCTTACATATAGATAGCCACACTTGTGCTAGTTACCCGTGTATTGCTATTTGTGATGTAGGTCATGTCGTTACCAGTATTCGTTATGCCCAGTTATCGACAACATTTACAACCACTGTAGATCCAGATGAGCCGGCTCGTAACAAACAATCTGTATGCTGTACATGTATGTCTGTTTGTCGGTTGGTGTCAGTCAGTTGGTCGGTATCAGTTGGTCGGTGTCAGTTGGTCAGTGTCGGTCGGTGTCTGTCGGTCTGTCAGTCGGTCGGTCGGTCGGTGTCGGTCGGTGTCGGTCGGTGTCAGTCGGTGTCGGTCAGTGTTGATCGATCAGTCGGTGTCGGTCGATCAGTCGGTGTCGGTCGGTCGGTCGGTCGGTCAGTGTCGGTCAGTTGGTTTCGCACGGTCGGTGTCAGTTGGTCGGTGTTGGACGGTCGGTGTCAGTCTGTCGGTTGGTGTCGGTCGATCAGTGTCGGTCGGTGTAGGTTTGTCAGTGTCGGTCGGTCGGTGTCGGTATGTCGGTGTCGGTCAGTTGGTTTCGCACGGTCGGTGTTAGTCGGTCAGTCGGTGTCGGTCGATCGGTGTCAGTCGGTGTCAGTCGGTGTTGGTCGGTGTCAATCGGTGTCAGTCGGTCGTTGTCGGTCGGTCGGTCGGTCGGTCGGTCGGTCGGTCGGTCTGTCGGTCGGTCCGGGTTGGTCGGTGTCGGTCATTGTCGGTCGATTGGTGTCGGTCGGTCGGTGTAGGTGTGTCGGTCGGTCGGTGTAGGTGTGTCGGTTGGTCGGTCGGTGTCGGTCGGTCAGTGTCGGTCGGTCGGTTGGTTGGTCGGTTGGTGTCGATCGGTGTAGGTTTGTTGGTGTCAGTCAGTGTCAATCGGTTCAATCAGTGTCGGTCGGTGTCTATCAGTGTCAATCAGTGTCAATCGGTGTCGGTCAGTGTCTATTGGTGTGAATCGGTGTCGGTCGAATCGGTGTCGGTCAGTGTCAATCGGTGTCGGTCGGTGTCGGTCAGTGTCTATCAGTGTGAATCGGTGTCGGTCGGTGTCGGTCGGTGTCGGTCGGTGTTGGTTGGTGTCTATCAGTGTCTATCAGTGTCAATCGGTGTCGGTCAGTGTCAATCGGTGTCGGTCGGTGTCAGTGTGAGTAGGTCGGTCGGTGTTTGTCGGTCTCTTGGTGTCGGTTGGTGTCGGTTGGTGTTGGTTAGCCCTGCCCTGCCCTGCCCTGCCCTGCCCTGCCCTGCCCTGCCCTGCCCTGCCCTGCCCTGCCCCGCCCCGCCCCGCCCCGCCCCGCCCCGCCCCGCCCCGCCCCGCCCCGCCCCGCCCCGCCCCCGCCCTCCCCGCCCCGCCCCGCCCCGCCCCGCCCTGCCCTCGTCCGGCCGGCGCTCGTCCGGGCACATGTTTGGGATCTTAGGTGGTTGGAGGTGTCGCCTAAGACAAACAAAAACAATGCAACATATTCCGTAACCGAAGCCTTTTGTGTCTTAAGTGGTCATTCTTTTCTTTAAAAACGATGAATATACCACCTAATGGTGTGTCATGTATGAACGTCCGTCCGTCCATCCGTCTGATTGACTATCCGACTATAGTTTGTTCTTTCTTTACAGAACATACAAACGATGGCAGCTGCATTTGCTATCATCCAGGCGCGTAATTTACGACGGAACGAGTCTTTAGGACCGAACCAATCCCCTAGACTTCATGGATAAGAGGACCAAATATCGAAATTCAGGCTGTCTCGTGATTTTTTTCTACAAGTATGCGACATTGCACATGCTGACATTATCCGGTCAAACCTGAGATCACACAGTCTGTCAGTGTCATTGCAAGTGTTGACTGCATTGCGATTTTACGCAACTGGTAGTTTCCTGGCGGTTACTGGAGATATATACAACATAACAATTTAACAAATCAAGTGGTTCTAGAAAGTGGAGTAGAACTTTTGCGGACAGTGTTAGCCTGTGTTTCGTTTCTGATAAGGAGACACCTTTTGTTCAGACTAGATGGAGAAACAGTCCTGACGCATTTAACAAAAATTTCAAACCCGTCCGCTGAATGCACGTGCGCATTAATCCAGTCCTATACTGGTCAACATGTTCAGGGGCAATCCTATATGTGTGACACTGACTCACACAGTGCATGCATTTCTACATGTAATCAACAAATTACCCGTGTCCAGTTCAAATAAATATAATACATCATTCAGTAGTTGTATCAGATACATCCATATCTGACCGGGCATACCATTAATAATCGACAGTACATGTGTTCTGCTGACTCTGAAACGTGATTTCTGAGTTTATGAGGTAATCTAAGTAAAATTTAAAAAATGGTCGAACTACCATTTTATTGGAATGTAAAAATAAAAACATTGTTAATTGCTTCTTTTGTTGCTGTTTCATGTCATATGCCAATTTATATTACAGTATAAGGTTCACTAGTTGGCAATAAATATATCCACATGTATTCAATGGCGTCGGAATATTGAGATAAAATTTATATTCTACATGAGATTATTTTTAAAAATTAATAATATTCAACATTAGGCTTGCAAATCCGTTATTTTAGATGTCAAAACACATCAAGGGAAAGTAAAGTCATCATAAAAATATAAGCCCCGAGCGGGATTCGAACCCGCGCGGCACATACCGAAGCTGTAAACAATAACTAAGTTGTAACTTATGACGGACTTGTTATGACCGTCTTAAGTTTGTGTTGTGAAACCAAATAAGCAATGACTTAAGTCGGTCATAACTTTTGTCATAAGTTATAACTTAAGATGTGAAACGGGCCCCTGTTCTTTATCGCATAGCACACAACCATGGCTCGGAATAATCAAACGCCTGATTTGCAGTGAAACCTCTCTAAACCGGACACCCTGGGGACCTCCCAGGGTGTCCGGTTTAGAGAGGTTTCACTGTACATTAACATGCCTGTGAAGTGCATCAATTGACTGGTTTCTGCAAGCAAAGAGTGTCTGTGGCATAACAAAACTGGCTTATTTCTTTTAACGTACTGCTTTTGACTTCACCGCGCATGAATATCTGATGATTTAGTGTGGTTAAACCTATACAACTATTCACCCACCTCTAGTTGTAACCCCAGTTACATGTACACTCACATGTGTTTGAACAGATGGTCAGTATTTTGGTGTCATGTGGGTATTTTGGTGGTTTTTGTGTAGATGTGGGTGGATTTCGTTGGTTTTGGGTAATTTACATAGTTTTGTGCAACTACTAATGCTCAATCATTACACACGACATAAATCGTCAATTATCTACACATTCACCGTTCCGAACTTTCGGACCCTTTTTATACTGTCAAAATACCCACATAAGAACATACATTGCTGTACATATACGTGTAACTCGTGGGAGGTGATGTAAATTGTATGTTGGTAACAATGCACCCAAACCACCAGATATACCGAAATAACCAATAATACACCGAATTATGAGCCGTTCTTCAAGAACCTGCGGTTACACTAGGGGTGGGTGAACAGTATGTTGTTCTATAGTCATCTCCGTGTAACACACATAACGTACATCTATTTAAAAATGTAAGTAATAGAAGATACCTGCATTCGATATACTATTACAGTCAAACCTCTCTAAACCGGACATGATATTTTCATTGCCCAGAGTATTAATCAAGCAATTTGATTGTCTGAGCCTGAGCTGTAGCACAGCTCAGGCTCAAACAACCAATCTGCTTGACTTAAAGCACGATATTCAAGTATTGTGCTATAATAAAGAAATTGTCAAATATTGGATTGGATATAAGATTAGTGATGGCGGTATTGTCTCACCATTCCACTGTGATCATGATGTACTTAGCCACAGTTATATCACGGTTCATCCGCACGTACGAGCAGATAATCCGCGAGCCTTAGCGTGTGGATTATCGATCGTACATGCGGACGAACGTGGTTTAACAGCGTTATAACATCCTCATGTCCATATATTGTGCTGTGTAAATGCAGAAACAAAACTCGAAAATGTATCAAAGATGTGGTAATTAACTTTGTTTCAGTGAACAATACAAACACGTCTAAAACATGGAAACCCGTGAACCTGAGAATGACGTACAACGTGACGTCACAGTCTCTGCTGATCAGTTTCGATCCTGCCCCGGCGCAATTCAATTTCGAAGCATTTGAATTGCATATTCTACAAGACTCGTTGATACTACGCGAGGACACACTTACCACGGTATTGTTACATGGCTGCCGTTGTATATGTGCAAACATATAGCGCGTGCTGTTTGCATATGGCTTTACTAAATACTGAATATAATTCTCAAATTACATCAGTTTTTTGTTGGTAATGTAACAATAACATTTGAGCATGTCCAGCCGTGTGCAAACGTTTGCTATGGCCCTCGGGAACTGTTTGAACCCGCGGCCTGCGGCCATGGGGTTCAAACAGTTCCCTCGGGCCACAGCAAACGTTTGCACACGGCTGGACATGATCAAACGTTATATTAGTACACCACTGACTGTGCTAATATTGCCAATAATTTAGTTAAATGTCAAAGAATATCGTGCTTGAAATCAAGCAGATCGATTGGCTGAGCATGAGCTTTGCATAATATGAATACATAATTCCGGTGCGGTCAGCCAATCAAATTCGCTACAGGTGTTATTACACGTGTGTCATGTCACTTTTATGAAGTGGGTTACAGCACGTCATAACACGGTTGTCATGGGTTACAGCACGTCATACAATGTTGTCATGGGTTACAGCACGTCATACAAGGTTGTCATGGGTTACAGCACGTCATAACAAGGTTGTCATCTAATGAACTGTTTATTAAATACATATTAAATCATCACAGATGTCAGATTTTATTTATTGGATAAGCACAGCGTCATATACTGAAGATGCATGGATCATTTAATCGTTCTATACAGCGGTCCCATTTGTATATGTATAGCACTCGTGCATTGTGTTTTAAAGGTGCATGCCAACTCAGTAGGCGCACAATGTTCTCTATATGAATTAAATAAGCGTATAATTGTGTCACTATTCCACAAGTTCTAAAAATTACGATTGCCCGCTATACATATATAATCATTTAGTAATATGTATTTTATTGATAGTGACACGCGGTAGTATCTGGCTATTTTCATATGCAAATGAGGCATGACATATTTTAATGATTTATACTAATCCTGAAAATATAATATTTTCGACAGATTATACAGTATGATCATTGAACATCAAAAATTAATTACAGAGAATAAATAATAATGTCTGTTAACATTTTAAGGAAACACAGTTATCGCCCCTGATATCAGTGTGAAAATTTATGTCTGATATGAAATGTATAATAATACCAATCAATACGTGGGGTAATGGTGAATGAATGTTTATTTTGCCAGAAAATGTCTCAGATGATGTCTCTGATATAAAGAACATGTTGTGCCCAGTGAGTGTGTTTGTACCTTAATACACTGCGAATGTCCATGTCATGTCATGCAATGTATTATTTTGGCTGTGAATGAAAACATGAGGCTTATGTGTGTTTGCGATCAGTGTAGATACAGATCAGCCTGTGCATCCGCACACTGTGATCAGGATTTGCACTGTTCGCCATTTCATCAACCAAACAAGCAATATATATCGATATTAGGCTACGGGAGTGTGCTATTTAATCGGGAGCTACACTTGGTGCAAATCCCGTAAGCCCCATTTCTCCAGTCACAGCCACATTTCTTCCACAGAATATATGGACGATACGAGATTTGGAGCCTGGAATATACACGGTGTTGGTAAATTTTAACTGGTGGTGATCTGTAGCCGATTTCATCAAAATTGCAAAGTATACTTATCTAGCAAAGTATACTTTGAGGGAGTAATCATTTATTTTTCCTGAAATGCATTATGTCACATAGAACTAACGACTGCATATATTTGATGATTAAAAGTATGCACAATTATTATACTGAATGTATTACATTATCACAGCCAAAATGGCTGTGATAATGTAATAAATTCAGTATAATAAAAATTAATAAATGTATCCTAAAATTGAAAATTTCTCCCTCAAAGTATACTTTGCTAGAAACGTATACTTTGCAATTTTGATGAAATCGGCTACTGCTCCGCGTCAGCGCAGAATGTTTCACGTCGAAATAGGCGTCACTGACATGTGTCTGAATAGGAATTCGTCAGGTATCTGACTCAGATACCTGACGAATTCCCATTCAGACACATGCAGAAGAAAGTGAATAAACACATGTTTTTCTAGTAACCGGCGAAAACAAAAATGCGCCGGTTACTAGACAAAAATCCGTTTATGCGATAGTTGTATGTAGAGAGAAGTGGCAGCTCGTCGGGAAACCGGTGAATTCTTCGACGTGAAACATTTTACGCCGGCGCGAAGTACTGCACCAATGTTTTTTTTGCATTCGACAATGTGGTCCGGCCGAAACTGGACATGGCACGTTAAGAGCATACTTCATAGAAATATATCACAGGGCTCCAAATAAGGAATTAGTAATTGAGTATTGTCACTCCATCATTTCTGAAGCAATTGGGTAAAATAAAATCACACTACTGTTTACAACAGATAGTAATTATTTGCTTAGAAATGAAAACATGTCTTGGCATTTCATTAATACCAAGATGTGTTTTCATAGAAAATAAGAAAAATATGCTATATTTGTGGTCTGTTTATTGTTTTCTGCAGCATGATAAAGGTACATCAAAATTTGTATTGCTTTTTGATACTCACTACTTCCGATTTCAATTGGGATTTTGGCAATTTTAATTGGGTATTTAAGCAAATACGCAGCTTATCTGGAGCTCTGATATCATTGATTTCGAACATATTTGCTTCCAATAATATATGGTGCATTGTGTTCGGCCATCGTAGTACAGCAGTACCTCTCTAAACCGAACACCGGTGGGTCCATGTTATGTTTAATTTGGATAGGTTTCACTGTAATTTATTTCCTTGTCATGTCTGTTCATGATTGAAAATGACAAAACTGTTCATACAGTGTTTAATTAAGAGGAACCTCTCTAATCCGGACACCCTGGTAGGTGTCCACGGTGTCCGGTTTAGAGAGGTTCCACTGCAAGCCATTCGTCAGTTTAACCTCTTGGAGCGTTTGACAAAAACAGCAAAAGGTATGACAGACCATTACATAGAAGTGTGCATAACCAGGGATTCCGCTGGGGAAAATAAAAAAATCGCCACTTCAAAAAATTGGCGATAAAAAATTACAATTTTCGAAAACGAAAATGTAATTTTTTATCGAAAAAAAAAATAAAATAATTTTTCTTTTTTTCGAAAATTTTAATTTTTTATTTTTTTTTATCGCCAATTGTAAAAGTCGCGATCGCCAGCGGAATCCCTGCATAATATGTTCCAAATATAATTATTTACAACGTGCTATCAATTATATACTATGTTTGATATATGTGTTATTCCTTCGTCATTTCCAAAATCTACAATGGAATGCTACAATTGTAAATCATCAGATACTCCACTCACCTAATTTTAGAACTCCATGTCAACGTCACCTCATATATTCTGCTAGCAACATATTTATGATAGCAGCACAAAATCAATATTCCCTATAGCAGTCAATACATAGAGAATAGTAGGTTAGTGCCGTGAATGGGAAAAAATATCTGGCAAGGCTTAGGAAACGGGATGGGCGAGGCTCTGCCGAGCACATCCCGTTTCCGTGCCGCGCCAGATATTTTTCCCATTCACGGCACTAACCTACTATTCTATGTATCCCGTCAACACCTACAAATGGCTTTAAAATGCAAAAAAAGTCACCGCATATATTCATACGCGGTGATTAGGTCGTATCGACAGGATATCAAACATGTTTCACGGCACCGTGTTGACGTGATAAAATGTATATCCTCTGTGTACAGAGAAGATAGCATGTTAACGACAATTTCATAGCATATGTGGAATTTTTATGCGTTGTTATTTGCGTCATCTGTCGACGTCATTTACACAAAAATATCACAGGTTCTGTACATATATTTCATGAACAAACGCACATGTTCTTAGGTACAAATTCTCATGGCGTGTCTCATATATGATAGTAGCTGCATATTGATCATGATCTACACTTGCGACATGACGTAAGCACCGTTTTATCAGCCGGTGGCTCTTAAGCAGCTTTCGGATCACGTGTCGTATTGTTTTGAATTTGCATATTGGCGGTGCGACGAGTTGTGGAGTAAATCTTATATTTCATATTTACGACTGCGGTTTCTTTCTTGTAACCCATTCAACGCCAAATGCATTAATTCAATGTTTACAAACACTACAGATCCAGATGAGCCGGCTCGTTACGAGCCGGCTCATCTGGATCTGTAGTGTTTGCCAGTATTTTAAGATTGTTTGATCCTCACCGCGCTTCATATTATGACAGATTGAGCCGCACGATCCCCACCCCTTTGATAGGGACAAGTGTGTGTGCAAAGACGGCAGAGGGCGCTGCGATGGATGTTCACCATTGGAAATAGCACTCGGTACGTTCACCCCTAAGTAATTGGAATTACTGTTGATACGTTAATTTTCCGACCAATCCAATTCTCACAAAATGATTTTCAGACTATAGTAGTCCACTTGTGAAAAGTCTCAAAATGTCTTAAAACTATGAAAATTACATGTATTTGCAAAACGTGCATATCCTGATAAGACCATTTTGTACGGGTTCATGTAATTAAATGCAGCACATCCACGAATGATTTTTCATAATCCTTAGGCAAGGTGCATGATCACTTGGTTACAACAACAACAACGTCGCCCATATTTTCCTTAATATGCAACGGATTTTGATGAAATTTGTTTTCAAGAGATACATTTGGTGGTCCATGGAGTTCGGCACAGACGTATTTCGTTTTTGCGAAGATTCGATCTCCGTGTCGGTAGACACGGACATCGATTCTTCGCAAATACGACATATGTTTAGGCGAAAATACAGAGACCACAAAATGCAGCTTAACAAGACGCGTTTGATGCGCCATATTTCATCAAAATCCGTAACGTAATAAAGACAATATAAAAGAATACGTACTTTGAATCAAATGGATTATGGAAGTTCAGGTACGGGAGTAATTGCAAGAGTTACCGTTCGTAACTAGGGGGTTGTCCTATTTGCGAGCTCTTCGAAATGCACTTTCCTGTGTTTTACGGCATTTAAATTCAGACTCCAACTGGTGGTAAACTGTGACCTATGTAAACTCCGCGGCTGAACTGTGGGGGGGGGGGGGGGGGGGGGGGGGGGGGGGGGTGTTACAATCCCTCCAGATCCGCCCCTGAATTTGCTTTGGCATAAGTTGGCATTTTCGCTATGCATGTTCTAGTAAGGAAAAAATGTGAACTTGTCACATTTCACAACAGGTATGTATCTGTGATGGAGAAATTGGGATTATGGGTTCTGCGACCAGTGTACAAGATTCAGATCAGCCTGTGCATCGCACAGTCTGATCAGAATTTACACGGTTCGCCATTCCATCAAGGAAACACCCGCCATGCTTCTAGCAAGTAATATAAATACACATCAGGTTACAGGGGTGTGCTATTTGATCAGGAGCTACACTGGTCACAAATCCCATAAGCCCCATTTCTCCAGACACAGTCACATATTTTCTTATCTAACCACATTTATATTTCTTATCCAGATGCCACCGGCTCAGAATCTACGTCAATCCGCTCTTCAGTACCAGATCATGTGATGTTAAAAACTGCGCACGTGATGTCCGTGACAACTGAACACGTGATGCTGCCTGTTGACACTCATAAGTCTTCATTTCCTACAGACCCAGGATTTTCGCCAATTATTTTGGTTGCATTGATTTGCGGAAGTCTACTGCTTCTTTCAATTGCTGGCATTGTTTATAAAGGTAAATGTGAAAGTTACTTTCAAACTGAATTGATGGAACGCGTAAACGTCCTATTCTAGATAAATAAAAGTTGAGGAATTAAGGAATTGACAAAGTGACAATGTCCTGATTTTGGTGCCGTGACCAGGATCGTCCCGGTATATGGCAGAGTTGCAGCCCCCGTTGTGCATCGCAGATTCCATTGGCTTTCATTGGCTTTTAAAAACGTGTCATGTTTAAACCAACGAAAACATCGTTTACTAATTACAAGCGACATAAAAGAAGACGTCACAACGATGCTTTGACAGAAAACACAGGCGTTTATATAGTTGAAAGTCGGTATTTACGCTAATTTTTCGTTGTCGTGCATAAAAACAACTAAACCATGTTTGTGTTTATGCATATCGTTGTGCAAAACGATCGTTTTCATTTCGTTTTCCATTAGTTTTCCTTTACTTCGCTTGGGAGCATTCAGCAAATTTTCGCTTCATGGGTGATAATCCAGCTGAGTAATACACCGCTCATTAATACGTCAGAACACGCGATTTAATTTCAACTTACTCACAATTGTCATGGATGTTCATCTTCACGATGATGTCTCGAAATCAACACGTCACTGTGTCATTTAACGCACGAATGGGTCAGTGGCTGAAGGGAGCTAACTGCTTTTCTTTTGTATGCGATCCAGCTGTCTTCATTAATTGACGTGACGTAATGTTACCTGAACGTATGAAATCAGTAAACCAGTTTAATAAATATAAAATTGCATCATCACGTATGTAAGATCCTCTGTTTATTGCATGTTATCCCGTCAACACAGTGCGTATGTGCCGTGAAACACGGTGCCGTGAAATATTTTTGATATCCAGTCAATACAATTTTTGCATTTTACAGCCATTTTTAGGTGTTGACGGGATAAATAGAATAGTAGGTTACTGCCGTGAATGGGAAAAAATATCTGGCGCGGCACGGAAACGGGATGTGCTCGGCATAGCCTCGCCCATCCCGTTTCCTGAGCCTTGCCAGATATTTGTTCCCATTCACGGCACTAACCTACTATTCTCTATTTGTAGTCATCAAGATACGAGCAAACAGAGAAGCACCAACAGGCGTCGACGATAACGAGGATACAACAGGCGTCAGTATGCAGCGAGAGCCATTTCGGCAACAGGAATGCCCGTCGGATGCATGGATCTGTCCCCGGATACAAAGGAACCGAATACAGTCTAGCACCACAACGGACTCCGGAATAAAGAGCGGCCACGAATCATTCCCACTCACATCTATGGTTGACAGCGCACTGGAGCCATTATTTCCATGTTATGACGGCCAACAAGGAGTCATGCGTTACACCCCAGAGTCATCACTCCAATGCTCACAGTGGGTTAATTTACCGGAAACGTATGCCGACACTCCGTCTAAGTATCCTTGTCCACATGTATCACCGAGACATGACGGAAACACTGGTCGCATGAAAGGTAACAACGAAAAGCGCTGTATGTTCGACAATGACACTGCCAGAAGCGGCGGCAACACTGATTGCTGTTTACGCTACATGGTAGATGAGACGGACACGAACATGTTCTACAGCGGCAGGGCGCCCATTGTACTCCCTGAACAGCTGCGATGCCCGGATGATGTCTCCTTCATTGCTCCATCAGAAGCAAATTTCGACTGGAAAGAAGATTCAACAGGGAAATCAGAAAATCTTAATCGTGCATGCCGCAATGGAGATTTCCCTATGGAAAACGGCGGACCCTTCAGCACGAGAAACCAACCCACATATAGTTGTGTGGCTAATCAGGTCAATACAGCGCATACGTGTACGACATCCAGTTGCAGCCGCACGAAAGCACCAGCCAATCAGACGCCGAGGCTGTCACAGAGGTCGCGACTCCAGGCGGAGACGGACGATAACTCGTCCATGTCCTCGGTCATGGATAAATTGGCGGCGATCAATCACAGGTATCAGTCATTCCTGGAAACGTCTGACAATGAAGGAGACGTTTATAGTGTCGGTGTCGCCGACGCGTAGACCTCAACAAAATATGAAAAGATTGAGACAAGCCATATACATAAGAAGCTCTATCATTTTTACAGAAACTGTGATATTTTCTGTTAATGAAGTCAAAAGTTGACTTTTGACGTCATTTATCATAAACCATACATCTTCTTAGATACAAAATATCATGCCGTGTCTTAAACGTAAAATAATAAAACATACACACAGTTCACACGTTATAGTTACATTAACCCTTTGAACCTGAAAGCCCGCTATATCGGTTTATGCAAACAGTGCAGATCCAGATGAGCCGGCTCGTAACGAGCCGTTTCGTCAGGATCTGCACTGTTTGAAAGTAATTTTCATATTTTTGAGAACAACAAATACCCCTTTTTATACATGGAATAGTCTGAAAATCATTTTGCGATGATTGGATTGGTTGCAAAATTAACATATCGCAGCCCATTCAGTTACTTAGGGGTGAAAGGGTTAAATGTAATTTTTCATGAAAGATCGTACATCTTCTAAGATACAAAACCACGTGTGTCTCATATGCAAAATAATAAAACATACACAGTTCATAATGGCTGTGATAATGTAATAAATTCAGTAAAATAAAAATTAATAAATTTATCCTAAAATTGAAAATGTTGGTGCCGTGACCAGGATTGTCTAGGTGTCGGGCAGAGTTGGAGCCCCCGTTGTACAACCCGCATTTGTTCTTGGTTCCACGACGAACGATTGTCTATCGTTTACACATCTAATCGTTTTGTCATCGTTTTCGTCTTTATAATTAGAAACGACAGTCTTTTAAATAGTATTTAAATGAAATATAGTTTTCACGTACAAATAAACAAAACGATATGCATATATCGTTGTACAAAACGATCGTGTTCCATTCATTTGTATTAGTTTCGTTTGGGAACCTTCAACAATGCTTCGGTGTAAGCATGTCAGTTCGGCGGAATTTAACATGGGGACTAAAGTCGAATTTTAGAAATAATTTTGGAATTTGTGGATCTATTTTCAAAATGTAACTTATGTTTTCTTCATTACTCGTCGTGGTCACTCGTATATAGAGAATACCAGGCTAGGAAACGCATAGGAATTCCGAGGCTTGCCGAGGAATTCCTACCGTTTCCGAGCCGAGCCTGATAAACTTGATATCAAAATACACTAGCCTGGTATTATATTTATCAGGTAACGTTTTATGCTCGAAAATGACATTAGATGACGTCGTATTCTATGGACAGAACGCGGACTTGTTTATGTTGCGTCATTACACTGACGTCATTCGGTAACGTCACGTTACGTCATCCGACCAATGGAACGTCAGTTTTCACTTTGTTATAACCCGGATGTTGATATCAGGTCAATGCCTGATACAACAATATGTTATCAGTCAGTACGTATTCGGTCAATACAAGGCAGGTTACCTGATAAACTATTGCCCTATGTTAAAATTGTTTTTGCAATAAAATCAATAGTTGATGGATTTTATTCCACTTATTGTTTGCTGTCGTTTCTCTACCAATGAAACCATGGCATTTCGTCTCGATTAATCACATATTGCGACTATTTCTCCAATATCTACTAAATGTATTTGTTAAATGTTCCAATATGTAGAAAGGTATATTTATATCAAGACGTCACCGAATTTTGTCAGCAATTCACGTGTCACTCATCATGTTCAAAAATGTACATGTGCGCGTATTTGTCATACGGCAAATAACGTAGTCGTATGGCAAGTGGAAAGCTCGTATGGGCGAGACTTGCATTGAGACACACATGTGTACGCAAAGAAGGCGGGGCAACCAATAAGTAAGTTATAGTTCACATATTGAATTTTTAATGAACAAATTTCTTAAAACTTCAATATGTGAACTATAACTATTTATATTTCATGTTGATATAACAGACCCCAATGCCTAGTCCATCATTTCAATAAAACTGGCAAAAAAGTCGGACACCTATTGTTTGTGGTATTCCACCATCCGCATACACACACCTCTACTGTCTGTTCCATGAAACCTGCCCAAATTGTACGACTATAGAAACAATGCGAAAACAATATTTTTTTGATATAAATAATAAATTTTATCAAAATTTAAGAATGAGCCTTCTTTTTATTTCGTGAAATTTGGTCAAATATTGATTTTATTACGAAAAAAGACTTCTCTATTGGAACTTAACATGGGGGAATATGAGATGACGAACCTGGAGGAGGAGTTGAAAAATGAAAGATTTTGGAAATTGATTCTGAAATCTTGCATAGATAGCTTTAAAATGATCTAACTAAGAAAACAAAAATTACATTTTGAAAATCGGTACAAAAATTCAGAAATTAGAAAAAGTTCCCCATGTTAAATCCCCATAGACATCTTCACTCTGTGAAGATGTCTATGGGGATTTAACATGGGGAAATTGTTTTATCGCAATAAAAGCAATATTGGAACAACTTGAATTTGCAAAATAAAAAGTAGGCTCGTACTTAAATTTTGCTATAATTTAATGTTATCGAAATATATATTATTTTTGCATTATTTACATAGCCGTTGGGCAGGTTTCGTGAAACAGACAGTAGATGTAAACTACATGTAAGTGTCATTGGGGAGATCACATACGATATTCTATGGAGCCCCGCAGGGGACATGAATATTTTTAATTAATTCATTCCCACGAAATAACAATTCATTCCCTCAATTTAACAATTCGTTCCCTAGAATTAATAATTCGTTCCCACGATATGACAATTCGTTCCCTCGAATTAATAATTCGTTCACACGAAATGACAATTCGTTCCCTCAATTTGACAATTCGTTCCCTCGAATTAACAATTCGCTACCACGATATAACAATTCGTTGCCACGAATTAACAATTCGTTCCCGTGGGAACGAATTGTTATTTCGTGGGAACGAATTGTTAAATTGAGGGATTGAATTGTGTTAATTCGTGGGAACGAATTGTGCTAATTCGTGGGAACGAATTGTTAAATTGAGGGAACGAATTGTTATTTTGTGGGAACGAATTAACAAGAGGGCCATGATGGCCCTAATTCGCTCACCTGACTCCTTGAACATCAGAGGAGAATGGGACATTGAGTTCATGTGTTTTAAAAAAATTGTGCTATTTTTAGATGGCGGTCATCTTGGATTAAGCAATGACTCTCATTTTACCAAATCTGAAAATGCTTCACCCAAGGATCTTAACTTACTATGAAGTTTGGCCATCATCAGCCATGTGGTTTCTGAGAAAAATACGTTCAAAATCTCGAATAAATGACCTTTTGGCGGCCATCATGGATGACATAATCATCCGATTCCGACAAATATTGCACCAGAGCAATCACCTCATCGATACCTTCAATTTGATACATGACATTAGCATATTTGGTCAAAAATAAAATTTGATCCCACGGGCCACGCCCATTTTTGACCCTGGGGTCACCATTTTCACAAATTTGAAAGAGCATTGTATATCAATCATTCCTACCAAGTTTCATCGAAATCCGGCCAGCGGTTCATGAGAAGAAGATTTAAGAATTTGTGCTATTTTTAGACGACGGCCATCTTGGATTAGCGACGACCTCCATTTTAACAAATCTTGAAAAGGCTTCACCCATGGACCATAACTTTTAAGTTTGGCCACCATGGGCCAAGCGGTTCATGTGAAGAAGAATTTTGAAATCTCTAATAAAAGAACAACCTTTTGACCTTTCGGCGGCCATCTTGGATGACATAACCATCCGATTTCGACAAAAAAATGCACCAGAGTGATCGCCTCATTGATAAATTCGATTTGATATATAACATGACCATATTCAGTCAAAAATAAAATTTGACCACACGGGCCACGCCCATTTTTGACCCCGGGGTAACCATTTTAACAACTTTGAAAGAGCATTGTACATCGATCATTCCTACCAAGTTTCGTCGAAATCCGGCTAGCGGTTCACGAGAAAACGATTTTTTAAGAATTTATGCTATTTTTAGACGGCGGCCATCTTGGATTAGCGATGACCTCCATTTTAACAAATCTGAAAAGGCTTCACCCATGGACCATAACTCTTACGTTTGGCTACCATGGGCCAAGCGGTTCATGTGACGAAGAATTTTGAAATCTCTAATAAAAGAACGACCTTTTGACCTTTCGACGGCCATCTTGGATGACCTAACCATCCGATTTCGACAAATAATGCACCAGAGTGATCGCCTCGTTGATACCTTCAATTTGATATATGACAAGACCATATTCGGTCAAAAATAAAATTTTACCCCAATTTGACCCCACGGGCCACGCCCATTTTTGACCCCGGGGTCACCATTTTAACAACTTTGAAAGAGCATTGTACATTGATCAGTCCTGCCAATTTTTGTCGAAATCCGGTCGGCGGTTCTTGAGAAGAAGATTTTTGAAGAATTTGTGCTATTTTTAGACGGCGGCCATCTTGGATTACGTAATGATGTAATTTTAACAATTTTGTAATCCCCCTACCTAAGGACCATGACCATGAAGTTTGGTGACTATAGGCCCAATGGTTACTGAGGAGAAGACGTTTGAAAATGTTCACGGACGACGACGACGACGACGACGACGACGACGGACGACGGACACATTGCGGTAACAATAACTCATGAGCTTCGCTCAGGTGAGCTAATAAAAAAAAGAATTATACGTCCTCCGTCTGCGGGGCTCCGTACTATTCCACTTAAAGGTACATGCCCACCCATTAGGCACAACATGTTCTTTATAGGATTTAAATTAGTGTATAATTGTGTCACTATTCCACCAGTTCTAAAAATTACCGAGTGCCCGCTGTACAGATATAATCATTTAGTAATGTGTATTTTACTGACAGTGACGCGCGGTGGTATCAGGCTTATTTTCATATGCAAATGAGACATGATATTTTTTAATTATTTATACTAATTAAATGCGTCACCTGAACAAATAATATTTTCGACAGATTATAAAGTATGATCATTGCAAATCAAAAAATTAATACAGAGACTAAATAGTAATGTCCGTTAACATTTGAAGGAAACACAGTTATCGCCCCTGATGTCTGTGTCGAAATTTCCGTCTGATATAAAATGTATAATAATGCCAATCAGTACATGGGGTAATGGTGAATGAATGTTTATTTTGTCAGAAAATGTCTCAGATGATGTCACTGATATAGAGAACATTAGGTGTCTGCTGCGTGGGCATGTACCTTTAAACAAAGGGCAGTATTTATATAATACGGCATAGCATCAATGTGTATGACCACGTGATACTAACAACAACAACAAGTACCGATTCAAAGTACGTATTCTTTAATAGTGTCCTTATTACCTAACGGATTTTGATGAAATATTGCGTATCAAACGCGTCTTGTTAAGCTGCATTTGGTGGTCTCTGTATTTTCGTCCAAACTTCTGTCGTTTTTGAGAAGAATCGATTTCCGTGTCTCCGACACGGAAATCGATTCTTCGCAAAAACGACATAAGTTTGTGCCAAACTCCCCGGACCACCAAATGCAGCTCGTGAAGACGCGTTTGCTGCACCATATTTCATCAAAATCCGCTGCATATTAAGGAAAATATCAAATAATACTTACTTTGGAGTGGGCGACGTTGTTTTTGTTGCAACCACGTGATCACGCACCTTGATACACTATCGCAGGAGTGGATCATTTCAATTATGTTTCCCATCTTTGCATTCGTGTGTCCAGAAGTAGAATGAACCCATGCCGGCTGTTGTCGATAAGCCGGCTATAATTATCAGGAACATCACGTGATCCATTAGCCTGGCAACGTCCAACCACGTGATCTCCCCAGTGACGTCATCCGCGGTGCGCTTGCGCATTCGTTTTCCCACAATAACCACGTGGTCCTGTTCCGTTTCCGGCGATCGTTCGGTCGAGATTATTTCCCCGGGCTTCGTCGCGTGACGGCACAACATACATCCGACAAATTTCGCCAGCACACGTGGTACACGCTTCCTGGCTGTCATGGAGACACGGACGACCACGATGCTGTAGGCCACGCAGATGGCGCTGACCGTATTCAGAAGGACAAGAAGCAATGAGTAGAGCGGGATTCTCACGGAGTTCCGGGGCATTTCGCTGCTGGACACGCGGGCCAGAATCACCGTGTACGCCAGGAAGAGGGTGACGGAGACGGCAATTCTCTCCCCCGAGTTGGCGGGCAACCAAAACACCATGCACGTCAGTCCTGTCAATGAATATTGACGTCAACAGTTGTCGAAATGTTCAGAATTCCGCATTTGCTATGAGATTTTAGTCAACTTTCGACGAAATATTACAGTTTCTGTAAATACATTTAATGCTATTTAGCATGAAATGTATTTACAGAAACTGTAATATTTCGTCGAAAGTTGACTATAGCATGAAATGTATTTACAGAAACTGTAATATTTCGTCGAAAGTTGACTAAAATCTCATAGCAAATGCGGAATTCTGAACATTGACCTCATTTACGAAAACTATCGTGAATAATCAAATTATATGTCATGAGATTTCGCACATTGTTTTTTAATATTTTTTTTCGTTTCAGATGTTCCTTTCTGATTTTATTTCTAGTCACCAGGGGGCCGTTTCACTAAACTTCGTACGACTAAAATGTTCGTAAGTGCAAAATTATGATAGTCTATAAATGTCACGTTAACAATGTTTTCTTGTAAACAATTAATGGCTTTATATTTATTGAATATATGCTGTTCAATAAATGTAAATCCATCAATTAAAATTTAAATTTTCACTTTAGTGAAACGGGCCCCAGACGCATATATGTTCTATAAAGTTACTATTACTTCAGTCAGACACGATTGGATGAAACATATCTTTTGCATGTATATAATGCAGAGCTCCAGATAAGCTGCGTATTTGCGTAAATACCCAATTAAAATGGCTAAAAAACCAATTGAAATCAGAAGTAGTGAGTATCAGAAAGCAATGAGAACAATTGTGGTACCTTTATCATGCTGCAGAAAACAATAAACAGACCACAAATATAGCATTTTTTTATTATTTTTCATGAAAACACATCTTGGTATTTCATTAGAATTGTCTCCAAGGAGACAATTCTAATGAAATGCCAAGACATGTTTTCATTTCGAAACAAACTATTCAATAATTGCTGTCTGTTGATGTGTAAACAGTAGTGTGATTTTATTTTACCCAATTAAAATTTTGAAATACCCAATTGCTTCAGAAATGATTGAGTAACAATACTCAATTACTAATTCCTTATCTGGAGCCCTGTAATGGTAGTGTTTTTATACTCGTGGCAAATTTACAGTATGCTTTCATTTCTCTATAACCATGATAACGATAAAATGCTCGTGACGAGCAGGGTTTTTCTGACGCGGCGATATCTGAAAACCAAAGTACTTTCTTTTTATAGCTTCAGTTAATTTAAACTGCAAGATATTTAGTGTTTGTTCTAACCTGTTAGTAGCATGAGCGGCAGAGTAGCGTGTAACATGGCGAATCCTGGACGTCGCATCAGCTTAACGTCACATGAAACCACGGTGACGTTAATCGGAAGCGTCGCATTTATCTCAAAGCAATACGCTTCGCTTATATTCCACTCGCCGTTTAATTTAGACCGCACAATGTCAACTCTGTCCGAGGCGGATTTGATCGCAAGTTCGTCGCTACGATATATGGGCGATACAAAGGTGAAGTCACACATGTGTTGATCGAACGGGTATAGAAACACGTCCACCCTGCAGCTGGTAAGGAACTCCCTCGCTGCGATTGATAACACCTCGCCGCCGCTAGACATCCGAAGGTGTGATACCTGACTTTCATCGGACGTGGTGGTGTCGTACGGTGAAAACTGGGATATGTTTGGCCGCCATATAAGGTCGTCAATGATCGGTATGCTCGTCAGTCCGCCGTATAGGTCCGGTTTCCATGACAACTGACCATCTGTCCACGCGACCGTAACGAACCCCGAGACACTGAGTAAGTTGTTGGAGATTTCAAACGAGTTGATGTTCGTTATGGAAAATGACAACGATACCTGTGAATGGAGAATTTCTATGGTCTTTTGGGTAATGTGGCTGTGGCGAAATGGGGCTTTTTCGGGATTTATGACCAGTATAGCTCCTGACCATATTTTGAGGTTAATACGTGGCTTGTTTGATATCGGCCTAGGTATCGGCCCGAGGTAATGTTGTATTAGCCCGAGACCGAAGGTCGAAGGCTGATACCAAGTTACCGAGGGACGATACCTATGCCAATATCAAACAAGACACGTATTAACGTCTTTATTACTTAGATTACTTAGATATCAATCTCAATATCAATCATCCGGTAGTTGTGATAATCCTATATTAAAATATATACCATTATCCATGATTGAATGATGAAATACAGAGCCTACAAATTTAAATTCCCGGCATCTGTCAAAATTTCGCAGCCGATAAAGTAAACATACGTAATGCGCATACCCAAAGGAACTGGTTTAATACGCGCGTGAGACATGGTATCGGCCTGGAAACGGCGGTATCAGACTAGTAACGATGGTATCAGACTAGAAATGGTAGTATCAGACTAGTATCAGACTAGAAGTTTCAGTATCAGACTGGAAAACACGCCGTATCAGCCTGGACTGTGTATGTTATTGCTGTAGGCAAATACAGGACATTTCTAGGCAAAAATTGATATATACGTAATAAAGCCTGATAACAGCATGCATGATGCCGTTTCACTAAATTTCGTACGACTAAAATGTTAGTAAGTGCAAAATTTTTTATTGAACATAGGCTGCAAGTGCATGTTCAATAAATGTAAATCCATCAATTTAAATTTTCACACGATCCTAAATTTGCACTTAGGTCTCACGGGACAGTGGGCAGCTAGCTTTAAAAAGGGGGTGGACGATTTTCTAAATACTTCACTACCGACCCTGTAAGTTACACCAGTGTGTCTAGAAAAATAGGTTTATGAATATTCTAGGCTTGACAAGGTGTATTTTTTAGAGTATTTCATAATTCTACGAAACTGAATGTTAGCGCCAGCTGATTTTGACATCTTGGAAAATGTCGCCTGCTATGCTGTCTCGCCGGTACGGTTTCGCGTCAGAATTTAAGGTATTTTTCGGGCATTTGTAGCGAAAATTTGAGCTGGTTATGACCCCGCTTTGAAATCATTTTCAGAAAATGGTGTGGTGTTACAAGTGATAGAACAAGACATAACAAAGTATCTGTGCCTCATATTTTCATGAAAATAATTCCGATAAATTCAGTCGTGTTGAAACTTTTGGCCAAAAATAGGTGGGTGGGGTAACTTTGTAAAAAATTAATTGAACACATCTGATGCGGTTACTGAATTGTTATTGTGGCGCGCGATTTGTACTTCATTTGCGAGTATTTTTCAATACTTGTCGCAAGAGCCTCCTTAACTGATTGTGAGAGGCGGTGATCTTTATAAGTCACCCGCCGCCCTCAGAAAAGCAGTCAATTTTGGCTATTTTCAACCGTCCCGTGATGCCTTACGAACATTTTAGTCGTACGAAGTTTAGTGAAACGGGCCCGCGATCCTGATCTTGATCGGACCGTGCGTATCTCCAGTCACGGTGACTGGCGAAATGGGGCATACGGGATTTGCACCTGAACATATAGTACACTCCTGTAGCCTTACACTAATCTACAATGCTTGTTAGAAGCATGACTCGAGTTTCATTGATAGGATGGCGAACAGTGCATATCCTGATCGGACTGTGCGGGTGCACAGGCTGATCTGGATATACACTGTAAGCAAAAGGGATAAGCCCCATTCTTCAAGACACAGTCATTTATTTGGGTAATATTGAAGATTATAAAAATACAGTTAAAATGTATATTCTCCACCGAGATCATTTCCGACCATACATGTACGGCCTATATATAGGTCCCTTTAACCCTTTGAACCCGAAAGCCCGCTATAGCGGTTTATGTAAACAGTGCAGATTCAGATGAGCCGGCTCGTAACGAGCCGTCTCATCAGGATCTGCACTTTTTGCAAGTAATTTTCATATTTCTTAGAACAAAAACACCCCCTTTTCATAAATGGACGAATCTGAAAATCATTTTTTGACCATTGGGTTGGTCGGAACATTAGCATATCACAGTCCATTCCAGTTACTTAGGGTTGAAAGGGTTAAATGGAAAATAATGTCAAAAACAGTGTTGGATGAAATATATAAATAAAAATATCGACAGACATAAAACAGAAGTATGGTGGATTTTTTCTGCCATCCACATAACCTGATAGCTGCCTGAACACACATTAGCAGCCGCCTTAACAAAATAATTATCGCGTCAATTCGACTTATTAAATAACTGACCAACTACGAATTCTCGTCAAAAACGAGAGGAATATGCAGGTCACTATACACATCCATGGTTAATTTAATTTCAACAGTTTGTCTCGTCCAAATAAACAAATATCACGACTTAATACATATTATCATAATACGTTTTGACATGCTATTCAGTCGACCTGACGCGATGCTTGTCAGTAGTGGGCAGAATCACGTTTTTGATGATACTTTGTGTTAACCATCTCGTCCATTTGATCTCATCGTGACCAGTTCAAGTTAGCCAGTTGTCTTGACGCAACCAATTATTTAGATGTACATCGACAGAAGATGAGTTAGTTACCACACTATATTGTGATGTACATCGACAGAAGATGATTTAGTTAGCACGTTATATCGTGATGTACATCGACAGACGACCTAACTATTACGTTATATCGTAATGTTCCGACAGACGACTTAGTTATTACGTTGTCTGTGATGTACATCGACAGACAACTTAGCTACCACGTTATATCGTGATGTACACCGTACATCGTCCAACGACTTAAATATCACGTTAGTTGGTGATGTACATCGACAGACGACTATCACGTTATCTCGTGCTGTACATTGACAGACGACTTGGCGACCGCGTTAACTAGTGATGTACATCGACAGACGACTTAACTAGCACGTTATCTCGCGGTGTTATTGTACATAGGCAGACGACTTAGCTATCACGCTATCTCGTAATGTACATCCAGAGATGATTTCACGATCACGCTATCTTGTAAATTAACGTACTATACATCGACAGACGACTTAGCTACTACGTTATCTCGTTAAGTCGATGGCAGAAAGATGCCACCATACAGGGGGGCTAAGAATTTAGATACATCACCTTTATCGCCTGTGACTGGTCTTCTATTGGTCGCACATATTTGCTGTAATTTCCGCTAAAAAACAAATCCCGCATCAGCGACTGGACGTGGTGTACTGTCTGTGCGTCTGTCCGAGTAAAGTGCATATACACAATGCATGCCGTGCAGGCAATCAACAGTATTGACGGTCGCATAGTTACATTGGCTCGCATCAATTCATGTGTGAAAATGTATACCTGCGCATATTCGGCTGTGTTTGACGATATTTCCGTGTTACCTCGTCCTGACAAATAAGTAAGTTATCTTGACGCAAAACGATGTAGTTCAGATGACGTAAGGTGTTTTAAGACGACTTAGCTGCCACGTTGTCAGCTTACAATGGGGTCAGCGTGTAAGTGTACACACAAACGAACACGACAGGTTGGTTCCAACATGTCGTGTTCGTTCGTGTGTGTACTTACACGCTGATCCCACTGTACGTAGATGATAGAAAATGGCACCATATACTCATGGTTGCACCGCACACAAACCGTTAAATCCAGTGGAATATCTCTAAACCGGACACCGTGGGACCTCCCATTGTGTCGGGTTTAGGGAGGTTCATCTCTATAATGCAGCGGAATCTCTTTAAATCGGTCCCAGGGTGTCCGGTTTAGAGAGGTTCCACTGTAGTTGCATAGTTACACACGTATACTAATATCCACGCGCAAATACAATTATTTTCACATCACCATACTTGTCACATGACCATACAAATAGTATTGTCCATATCATCAGCCGACACCAAATACGTCCAGACGGTATCAATACTGCCCAGAATTGTGTGATGTCGAGTTACAAGCATCCCATTGGCTGATTCAGTATCGTGTTTCATATCTACGGAGCCCCGCAGGGGACATGGAATTTGTTTATTAATTCGTTTCCACGAAATAACAATTCGTTCCCTCAATTTGACAATTCGTTCCCTCGAATCAACAATTCGTTTCCACGATATAACGATCGTTCCCACGAAATGACAATTCGTTACCTCAATTTAACAATTCGTTCCTACGAAATGACAATTCGTTCCCTCAATTTAACAATTCGTTCCCTCAAATTAACAATTCGTTCCCACGATATAACAATTCGTTCCCACGAGTTAACAATTCGTTCCCGTGGGAACGAATTGTTATTTCGTGTGAAAGAATTGCTAAAATTGAGGGAACGAATTGTTAAATTGAGGGAACGAATTAATAAAAAAAAAAATAATTCTATGTCCCCTACGGGGCCCCATACATATCAGCCAATCAATGTACATCTCTCAAAGTAAACATACCCAACAGTCGCTGTCACATGGCAACTATGCCAACGGCTGACATCTTGAAAGGGTTCCAAGCGTTGTTTGTATAATAAATACGAAACTGCGGACAGATAAATATGTGTATCACGCAGTGCTCCAGATAAGGAATTAGTAACTGAGTATTGTCACTCCATAATTTCTGAAGCAATTGAGTATTTCAAAATTGTAATTGGGTAAAATAAAATCACACTACTGTTTACACATCAACAGACAGCAATTATTGAATAGTTTGTTCGAAATTTTGCTTCGTTTTCTGCAGCATGACAAAGGTACCAGAATTATTTTTATTGCTTTTTGATACTCGCCACTTCTGATTTCAATTGGGTTTTTGGCAGTTTTAATTGCGTATTTAAGCAAATACGCAGCTTATCTGGAGCTCTGAATTCATGTGAAATAAATGTACAATTTATATCAGTAACCAAGGTAACTGAGTAAATTTCTGTATCCCTACATGTGTATGTTACTGCTATTAACCCTTTCAACACCACATACCTATATAGAGACAATGTTTGCAAACAGTGCAGATCCAGATGAGCCGGCTCGTAACGAGCCGTCTCATCAGGATCTCCACTGTTTGTTAATAATAATAAACGTCGTACAGATTACCCTTTTAGAAGAATGGGATAATTTGAATGAACAAAATTAATGAAATAGCGTGAAACATTGGCATGGAACATCCTATTAAGTTACTTGGTGTTGAAAGGGTTAAAGGCATTTTACGTCAGTCTGACAATGTAATGAGCAACACATGTAACAACACAGTTCTTATGATACACTTTCATAGGACGAACTCAATGCTTTTTTATTAATTCGTTCCCACGAAATAAAAATTCGTTCCCACGAAATAACAATTCGTTCCCTCAATTTAACGATTCGCGTTCCATATACATGTACATGACGTCATAAATAAATGCTTACAATTGATTGATTTTAATAAAATTATTCATTATTGTATTACATGAACTTGATAACGTATGGGGGAAATAAATTTCCATAGAATGTACGGCATATATTTTTATCAGATTATATTTTTTTCGATGGGGTTTTCAATATATTTCTAAATTCATTTTGTTTTCTATTTACTTTCCGTTTAAGGTCTCCACACGTCATATCGAAATGAAACATGGTGCTGTGCTAAGTACAGGAGATAATTTGGCTTGGCATTATAGCACTAAGTAAGGAAACATTGTGAACTTTCTGTATTGTTCATTTTGAAATGAGATTGCATGTATTATATCATATTTATCAAGAAGTTCCCATTATGCATGTAGACGCTAGTCTAATTAATATAAATAAAATAACTTAGTAACCATCGTTTGCGAAACATGCTTATAATACTGAAAAATAACTAGAGTTACAAACGCTGTTATTTTTCAGCATTATAAATTCACAGTTAAACTATTTTTTTCCTAATCTGTTCCATCACTTCCGATGCTTATCAGAGTTCCAGTGCCATTAAAGCGACATATGTTGTCTTTAAGGACGCGTGTGACGCCTGATCATTGTTCGATTCAAACATAATTGGTTGCTAAATGTGATGGGATATATGAATAACATATATGTGAGCATTAGGTTGTTACTGTATATTATAGCGCGCATGGAGTTGCTATGTCGGCCGTCTTAGTTGACCATTGTTAATTGTTTTAAGAATCCTGTAGTCGATTTCACCAACATTGCAAAGTATACTTTTCTAGCAAAGCATACTTTGAGGGAGTAATTATTTATTTTCCCCGAAATGCATTATTTCATTAGAACTAACGACTGCATATAACTAGATTTGTCAGTAAGCGGGGGCTTACAGAATACCCCCCCCCCCCCCCCCCCCCCCCCCCCCCCCCCCCCCCTCCCCCGCGTCAGCCCTGACGTAGAATGAATTCCAGCTCGCATACTATCATGTTCAGATAAAAGACTATGTCAGCACATATGGAGAGTGCGATAGTGGTTCCAGTTGAAAAAAGCAAACTAGACATTCTAAGTCCGTGACCTTGACCCCTGGCATAAATGGGGGTCGTAGGTTTGTTGCAGAATGATGTATGAGTGTCAGAGAGGGGCCGGGTAAAATATCACTGCATTCCGCAAAGGGAAAAAGTTATAAGGAAATTTACATTTGTTAAGTTTTAGTTTTTTTCTAAGTTTATAAGTCCGTGACCTTGAGCCCTGGCATAAATGGGGGTCGTAGGTTTGTTGCAGAATGATGTATGAGTGTCAGAGAAGGGGTGTGTAAAATATGAAAGATTTCCGAAAAGGGAAAGAGAAGTTAAAAGGAAATTTACAATTGTTAAGTTTTCGTTTTTTTTCTAAAGTTTATATGTCCGTGACCTTGACCCCTGGCATAAATGGGGGGGGGGGGGGGGTCGTAGGTTTGTTGCAGAATGATGTATGAGTGACAGAGAAGGGGCGGGTAAAATATGAAAGATTTCCGCAAAGGGAAAGAGAAGTTAAAAGGAAATATACAATTGTTAAGTTTTGTGACGGACGGAAAGACGGAAAGACGGACGGACGGACGGACAAGTTGACTCCAGTATACCCACCCTCCCCCACAACTTCGTTGCGGGGGGGGGGGGTATAATAAGTTTTAGTTGTTTTCTAAGTTTATAAGTCCGTGACCTTGAGCCCTGGCATAAATGGAGTTCGTAGGTTTGTTGCAGAATGATGTACGAGTGTCAGAGAAGGGGTGGGTAAAATATGAAATATTTCCGCAAAGGGAAAGAGAAGTTAAAAGGAAATGTACAATTGTTAAGTTTGCGTTTTTTTCTAAGTTTCTAAGTCCGTGACCTTGACCCCTGGCATAAATGGGGGGGGGGGTCGTAGGTTTGTTGCAGAATGATGTATGAGTGTCAGAGAAGGGGCGGGTAAAATATGAAAGATGTCTGCAAAGGGAAAGAGAAGTTAAAAGGAAATTTACAATTGTTAAGTTTTGTGACGGACGGAAAGACGGTAAGACGGACGGACGGACGGACAAGCTGACTCCAGTATACCCCCCCCCCCCACCCCCACAACTTCGTTGCGGGGTGGGGGGGGTGGGTATAATTATTTGATGATTAAAAGTATGCAGAATTATTATACTGAATGTAATACATTATCACAGCCTAAATGGCTGTGATAATGTAATAAATTCAGCATAATAAAAATTAATAAATTTATTCTTAAATTGAAAATTTCTCCCTCAAAGTATACTTTGCTAGAAAAGTATAATTTGCAATGTTGGTGAAATATGCTACAGTAATGGCTGTGTAACAGTAAGATAACTACATAGTGCTGTCGATATATTAACATACATACTATATCAGATTCAGTGACATGCAGTTATCTGGGTGTATTGTCACTGGGTTCTACATTTGGGTAAAGTGTCCACCGACAATAGGCTGTGCATGAGACTGACAGGTTTACACATGACATTTTATTTTTAGATTGATGGGAGAAATGCTCAGATATCTCGTATTTTGTAGTTAGCTGGAATACTGTTTATAGCACGATGTTGTCATATCTGTCTATGAAATATTGCACCAAATTGTATTAGTGTTTCGGTCATATTATTGGCTATTAAACTATGTTTCCTAAACAGGCGGGCGTTTCACTAAACTTCGTACGACTAAAATGTTCGTAAGTGCAACATTATGAGTCTGTAAATAGAGAATAGTAGGTTAGTGCCATGAATGGGAAAAATATCTGGCAAGGCTCAGGAAACGGGATGGGCGAGGCTCTGTCGAGGACATCTCGTTTCCGTGCCGCGCCATATATGTTTTTCCATTCACGGCACTAACCTACTATTCTATTTATCCCGTCAACACATACAAATGGCTTTAAAATGCAAAGAAATAACCCCAGCCACCGCACATATTCATACGCAGTGAGTAGGTCGTATTGACAGGATATCAAAAATCATTCACGGCACCGTGTTTCACGGCACATACGCACTGTGTTGACGGGATAAATTTCACATTAACGATGTTTTCTTGTACACAATTATTGGATTTACATTTATTGAGCATAGCAGCCTATGCTCAATAAATGTAAATCCATGAATTGAAAGTTACAGACGATCCCAAATTTGCAATTACGAACATTATATTCGTACTAAGTTTAGCCCCTGTTTCATGACTTTTGAGGCACATCTGTGACACATTCCCTTTAAAGAGACATCATCGTCTTTATACATTAATGGATGTACCACCCAGTTACCAATAAGATCGTTATCAACATGACATTTTACAAGAAGTGGCATAACGTGTACTATGACATTATTATATTTTGTAATCACAAGCGTTGTGCAAATACAATTTGTCGCGGTTGACCGTGGCTTATAAAATGGCTCCTATCATTTACAGTCTCCGCGAAAGTCGTCGGTCCGTCGAACATGTCCGTTAAAAGTGCCACCGGTCCGACGGTAAACCGGAAGTCGCCGGACCGAATGTCCGACTATAAAATACTTGTTTTACTTTTTTATTCTAAGCTTCAATGAAATCACCTTCCTTTGGTATGCGCTTCTGTTGCTAGCTAGCTTTTCTTATATGACTGATACAGTTAAAAAGCTAAAAATCTCTTAAATATCACACAAAATCAATTTTATTTTTTTAAATGAATGTCCGAATGTCCTGTAACATTTTGGCAGTTTCGCGGAGACTGCATTTAGATTACCAGTAAGCATGTAAATATGCATATAGAAATGTATAGTTGTGTCATCCTAATAACAAGACAGCTATGTCTTCTTCAATGTGTATGAGCACGTGGTTACAACAACAACAACAGGTACTGAAACTTCCAGAAGCCCTCAGATTAAAAGTACGTATTCTTTTATTATGTCCTTATTATGCAACGGATTTTGATGAAATATGGCGCATCAAACGCGTCTTGTTAAGCTGCATTTGGTGGTCTAGGTACTTTGGCCCAAACTTCTGTCGTTTCCATTTCCGAGTCTACCGACACGGAAATCGATTCTTCGCAAAAAGCGACATAAGCATGTGCCGGACTCCCGGGACCACCAAATGCAGCTCATGAAGACGCGTTCGCTGCGCCATATTTCACAAAATCCGTTGCCTATTAAGGAAAATATCAAATAATACTTACTTCGGAGTGGGCGCGCTTTCAACGCTTTGAGCCATTGTTGTTGTTGTTGTAACCACGTGATAATGCACCTTGTTCTTAATGCACGTTAAAAGTCGTCTTAACTACGTAAGTATCGCTTTAAACGACTTACTACATATAACTGGTCAAGACGATGCAAATTGGACGAGATAACTAACACGAGATCTCGGCAAAAACGTGATCATACTGCCCAGTGGTGACATCTATTTTAAGTTAATTTCTACACGATCTCGACCCAAAATCAGAATGGAATATTTACATAGAGAAAAAATATACTAGTATTCAGCCCTGAAATTAGAATAACATGACCTGGTGCCAGGTCCATACCACACCAAGTCACTTGGCCCCTTCCTCTAAAATACGACTACGAATAATCGTAATACTTACATAAGGGGAATAACCAGATTCAACTGTCACATACAAAATGCCAAACACGTATGTGAGGACCAAACCAGGTTTCCGATCGAAATTCCGGTAAGGATGAACCCCGATCGTTGAATTACCCGTCGCGTGCTCCCGACCAACTACCCACAACTACTAAAGTATCAAGACGAGATACAATGTACTAAAAGTGGTGTCATTAGTTAGCAGTATCAAAATTTTGACGAGATTCCGTCCCATTTTATCTCATATTGACGAAAACATTATGTGGTCAAGACGACGTCTTGACCACATAATGTTCGCGTCAAGACGACTTAGCCATCACATTACCAGTAACGTAGATGTCAGAAATATACCTTAATCTCCCATATATGTGACGGTGACTGGAGAAATGGGGCTTATGGGTTGTGCTACCAGTGTAGGTCCAGATCAGCCTGTGCATCCATCAATGAAACACCCGCCATTCTTCTAGCGAGCAATATATAACCTTACAGGGCTACATGAGGGTGCTATTTGATCAGGAGCTACAATGGTCACAAAGCCCATAAGCCCCATTGATTCAACTCACAGCTACATAGTATGCTTACGTCGCACGTAAACTAGTACAGGGGTCAGTTTCACTAAACTTCGTACGACTAAAATGTTCGTAAGTGCAAATTTAGAATCGTCTGGAAATTTCAATTGATGGATTTACATTTATTGAGCATAGGCTGCATATGCAGCCTATGCTCAATAAATGTAAATACATTAATTGTTTACAAGAAAACGTTGTTGATGTAACATTTACAGACTATCATAATTTTGCACTTACGAACATATTAGTCGTACGAAGTTTAGTGAAACGGCCCCCTGTTGTCAGTTTCACTAAACTTCGTACGACTAAAATGTTCGTAAGTGCAAAATTATGAGTCTGTAAATTTCACGTTAACAATATTTTCTTGTAAACAATTATTGGATTTACATTTATTGAGCATATGCTGCATATGCAGCCAATGCTTAATAAATGTAAATTGAAATTTCCAGACGATCCTAAATTTACAATTACGAACATTTTAGTCGTACGAAGTTTAGTGAAACGGGCCCCTGGAGTTAGACTGAGCACATATATCAAAAGCCTCATTTCTCCAGTCACAGCCACATTTCAGCCAAAGCCACGTGTGTGTGTTTTGCAATCACCAACAACGTTGCCACGAGATAACGAACGCCCGACTGTCAATAGTGGCAGTGCATGTACGGAACTACTTGTTTCAGTCTTTGAACATCGCCAAATAGCTAAATTGTGAATATCAAAATGCCAGCGTGTTGGTTCATATGTATCTTGCTGGCGATAAAGTCCGGCTGTACGGACGGACAGACGATCAACGATACTGCTACACTGATGGGGGAACTGTTCAGTGGGCGGAATTATAGTAAACTTGTGAGGCCCACAACCAATCAGTCACGGGCAATTGAGGTGAGTACATTTATATACACTACTACAGCAGGTGCGTGAAGTTTGTCATCTGGAAAATCTATTCACAGCATTGTAGAAACCTCTATTGTTCACCCAACCCTAGTGTAACCAGGGTTTACACTAGGCAGGGGCGGATCCAGGATTTAGGTACAGAGGGGCGTGGATTCTCAATTGTAAATAAGGCAAATATGATTAACTTTCATAAAATTCGGATAATTATTTCTCCTCAAAAGTATGTGTTGTTGAATCGTCTCGAACAACATACACATTGGGTGAGAAATAAGGAAATAATCAGATCTTTCTACGTAAAAATGGGTTAAAATCTAAACCAATTTTAGAGGGGGCGTGCGCCGGACACGACCCCGCCTGGATCCGCACATATTAGGGGTGTGTGAACAGTAGCGGGTTCTACAATACTCGTTCCAAATAAAACAATTTGGCTATTAAATCCATTTTTCAATTTGTCGTCATTTGTGCTGAATAGTAAACATTAGATGGTCAAGAAATGTGGCAGATTGTAGAAACTGTGGCAAAGTCAATTAACCAAAGTGATAAGTATTCACAAGCACATTTATGAAGGTCAAAAGTTCAATGTCATATTAAGGGCAGTGTTGATGTGTGGCATTTTTCCACAAGTATGATGTATTTAAATATTTAAGTAATCCATCAAGAGATATAGAAATTATGACAGAAATGAGAATCTCCGGCGAAATTATTAATGTGTGAAAAGGTTCAAAGTTGTCAAGGTCAAAAGGTCAAGGTAATATTAAGGACAGCATGGATTTGTAGCATTTGTCCACATGTATACTGTGTTAAAATATCTAAGTAATCATTCAAGGGAAATAGAAGGCATAACAGAATTTCGGAACTCCGGCGAACTTTTTAATGTGGGAAAAAGTTCAAAGTCCATTTGTCCACAACTCCACAAGTATGATGTATTTAAATATTAAAGTAATCCATAAAGAGTTTTAGAAGTCATGACAGAAATGAGTAGCTCCGCCGAAATAATTATTGTGTGAAAACGTTCAAAGTTGTCAAGGTCAAAAGTTCAAGGTCATATTAAGGGCAGCATGGATGTGTGGAATTTGTCCACAGATATACCGTGTTGAAATATTTAAGTAATCCTTCAAGGATTATAGAATTTATAACAGAATTTCGAAACTCCGGCGAACTTCTTAATGTGCCGGACACACGGACGGACGGACGGACGGACGTACCAACATTTTTTATTTGAAGAACAAATAAAAAGCCTCTAAACATCAATAGAATTTAGGAGGTTACGGAATAAATCAAAGGAATATTTTGTGAAAGGCCACGCCCCTAACTTTAAGCAACAAATTTAACTCGGATGCACGTACATGCGTACGTACACCAATTTGTGCCATGTAAGCAGTGCAAGGGTTAAGCCCGGATGTGCGTATTTTCAGGTGTCTCTGGCATTTACCATGACAAACATCAACGCCATGGATATAACGAACAATCTGCTACTGGTGTCCGGCTTCCTCACCTACACCTGGTACGACGAACTGCTCAGCTGGAAACCAGCAATGTACGGCGGAGTCACGTGCCTACCCGTCACGAACGAGGCCATCTGGCGGCCGCAGCTCATACAGTACACCCTTGAGGACGGCATTGTGTCTACGAAGAGTTCGTTTTCTTCCCTTCGCGTATCAAGCGACGGTCGAGTCGATGCACTATCGGCACGCGAATTCGCCACGAGCTGCGCCGTCGATGTGTTCGTGTAAGTCAAGCAATGGCGTAGCTACACAACCGCCTATATTAATCTAAACTCGACTGCCACGTCTCTATATCATAGATTACTGTTATTTTGTACTGATCTGACATTTATATTGTTCCGTTACTAATGTATACCGAATATGGGTACTATACAGAGGATACATAGCGCGAAAATTATAAATGACTGTCAAAGAGCGATGTCATCGAAAAATGTTGAAAATCAATAGGCTTCTTTGTCTCGCCCTCATAAACATGTATACCAAATTTGGTTACGATCGGTCAAGTAGAACTTGATAATAAAACATGAGTGCCGAAGGTCACAATATACGCCCGTCGAGGCAAGGTCAGTCTATAAGGGGAGATAACTCACTGAAAACCAATAGGGTTCTTCATATTGACGTGATAAACATGTATACCTAATTTGGTTACGATCCGTCAAGTAGAACTCGAGTTATTGCGTGGACAAAAATAAAAATGGCCGCCAATGGGAGATAAGCTATCGGAAAGTTTTCAATAGGCTTCTGCGTCTTGCCGTGATAAACATGTATACCAAATTTGGTTACGATCGGTGAAGTAGAACTCTAGTTATTGTGTGGACAAGCTGCGCCCGCCCGTTTTGAAACGGGCGTATAAAAAGAAAAAGAAAAACAGGTTTGCCTTACAAATAAGGTGAACACAAGCCCTCAGTGATCTGGACCTTGGTCGGCCGGACGTGGGTCGTATGCAAAACAAAGAACCATCCCTAGACACGCATTGTGGCCAAGCATTATCAAAATTATCGGTGAAGCGGTTCACGAGTTCTTGAAAAATGAAAGGTGTTACTAACGTACGCACGTACATGGACTAACGCTATATCAATCCCCTCTTGCCCATCGGCGAGAGGTTACCGATTCTCCACTGTAAATCCATTTCAGGTATCCGTTCGACCAACACAGGTGCGATTACACGTTCCTCACACCCATATACCATAAAGACGAGGCGAGAATCCAGTCAGCCTCGTCCACAGTGGACACGAACCTGTTCCAGCCAAACGGGGAATGGAACCTTGTCGACACGCGATGCGTTGATGTGACGCAGGACACGCCGTTATCGCTTGGCCTGATGCTATGCGCCTTGAACATACGGCGCCGCCCGGCATTTGTCATACTACACGCCACAGTGCCGTTGATGCTCCTTACAGGGTTGACGTGCATGGTGTTCTGGGTAGCGCCTGACTGTGGCGAACGAATCACCGTCTCTGTCACGCTGTCTCTCGCCTACACTGTCATCCTGACGAGACAGTCGAATGAAATCCCCCGCAACTCCATCCACATCTCCCTCTACTCGCAGTTTCTCGTTCTTCTGAATGCTGTGAGCGCCGCGTGCGTGGCATACAGCATTATCGTCGTACGCGTTTCCATGCCATCCGTGACACGCGTGCCCGCGATTATGGTTCAGTTCACCAAGACGGTGATGCGCATGAAACGCGTCAGAAGCAGTGGAGTAGCGCTGCCAGATGAACAGGTCGAGAGACAAGATGTAAATGGTGGGGAAAAGAAGCGCACTGATCGAACTAAGGCGATCCCGGACATCGTGTGGTTAGACGTCGCCGCAGCGTTGGATAAAGTGATGTTCGCATTGATCATCGTCGCTCTATTAGCGTCGATTACGGCGGGAACATGCTACATCTACATATACAAGGATGCATTAAGTACACTACCAAGTTGAAGTATATGCATACGTTATTGTCCGCTTTACCTTTAGTGTGGACAGTGAATTTTGAAAAATAAATTCCCCGACATTTCCCGTATTCGTTACAATTTTCCCTGATTATACGTTTGTGACTGGCAAATGTATGTGACATAGTGTGCATTTGATTGAATTGCTACATTAACTCTTTGAATGCTGGGAAACTTCTGGGCTATAAATATTTCAAAAAAAGCGGACAAAAATCATTATATTTTCTTTTATTTCTCCTTGTAAATATCATGAATTCCAAGACATATTTACAGAGAAATAAAAAATATACTCCTAATTTGTTTGGCGGATATTTTCACCGCTAGTATGCAGAGTTAATAAAACATTTGCTTTTTAACCCTTACAATGCTGTATTTTTTTTATTTTCGATATTATTCTCATTAAAATATTGGTTCGACGACACCTTAGAATCAGTTCCAATAACACTTTTCAATATTTTTAATCCCAATTTAAATTTACGTTCTTAGTAGTCTATGTTGTGATGGTGTCCGTGTTACGTGACTGTATAGACACCCCAGTACCCTAACCACCTCCACCACCCCCCATATCCAAGTATGTGGAGTGCAGGGCTTATATCAGTACAGTGGAACCTCTCTAAATCGGACATCAATAAAATACATGTGATCTGATTGTTGACGAGCTGCTTGGTCATTTATCTTGTTCGTGATCGAACAGCACATGCCTCTGAACTATGCCTCTGAATGATCAAATGCCTGATTTACAGTAAAACCTCTCTAAACCGGACACCATCCCAGGGTGTCCGGTTTAGAGGGGTTTCCCTGTAATTGATTGTTGTAGTAATCTTCTCATTTGATATCAATTACCCATTTTATGGTTGAATTTCAAGCTTGGAAATGAGCATGGAAGAGCGAGTGTATACCAGATACAAGGGATGTCAGGGTTAACCCTTTCAACACCACAGACCTCTATAGAGACAATGTTTGCAAACAGTGCAGATCCAGATGAGCCGGCTCGTAATGAGCCGTCTCATCAGGATCTCCACTGTTTGTTAATAATTTTAAACGTCGTACAGATTACCCTTTTAGAAGAATGGGATAATTTGAATGAACAAAATTAATGAAATAGCGTGAAACATTGGCATGGAACATCCTACTAAGTTACTTGGTGTTGAAAGGGTTAATACTGTTAACCCTTTGAACCCGAAAGCCCGCTATATGCAAACAGTGCAGATCCAGATGAGCCGGCTCGTAACGAGCTGTCTCATCAGTATCTGCAATGTTTGAAAGTAATTTTCATATTTTTGAGAACAAAAAATATCCCCTTTTTATAAATGGAATAGTCTGATACATTGGCATGGAACATCCTATTAAGTTACTTGGTGTTGAAAGGGTTAACTCACTTAAAGGGACACTAGGCAGTGAAATCATGAAATGTAGGTCAATAACTTAGACAAAAATGTACTACTATTTTAATAAAGTTTATACAATGACATTCATGTGTGGATCGCCACTAAGGGAAAATCCCAACTGGATATAATCTATTGATAGACATCCAGATTTGGCAATACACCGTCAGTGCAGCTACACGTACAGGTTAACAACCCATAATAGGATGGTTAATATTTCCATGATTATCTTTAGAAACCACCAGAAATCCAATTGCGAGATGGGAAAACCAAAAACCGCCAGTAAAGACCTAATATTAGAGGAAGATGTGTTCTTCACTATCAAAAATATCGTCAAAACTTATATGTAACCATATTTTTAATCAACCCTGTTGCAAGATGTCCGCAAATATCCAAGCTGGAAGAAAAATGTTCCTTCAAAGTTTAACTCTGAATGATTCTGGAGTTACAACAGCACTATAGTCTGTTTCACGAAAGCTGCCAAAATTTTACGGCTATATAGACAATTCAAAAACAATATTATTTTCGATAATATTAAATTAAAGGAAAATTTAAGAATGAGCCTTCTTTTTATTTCGTGAAATTCGGTCAAATATTGATTTTATTACGAAAAATTGATTTGTCTATGGGAATTTAACATGGGGGGAAAAAGAGGTAAAGCAGTGTGGGAGGAGTCAAAAACGAAAAATTTTGGAAATTGACTCCGAAACCTAGCTAGATAGCTTGGATATGATCTAACTAAGAAAACAAAAGTTAAATTTTGAAAATCGGTCCAGTATTTCTAAAATTCAAAAAAAAATTCCCCATGTTAAATCCCCATAGACATCTTCACTCCGTGAAGATGTCTATGGGGATTTAACATGAGGAAATTTTGTTTTCGCAATAAAATCAATATTTGACCAAATTTCACGAAATAAAAAGGCTCATTTTTAATTTTTCCTTTAATTTAATATTATCAAAAGAAATCTTGTTTTTGAATTGATTATATATCCGTAAAATTTGGGCAGCTTTCGTGAAACAGACTATAATACCAAACAATATGCCAATTTCGCAATGATACTTGCTGATTTTTTAAGAAAAAACCTTTTCAGATGTAATTAATTGAATAATTCGAACACATACATGGCAGAGTCCATAGCAGTCACTTAGGGGTAAGAGGGTAAATTTTGTGAACACTTACAGTGCTCCAGATAATGAATTAGTAATGGAGTATTGTTACTCCCTCATTTCTGAGCAGAGTCTTGGAGGTATCACAGGGTGATAGAGATTGCTTGATTGATTGATTGAGGTTTTACGTCCATTCAACATACACATACAGGAATACACTTTCAACACCGACAGTCTCCTGGTCTGCTGCCAGGCACCCTTAGTATAAGATAATTTTTGGTACGTTTCTTATGTCTATACAAAAGTATATGTTGTTACCAGTCAAGACGCTTCAAATGAGTGATCACAACATATACCTTATGATTGTTTTACAAAAAATTGTGTGTAGCCACAGCTTGTAATGGGTTTATTTATTTAATGGCGTTTAACGGCCAGTCAGCACCTAAGGTCATTTTAGACCGCTTTAACGGGGTCGAATCCCATAGTTCACATGTAAGGATGGGGGAGGTAGCACAAAACACGACCTGAATATTTACAGAAAACATATATATATTCAGCCGTGAATATAGAATAACCTGATCTGGTGCCAGGTCCTCACCACACCATGTAATGGGGTAAAATCTATTTACACAATTGTTAACTTTTAAATTGGACGGACGGACAACCCAACCTCAGTACACCTCCACCCATATCTCGTCATGTGGGTGTAAACTGGAGGGGTGGGTGGAATAAATAGCAATTTACATCATGATCTACAGTGGAAATATCACAAATGTAACTCCACCGACATACTATTTAACTGGCTTCATATTCCACAATCCATCATTTAAATAGTGCACGTTATCCACTCCTATGCCTTTGTTTTTCGACAATCTGTAACAGAAATCACAAAATGATTTGTTATAGAAATGAATGGCCTTTTTGTGGAATACTGGACGAGGCCTTAAAAAAATTACAATTTTCGAAAAAAAAAATATATTTTTTTTTTTTCGAAAATTGTAATTTTTTATCGCTTCGTCCAGTATTCCCGCGACTTTTCCAAGTTTATATCCCCAATAAATTCCACAAAAAGGCCATACATTCCTTATAATTCCAGCATTTGAAATAAATTCATCAAGAAAATGTGGAAATATTTTCCGTTTTATTAAGAATTATTTTAACTGCGCCTGACGGTTACGGAAAGTAGTTCGGTGTGGGAGTTTACTGGGATATAAATTTTGGACAGAGACTTGCTACGGGCCAATCAAATGTTAGGGAATTGTGTAAATATTTTTGTGCTGGAATTATTTAATGGTGTTTAATCATAATGGCCTGGGGGGGGGGGGGGTCCAAGCCCCAAGTCAGGACTGAATATTTACAGAAAAGAATATATATTCAGGCCTGAAAGAATAACATGTCCAGTAGCCTATTTCACCAACATTGCAAAGTATACTTATCTAGCAAAGTATACTTTGAGGGAGCAATTTTCAATTTAAGGATAAATTTATTAATTTTTATTATACTGAATTTATTACATTATCACAGCCATCCAGGCAAATCGTGATTCCTATAAGGAGGAACCCCTACTGTCAATTTACGCCGTCACATTCGCCCGACCAAACACCCATCAAAAGTTGACACAAATCGCATGAGCCCCATTTCTCCAAACAGAGGCAGAGTTCAACTTACATTTCTCCAAACAGAGGCAGAGTTCAACTTACATTTCTACAAACAGAGGCAGAGTTCAACTTACATTTCTCCAAACAGAGGCAGAGTTCAACTTACATTTCTCCAAACAGAGGCAGAGTTCAACTTACATTTCTCCAAACAGAGGCAAAGTTCAACTTACATTTCTCCAGTTCAACTTACATTTCTCCAAACATAGGCACAGTTCAACTTACATTTCGTCTGTGGACATTTTGGTTATGCCTATAGCAAGCGCGTGGTCCTTTCCTTCCGCCATAATTGCCTACAGGTGCTGTAAGGAAGACATTTGCTCAAAAATATGTATTACACTGTGTGCAGAGCTCCAGATAAGCCTTTTGTCTAAAGCGTTCTATATCCCTGATTTCAAAATCATTGCGTATTTTACTTTTACAAATGAATTATTGATTTTCTTCATTACTAAATAGGGAACAAAGGATAAAAGAAATATAAAAACATTAAACATTCACTTATTTGAGCTGCAAAAAGCAAACACTGTTTGCCTTTTGCAGCTCAACTAAGTGAATTTTCAACTTTATGACACTATTTTCACTACTCAATTTGAAAATCAATGCGTATTTTCACATTGATGTGCGTATTTTGTACTCCCACTTTTGATAATCAATGCGTATTCAGCTAAAATAATTGCGTAAAATACGCCAATACGCACCTTATCTGGAGCTCTGTGTATGTACATGATACTGATTGGGGTTGGATGCACAGTGTGCACGTATTGAAACCAGAATTATTTATTTATTCAATGGTGTTTAACGACCTGTCAACAGCTAAAGTAATTTTAGGCTCGGTTAACGGGATCGAATCCCAATATTTCACCAGACCTCCAGATAAGGTGCGTATTGGCGTATTTTACAGCACATATTTTAGCTGACTACGCATTGGTTATCAACAATGGGAGTACAAAATACTCACATCAATGTGAAACTGCGCATTGATTTTCAAATTGAGTAGTGAAAATCCTGTAATACAGTTGAAATTTACTTAGTTGAGCTGCAAAAAGCAAACAATGTTTGCTTTTTGCAGCTCAACTAAGTAAACGTCCAACTTTATTACAGTATAAATAAGTGAATAAGTCATAATACACTCAAATAAGTCAAAAAGAGAATGTTTACATTTGTTTTGATCATTTGTTCCCTATTTAATAATGAAGAAAATCAATAATCCATTTGTATCAAGAGGGCCATGATGGCCCTAATTCGCTCACCTGACTCCATGAACAGGAGAATGTGACATTGAGTTCATGCGTTTTAAAAAAATTGTGCTATTTTTAGATGGCGGTCATCTTGGATTAAGCGATGACTCTCATTTTACCAAATCTGAAAATGCTTCACCCAGCATCGGCCATGTGGTTCCTGAGAAAAAGACGTTAAAAATCTTGAATAAATGGACCTTTTGGTGGCCATCATGGATGACATAATCATCCGATTCCGACAAATATTGCACCAGAGTGATCGCCTCATTGATACCTTCAATTTGATATATGACATGACCATATTCGGTCAAAAATAAAATTTGACCCCAATTTGACCCCATGGGCCACGCCCATTTTTGACCCCGGGGTCACCTTTGAAAGAGGAATGTACATCGATCATTCCTACCAAGTTTCGTCGAAATCCGGCAAGCGGTTCATGAGAAGATTTTTTAAGAATATGCTATTTTTAGACGGCGGCCATCTTGGATTAGCGATGACCTCCATTTTAACAAATCTGAAAAGGCTTCACCCATGGACCATAACTTTTAAGTTTGGCTACCATGGGCCAAGCGGTTCATGTGAAGAAGAATTTTGAAATCTCTAATAAAAAAACGACCTTTTGACCTTTCGGCGGCCATCTTGGATGACATAACAATCCGATTTCGACAAAAAATGCACCAGAGTGATCGCCTCATTGATACCTTTAATTTGATATATGAAATGACCATATTCACCCAAAAATAAAATTTGACCCCAATTTGACTCCACGGGCCACGCCCATTTTTGACCCCAGGGTCACCATTTTAACAACTTTGAAAGAGCAATGTACATCGATCATTCCTACCAAGTTTTGTCGAAATCCGGTTGGCGGTTCTTGAGAAGAAGATTTTTTAAGAATTTGTGCTATTTTTAGACGGCGGCCATCTTGGATTACGTAATGACGTCATTTTAACAATTTTGTAATCCCCCTACCTAAGGACCATGACCATGAAGTTTGGTGACTATAGACCCAATGGTTACCGAGGAGAAGACGTTTGAAAATGTTCACGGACGACGACGGACGACGACGGACGACGGACACATTGCAGTAACAATAAACTTGGAAAAGTCGCGGGAATACTGGACGAGGCCTTCCGGCCTTCGTCCAGTATTCCCGCGACTTTTCCAATGCTCACATGAGCTTCACTCAGGTGAGCTAAAAAATCACATGAGCTAAAAACTCACATGTACATATGGGGTAAAATCCCAAAATAAGAACTGAATATTTACAGAAAAATATATAGTGAGCCCTAGATTAAAACATGGGCATTGTTATCACTAAGCTAATCCCCCCTTGATAATAAAAACACGAGTGCCGCAAGTCACAAAATACGCCCGTCGAATATGGGCCAGTGAGCGAAGATGCAGAAATGTGAAGCTGTCACCAAGGCAAGAAACAGTAATGAGAATTTGAAAGTCTATAGCATTATTTCTTCATCTCGTTGTGCTAAACATGTATACTAATTTAGGCAGAGATAGAAAAGTAGAGTGTAAAGTAGAAATGATAGGGAATTGGATACAATAATGTAGAAAAAATGGCTAAGTTAAAAAGGTGATATTTTTGTTAAAAAATATGTTTTCGGCATAAAAACACCAAGGTGCACATCTTCAATATGTGTAGAAGACATGTGTATAGTTTCAGAACGATCGACTTAACGGTTTCGGAGGAGTTGTGTATACGAACTAGGCGCTTTTTCTTCAGCCGCCCGCCGTGCGGTAAAACATAATACGTACCATTTTTTAAAAATTATTACAATTGTGCAACCGGTTCATAAATTATTGAAAAATTCAAGGTGTTACCCACGTACGTACGCATGGTCATACATACGTACGCATGGTCATATATACGTACGCACATACATACGTACGCACATACATACGTACGCACATGTGTATGTGGACTAACGCTATATCCCTCTTGCCCATCAACGAGGGGATAATAACCCGACTACCGGTAGTACCTATTTCACCAACATTGCAAAGTATACTTTAATATCCAGCAAAGTATACTTTGAGGGAGAAATTTTCAATTTAAGGATAAATTTATTAATTTGTATTATACTGAATTTATTACATTATCACAGCCATTTTAAACCGTGTTTGGTTTTTGCAGCTCAAGTAAATTTTCAACTTTATTACAATTTTGCAGCTCAACTTTATAGTAAATTTTCAACTTTATTACAATATTTCACAACTCAACTTGAAAATCAATGCGTATTTTCACATTGATGCGAGTATTTTGTGCTCCCACTTTTGATAATCAATGCGTATTCTGCTAAAATAAGTGTCTAAAATACGCCAATACACACCTTATCTGGAGCTCGATAAGACCCCGTCTGTACGTGGCTGTGACTGGAGAAACGGCGCTTATCATAGGAATGAATGGCCTTTTTGTGGAATTTATCGGGGTATAAACTTGGAAAAGTCGCGGGAATACTGGACGAGGCCTTCCGGCCTTCGTCCAGTATTCCCGCGACTTTTTCAAGTTTATATCCCCGATAAATTCCACAAAAATGCCATTCATTCCTTATAATTCCAGCATTTGAAATAAATTCATCAAGAAAATGTGTTTATTTTCCGTTTTCTTAAGAATTATTTTAACTGCGCCTGGCGCCTGTGGAATTTATCGGGGATATAAACTTGGAAAAGTCGCGGGAAACTGGACGAAGGCCTTCGTCCAGTATTCCCGCGACTTTTCCAAGTTTATATCCCCGATAAATTCCACAAAAATGCCATTCATTCCTAATAATTCCAGCATTTGAAATAAATTCATGACAAGAAAATGTGTTTATTTTCCGTTTTATTAAGAATTATTTTAACTGCGCCTGACGGTTACGTAAAGTAGTTTGGCATGAAGTTTAATGGGATATAAATTTTGGACGGAGACTTGCAACGGACCAATCAAATGTTAGGGAATTGTGTAAATATTTTTGTGCTGGAATTATAGATTCTGTAACCAATGTAAATCCAGATCAGCCTGTGTATCTGCACAGTCAGATCAGGATCTGCACTGTTCACCATGCCATCATTGAAACACACATCACATGTCCAACAAACAATGTAGATTGTTACAAGGCTACAGGAATGTGTTATTTAATCAAGAGCTACACTGGTCAAAAATCCCATAAGCCCCATTTCCCCGGTCATTTGCGGCCGTGTCTGGAGAAATGGGGCTAATTCATTTTTACGACCAGTGTAGACCCAGATCAGCAGGTTCATCCGCATCACGATATGTACTGTTATCAGGCTATTTGATCAGGTACATAATTCTTTTCATGTATACTGGTCAGAAATTCCCCATTTCCCAGTCATATATGATGTTAACTGACGTTGGGGGCATCAACACTTTCACCCCTAAATAACTGGAATGGACTGTGATATGTTAATTTTCCGACCACTCCAATCATCAAAAGGTAATTTTCAGACAAGTCCATTTATGAAAATGTGCGTTTTTTTTCTCTAAAACATATGAAAAATACTTGCAAAAAGTGCAGATCCTGATGAGACGGCTCGTTGAGCCGTCTCATCTGGATCTTCACTGTTTGCAAACACGGCTAAAGAGGTATGTAGTGTTGAAATGGTTCAAGTAAATCGCTTGTGTAATTTGTTTAACAGTTTGAGGAAGGATACAACAATTTGGGCTTCGTCCACCCGCGTCATTCTGGCGCCCGGCGAGGTGAGACCTGGACACATGATGTTGGCTCCACTCAGTACGAACCGAATTGCGCCTTTATCCACTTGCATATGCGGCAGTATAAACGGAACTGTCAAAGGAAGGCGAGACATCAGGGGTGTGATAAGCGCATTGTGTTTAACAGCCTATCAACAGCTAAGGTCATCTAAGGCCGGGTCAATGGGTTTAGAAGTAAATCCCACATATTACCTATACAAGTACATGTACAAAAGGGGAACTGAATATTTACAATAAAAATGTGTATATTCAGCCCCGAAATCAGAATAATCCTGATCTGATGCCAGGTCCTCGCCACATCAGAATCACTTGGCCCCCACCCAAAAGCAGTAGGATCAGTAATAATCTTACTACTTTTATAACGGGCAATAACCCAATTTAACTCCCAGGTAACAAAAGAACCAAAGATAAAAACGTACCTGAGGGCCAAAGCAGGCAAATCGTGATTCCTATAAGGAGGAACCCCTACCGTTAATTTACGCCTTCACGTTCGCCCGACCCACCACCCACTGTCAAATAAGAGGAAATCAGTAAAAAGGCGACACCAAAGAGAAACCCCATTCACAAAGAGGGGAAACCCCATTCACACCCTCCACAAGAGTACGATTTCTGCACAGTGTCAACAAAATCCAGCACGCTTTATTTTGTAAAATTGAATTAAACGAGGAAATCCTCTCAAAGGAGGAAAAGTCACACCTCTTAAAAGAGAAGTAACATCCTGGAGATATAATTTTATATATTTTTTTTTTATTTTTTTTTTACACGTTTTCATTCTTTATTCAGTCATCTATCATGACTGCAGCGTAACAATACTAGTATGTCTGTAAACTGTACAGTCATGAACTTTGCACAGTTGAATTAAATCTTGTCGTCTGCTGTTTATTTTTTATTTTCCATTTTTCTCATATGCCCATTGTTTGGCAGCACTTCAGAATCATTTCCAATGGAAATGATTCTAAAATGCTGCCAAACAATGTTGTAGATGTATTTAGAAATAACACAAGCTACATTTATAAAATAACAGCAGACGACAATTTTCATTTCCCCGACTTCTAAGGTTGGAGATATAGTGACACGACACTTATTTCCATAGACAATGTCCTGGCCCATACTGATAAACTGTTATGCGTATGAACGAGTACATTTTCATGCTCAAAATCAGGAAGTTTGATTGGCCGAGACCGAGTCTTGGCCAATCAAACTTCAGGATTTTGGCTAGGAATTAAAATACACGTCAACCCCACAATAGTGCTAGTCATTACAACTCAGTTTTTGAGAAAACAAACCTTGTCTTGGCTCCCAAATATTCAGTTTTACTATCTGTCCTATGCATTTACTGTGGATATAAGTTAAATACGATTCACTTAAAACACGATGGCTTTACATGGACCCCAATCACAGTGCTACAAGCAGGGCTCCATATAAGGAATTAGTAATTGAGTATTTTCATTCCATTATTTCTGAAGCAATTGGGTATTTCAAAATTTAAATTGGGTAAAATAAAATTACACTACTGTTTACACATCAACATACATCAATTATTTAATAGTTTGCTTCGAAATGAAAACATATATTGGCATTTCATTGGAATTGTCTCCTTGGAGACAATTCTAATGAAATACCAAGATGTGTTTTGATGGAAAATATGCTATATCAGTGTGGTCTGTTTAATGTTTTCTGCAACATGATAAAGGTACCACAAAATTGTTATTGCTTTTTGATACTCGCTACTTCAATTTCAATTGGGTTTTTGGCAATTTTAATTGGGTATTTAAGCAAATACGCAGCTTATCTGGAGCACTGTACAAGAGTTCATGTGTAGCAGGATCACAGCATGTGCTCTTTTTATGACCTTACCATGCCCCCTGGGGGGATGGATTGTGGCCTAGGGGTTAGAACACCTGACTTCCAATCCGGAGGTTGTGGGGCTCAAACCTCGCCTTTGGCATTAAAAATACTTTCATAGTATGTCCATCCCACTTGTCTATCGGACGAGACTTTAAACTGTGGTCCCGTCTCTATATGACCTTAGCTATTGCTGTTTGTTTGTTTATTGGTGTTTAACGGCCTATTAACAGCTATTAAGGTCATGTAAGACCGGGCAAACGGGTTTGATCCCGTTTTAACCTGCTGCATTGTGGGGGGGGGGGGGATCCCAAAATCGGAATTTACCATCAAAGAAAAATATTTTCTGCCCTGAAATTTATTAGAATAATACCTGACCTGGTGCCAGGTCCATACCACACCAAGTCACAAATGGGGGCCTTCCCCTAAAATAAGGATTATGATGGAATCCCAAAATCGGAATTTTACTCAAGAAAAAATATTTTCTGCCCTGAAATATTAGAATAACCTGACCTGGTGCCAGTCCATACCACACCAAAGTCACATGGCCCCTTCCCCTAAAATAGGATTATGAATAATCGCAATACTCACATAAGGGGTATAACCAGATTCAACTGTCACATACAAAATGCCGTATGTGAGGGCCAAACCAGGTCTCCAATCTGAATTCCGGTAAGGTGAACCCCGATCGTTAAATTACTCATTCACTTTTTTCACTTTTAAGCTTGGGGGAAACAGCATAATAGACAGAATAACTCCCTACCAAATTGCAGGAGACTCCAGATAAGCTTAAATACCCAACTAAAATTGCCAAAAACCCAATTGAAATCAGAAGTAGTGAGTATTAAAAAGCAATAAAAACTTTTGTGGTACCTTTATCATGCTGCAGAAAACCATAAACATACCACAAATGTAGCATATTTTTCTTATTTTCCATGAAAACACATCATGGTATTTCATTAGAATCGTCTCCTTGGAGACAATTCTAATGAAATGCCAACACATGTTTTCATTTCGAAGCAAACAATTCAATAATTGCTGTCTGTTGATGTGTACCCAATTAAAATTTTTAAATACCCGATTGCTTCAGAAATGATAATGACAATACTGAATTACTAATTCCTTATCTGGAGCCCTGAGGAGAACAACAGAATGTAGACTGATTGCAATAGCCATAAGCATCATTTCTCAACTGTCCGTTTCCGAGCAAAATTGCCCACATTTTACGGTTATATAAACATTGCAAAAGCAATATTTTTTATTTCATGAAATTTGTTCAAACATCGATATTATTACGAAAAATAATTTCCCCAAGTTAGACATCTTCACCCATTTCCCCAGGTTAAATCCCCATAGACATCTTCACCTGGTGAAGATGTCTATGGGGATTTAACCTGGGGAAATCTCAAAACCTATTTTTTCACATATTCTAGTGTCAGAAATATTTTGTTTTAAACGTTAGATCATTTCCAAGCTAGCTACACAGCTTTCGTATAACAGACAGTAGTCATAGCCACATATCCACTGTACATATATACAAGTAATAGTTATAGTTCACTTACTGAATTTTTATTAAATTTATTTTGTAGCGAGCGAGAAATAAGTTTATTAAAAATAATATGTGAACTATAACTAACTTATTGGTTGCCCCGCCCCAATGCAGGCACCATTCTATTAGAATGGAGCACTGCCCATAAACATGTTTTCAACACCGATACTATTATGTGATTGGCGGTGTGACACGGAATCGATCGTACACATGGTGCGCGTCACAGGAAATTACGTCAACAAGGCGGGACCTGTGGTTCTAAATAGATATTGGCGAAAGCGTCGCAATATGCGACTAATTGAGACAAAATGCTCTGCTTTCATTGGTCGAGAAACTAGGGCAAAAAGTAATGCAGATTATGATGGGTATACTACATTCATACTTACATTTATGTACAAGTTTTAACGATGGATAATACGGAACATCACGCTGCTTGTAAAAGACTGGCTCGCCACTTGCATTCACCAATATTTCAATATGTTCATGGCTGTAAATATATCATTTACAAATACAAATTACATAATGTTGAACAATGCAGGCAAGGTGAAAATGTGTTTACATTTGCAGAGGTCCTGGGGGCCGTTTCACTAAACTTTGTACGACTAAAATGTTTGTAAGTGCAAAATTATGATAGTCTATAAATTTCATATTAAATTTCATATGTGTTCTTGCAAACAATTATTGGATTTACATTTATTGAGCATAGGCTGCACTAATAAACAATTGGCGATGAAAAATTACAATTTTCGAAAATTGTAATTTTTTATCGCCAATTGTTTATTCTTATCGCCAATTGCTAAAGTGGCGATCGCCAGCGGAATCCCTGGCTGCATATGATGTACATACCATTTCACAACTTTTAGCGTCTCCTTTTTCGGAAGTATCTGGTCCATGAATTCCTCGATGTGGGGAAACTGTTCTATGACCGCATTGCGGATACCCCGCTGTACGGACGATTTGGCATTGTTCACTCCAGATATATTCTCCTTATCATCAAATCTACAACACACATGTGATATACCATGACAAAAAGAAGTCTAAATGTGGCTGTGACTGGAGAAATGGGGCTTATGGGTTTTGCGACCAGTGTAGATCCAGATCCGCCTATGCATAAGCTAAATCTGATCAAGAGCTGCACTGTCCGCCATTCCATCAATGAAACACCTGTCATGCTTCTAACTAGCAATACAGAGTTGTTATCAAGCTACAAAATGAGCGTGCTATTTTATCAGGAGCTATACTTGTCAGAAATCCCAGAAGGCCCATTTCTCCAGTCACATCCACAATTGAGTTTTTAACCAGACCAATTCCTGGGAACATTCTTTTTAATTGTAGATTTGTATCATAATTCTGAACCCAATTGTACCTATAAGTCACCTGTAAAATAGCGATTGTTTTTTTTTTTTTTTTTTTTTTTTTTAGGTTTTGTAAAAAATTAGTTTATTGGTACATGTAATTGTATAGTGAAAATATAAAATTAAGCAAAGCCAAATTATCTCATATTCTATCACAATTTCTGATGGCATAAAACTTGGATATAATGCAGGTTTTTTTATTGTGCATGAAGCGAAAAAAACACATATTCAGGAGTCGACACTAAGAGTGTCCGCGGATCCTGACGAGGAATCCCGGAGCTTTCAAGAAGATCCCATTCAACATAAAGAAAAAATTAGGATCTCCATGTTGCAGAATTCCCGGCCGAAAAGCCAGTGTCAAACCCTGGTATTGGATATCTCAAACATCATCTGACATACTGTCTGTTCCACGTTTTGCTGCCGACAAACTTTTGGCTATTAAACACATTAAATCTAAAAAATATTTAAAAGTACTTTTTCATCAATAACAAAAATTGAAATTGACTCCGAAACCTGGCGAGATAGCTAAAAAATGCTGTAACAAGAAAACAAGTTAGATTTTGAAAATTGGTCCACAAATAAAAAAAATATTTTAAAAAAATCTATTTTTAGCCCCCATGTTAAATTAAATATTTTTTAGATTTAGTGTGTTTAATGGCCAAATGTTCGTCGGCAGCAAAACGTGGAACAGACAGTAGGTCTGAGACAAAGTACTTACGAATAAGGTATAGTCTCTAATGTACCACAGTGCTGTGCCGGGTTTCAAATCTGGATCAGCCATAATTGTTGTTGTTGTAGACCCCAATAAGAACATGTACTTAAATCGCGCATTGGAGAAAATATTGGCGGATGGAGAAACCAGGGGCGCAATTGAGTATTTTGTGTTTACAGTTTACAATTTATCAGCAAATAGTCAAATACGGAATTAAACTGGAGCCAGAGGATGTAAAAAGCTTGATACATGTATATTTGCAATACCATCACCCATCGGCCTACATACGTCCTTTCCTCCATTTTGCAGTCCAAATGCACCATTACGCATTTCGGGGTATTAACAAGTTCATCTGCTCAACTTCATCAACTAGCGGTTTCAGGCCCGTACGCAGGAATTAATTTAGGGGTGTGCATTATCGACGGAGCGTAGGGATAAACATTGTTTTTAGCACATTCACGAACAGACCTCGGCAGATTAACCATTTAACCCTAAATAACTGGAATGGATTTTGATATGTTAATTTTGCAACCCATTCCAATCATCACAAAATGATTTTCAGACCAGTCCATTTATGAACACGAGGTGTTTTTGTTCTCACAATTATGACAATTACTTTCAAAAAGTGCAGGTCCTGATGGGACGGCTCGTCTGGATCTACACTTTTTGCCAATACCACTATACAGGCCTGTGGTGTTGAACGGGCTAAGGGGTGTGCGTACGCACCAGTCGCACCCCCTCTGCGTACGGGCCTGGGTTTTTATAAAACATAACATACGAGCTAACTAGTCAGTTCAATCCAATGGTAAACATTTCATTCAATGTTTCTTGCCTTCAAAATAAGATTGTTGTTAGAATAAAATTTGTGTAAGCGCGTTTAGCAACACAGGAGTCCGCCATCTTGAATCTTGACTTATGGTTGGTGTATTTGGGGTTTGTTCCGAAAGTGTCAATAAATCTGCTAATTCGTCCCGAGTTTTCATTGGCTGTTGATCATCTCGCCGATGAATGAGTCGCAGTGAAGGAAAACTTGAAAAGTTTCTATTGTTTATAATTTTAACAATATAAAAGAACAGATTAATGGCGGACGCAGACAATCACGGTAGGTTCGTGAACAAAATTACAATAAATGGCAACAATTACCAGTATTTATTCCAAACACTGGATTTGGTGACATTTTTAAATGACTTAATATTCGTCAAGTCATGATTATTTTAATCACCCGACGTAAAGCACATTGCGGCTGCACAAAATATGTGAATACCCCGAAAACTGATGTCTCCACCATATTATTTTGTTAAGCAGTGGAGCGGTGCAACTGGTACCAGCGTAGAGGAGCACGAGACAGGGCACCAGTCTACAATGATGTCTTACACTGTGTGATATAGACTGGTTCCCGGTAGAATCGTTTTGCTAGGCTTCACATAAATGAAAATATCGGGAAAACCCTGTATGTTTTTTTGTTATCACGGTACTATACATTTCTGATAAGTATTGCAATATATTGGTATATCGTGACAGCCCTAATGTTTACCTGTTCACCATGGAGCGACTGTTGGTCATACTTTGATTGTTCGTGGGGAGGAATTTGCTATTATGATCAGAGCTCCAGATCACTACTCCAGATAAGCTGCGTATTTGCGTAAATATCCAACTAAACTTGCCAAAAACCCAATTGAAATCAGAAGTAGTGAGTATCAAAAAGCAAGAAAAATGTTGTGGTATCTTTATCATGCTGCAGAAACAATAAACAGACCACACATATAGCATATTTTTCTTATTTTCCATGAAAACACATCTTGGTATTTCATTTGAATTGTCTCCAAGAAGACAATTCTAATGAAATGCCAAGACATGTTTCATTTAGAAACAAACTATTCAATAATTGCTGTCTGCTGATGTGTAAACAGCAGTGTGATTTTATTTTACCCACTTAAAATTTTGAAATACCCAATTGTTTCAGAAATAATGGAGTGACAATACTCAATTACTAATTCCTTATCTGGAGCACTGTATGATAATATTTTTATCACGTATTGTTGCACGTCACCCAACTACAAAATAGCGAAGTATGAACATCAACGTCCTGTAGATTACTGCAATAATTTAGTGCAGTATGGCCGTGACACCAGTTTTCGGGGTATTCACATATTTTTTAATTTATAGACATGTGTGCAGCCGCGATGTGCTTTACGTCAGGTGATTAAAATAAGCATGACATTATCTATATTAAGTTCTTAAAAATTGCACCAAAGACAGTGTTTAGACTAAATACTGGTAATTTTTGCCATTTATGTCATTTTGTTCATGAACCTACCGTGATTTTCGTGATTTTCTGCGTCCGCCATTAATCTGCTCTTTAATATTGTTAAAATCATAAGAATAGAAAAGTTTCAAGTTTTCCTTCACTGTGCCTCATTCATCTGCGAGATGATATAACATCAAACGAAAACACGGGACGAATTAGCAAATTTATTGACACTTTCAGAACATACCCCGAAAACTCCAACCATATGTCAATATTCAAGATGGCTGAATCGTGTGTTGCTAAACGCGCTAACGAGAATTTTAATCAAACAACAATCTTATTTTGAAGGCAAGAAACATTGAAAGAAATGTTTATCATTCTATTGAACTGACAATTTAGCTCATATGTTATGTTTTATAAAAATCGCTAGTTGATGAACTTGTTAATACCCCGAAAACCACAGGCGATTCTAGCGTGTCTTGGATGGTCAATTATTGTTTGTATATACATAAAACACCTTTTTAAACAATGTACAAAACAATTCAAAAGTGCCCGGGTGTAAATATAATAATACTTAGAAAGGTACAAAACTCCCATTCGCCACCATTGTAACGAAAACTCACACAATGTAGACAATTGGAACTCGCCTATAAAACGCATTCAGCGTGTCGTAACTGCTGTTTGGGGTGAATTTTCGACATAAAGTTTACAGTTGCCAATACATTAACATAAATCTCAAAGATTGTGGGTGTAAACTGAACTAAAAACGCGTCTTACTAACCTAAATCCGCTTTTTAAAATCATACACCTTCGTTTCCTGATTAAATATGAAGGTTAGCCGCCATCTTTGAAAATATCGAATCACATGACACGCACTGATTTGGTTGGCTCATGGAAATGACGTCAGTCTCCAGTAACCAACCAAACTACTGCGTGCACGTGATTGAAACATTTTCAAAGATGGCGGCTAATAGTCATTGAGAATGCGGAAGTGAACGTGTATATTTTAAAAAGCGAATTTAGGTTAGTGGGACGCGTTTTTAGTACAGTTTACACTCGAAATCTTTGAGATTTATGTTAATGTATTAGCAACTGTAAAATCTATGCCGAAAACCCACCTCAAGCAGCGGTTTCGACACGCTGTAATGCGTTGTATAGGCGAGTTCCAATTGTCTACATTGTGTGGCTTTTCGTTACAATGGTGGCGAATGGGAGTTTTGTACCTTTCTAAGTATTATTATATTTACACCCGGGCACTTTTGAATTGTTTTATACATTGTTTAGAAGGGTGTTTTATGTATATACAAACAATAATTGACCATCCAAGACACGCTAGAATCGCCTGTGCCGAAAACTAGACCCACCATCATATATGATGTGTAAACCTTACTTCGCAAATGTATACCGTTGACTGTGGAGTAGCAGTATAGAGAAACCTGCTGTCTATAAAACGAAAAACGTGCAGAAAGTAGAGATAAATATATCGGATTACCCGCCGTATTGTGCCACGTGACCTGTTGTTATGTCACGCCGACTTCAAGAACGAGTTAAAAATATTTACCGAGACACGAAAACCCGTGACAACGGCCTTGTACTTCATAATGAAAAGAGAAATGATACATAATGTTTAATAGATTACACGGTCATGTTATTATTTTCCACTGTATATATTCTCAATAGCAAATAGTGATGATCATACTCACTTTTTAAACATTTTGACACTAAATAAAAAAAATTCTCGCTGGAAAAATTCTGCTTCCGGTTACAAGTTTACGCTAAAACCACATACTACTCATAAATATGGGATCAATGTGACACTAAAAATTCAATTACAATTTCATTTGGCTGGCTTTTCATATACTTACTGGGACTAGGGTGGTTGTGGGTAATGGGTTTAAAGGTACTGTGTCTCATATATGCGTAGATAGTGATGCAAGAGAACAAAGTGTGGCCGTGGGCCATATATATGTCATTCAGTTCAAACCGAAAGTACCTGACTGTCTGTCGTCTGCTACACGCCGCATACACGTGTCTTGCTTGGTTCCCTATTTGCACACCGCCTGTGAGTAGCGAGTCGGTGCTATATGTGCATAGTTTACTGAGCTGGGCACCGTATGGGCGGAGCAAGGAATATTGCGTTTGACATGCGCATCAGTATACGTCCGTTCCTTATTTGGTCATTCGGGCACAGTTGTCCGAAAGACATTGCTTTCTGGGACAGTTTCGGTCCCTAGGAGCCCACGTGACTTGGACTCTATAAATACTGCCCCCGGCTCGCGGGCCGGGGAGTGGCCAATTTTCTAGCAATTACAACGCACCTCCATTAAGTAAATAATTAACTATTTCATTGTACATTCACTATTAACTTGGAGATTCTCAAATATTACATCTTTGGGGACACTATCGACATGGTGAGTCATTCATAATTACTATAGCATACAGGGTGCACGGCCACTCCCCCATGTTGCATAATTAAATGCCCTTTATGTTCCCATATTTTGATATCGTGTACGTATATTGATACCAAGTGTCCGCCAAGTAGTTCCGTATAATCGTAGAAATAAAACATATTATCCCCCACCTGTCGTGTCATTGTATTTTCGAAACATTTGTGCGAAGGAGGCCAGGATCACCCAGAGAACCTGCTCAAATTATAACTGGCGGTGGTTCTGTCTGTGAACACCGTAGACCCTGATCAGCCTGCACACAGACGAACCCGCCCGGTTACATTTGGCGCTGCGCCCCCCCCCACCCCCCCCCCCCCCCCGGTTACATTTGGCGCTGCGAGCAGTTCTGAGTATCTGACTTAGTTATTATTTTCATTCATTTTAATTTTTTGTAACCAATGGATTCGGCGAGAAAGATGTACTCGTACGTTCGGGGTCGATTTTCGCCCATGCCCCCGCGAAACCTGAATGAATTGTCCCCTGATTCAACAGTTCAAGTTGGTAGTCCAAGTTTGGATGAGGTGATTTATCCGGAGATTACAGTAACGAGCCGGGTTTTTAACCCGGACGTCCAAGATCGTGTCTCTGATCCAGAGTCAGACGATGATCGGTTCGAGGAACCGGAGGCAGGACGGGTCGTAGGTCCGGACACAGATCGGGTCTCGCATCCGAGTGTCCTACGGGCCATGGATCCGGAGCCAGTTCGCATCTTTGATCCGAGCATTGACCGGGTCGTTGACCCGCTACATAGTCGGGTCTTGTATCCGAGCCAGGAGCGGGTCGTTGATCCGTACAGTGATCGTATAATGGCTGCCGATGATGAGCGGGTCATAGATCCGATGTCACGGTGGTCATGCGGTCAAGAAACTATTGAGCGGTCACTGATCCGGGGCTTGCCCAAGCACCACAACGGGTCATTGATCCGGAACTGGGCCAAACACCACAACGGGTCTATGATCCGGAAATTGTGCAAACACCACAACGGGTCTATGATCCGGAAATTGTTCAAACATCACAGCGGGTCTTTGATCCGGACCAACATACAAAGCATGATCGAAACATCAATACGCATGCAAGTTTCCGCTTACCCCATGATTTTCTGTAACGACGGAAATTCCGCATGCTATAAATTCCAATCTTGCCGACAACACTCATTTTTATCCGACGACAAAATCCGTTTGCTTTGACAAATTATGCTCGCACATGCCTGCAACTAAAACTTCAAATATTTGTAAAGCACCCTTTACGGCAGTATATACAAGACCACAGAACACGTATGGCCCCGATCATACAGATGTACGCACGTTGCTAAATTCCTCAGAGCTATTAAATAGCTGTCAGACTAAAAATTCGCTAAGGCCAGACCGTGGGAATGTTTTGAAACATGATTACACGGCGCAATTAGGTCAGTTGGCCACACGCGCTCACGGCCCCGCGACCGCTGTAATTGATACCCCCAGTGGCACACCGCAGTACAGGGGAGGGGCTGCATGGGATAATGGTCCTAGCGCATACACAGATTTTTTTTTTTTTTTTTTTGCTTATATTTAACGGCCGCACTGGCTCGAGGACCTTGCATGCCGTCTCCCAAGAATGGGAGAAAGAACGGAGGTAGAGATTTTTTGAGAGAAGCCGGTAATTCGTATTTACAGAGCAACTACGAATTATCGGTACCCATTCACAGCTGGGTGAACTGGAGCAGTGTGGATAAAGTGTCTTGCTCAAGGACACAACGCAGCGCCTCCGGTGAGGCTCGAACCCACGACCTTTAGATCAGCAGTCTGACGCTCTAACCACCAGGCCACTGCGCTCCTGCATACACAGCTCCCTACCCAGTGCCAGTACACACTAACTCCAATACGCGTCGTAAGGAGAAACAACCAGATGTATTTGATGGTAATTCTGATTTCAAAGATTTTATTTCACACTTTGACCAAGTTTCACTTTGGAACAATTGGTCGGATCACGAGAAATCGATCCAACTGGCTATGTCATTGAGGGGCCCAGCTCAGCGGCTGTTGGCTGACATTCCAGACGCACAACGGATTCCCTACGCAGAGTTGCGTAGCTTGGTGGAGTCCAGATTCTGTCCTCATGAGAGAGTGTCGGCGTTTAAATGTGAGTTCAGAGCCCGCAGGCGGGCGAAATCGGAGAATGCATCTGACTATGGCCACGCCATCAGACGCTTGGCAAACTATGCATTCCCATGCATGCCACATCATGCTAGAGAAGAAATATTGATTGATCAATATATTTCTGGTCTAAATGACACAGATTTACGGAAACATGTGCAATTTGGCCATCCTGCTACTTTAGATGCTGCGATGGCACTGGCGATTGAATGGGAAAGTTTTATGAACTCACTTCCCAACCGTAAACCGAATGTGCGGTTTGAGGACTCAGACGTTCAGATAAACACGGTGACAACATCAGTGCAACGGCCAGATAATACGAAACAAAAATCTCGCAATGCACATGCAAATACTAAATGTAGTACACGTACACAATCCGAGGGTGACATATTGAAAATCGTCTCGGAATTGTCGGACAAATTAAACGACGAGGTGAATGACATAACAAATGTCATGCATCCGAAGACAAGGCATGAGCCTAGTCAAAATAATTCAGAAAACATCAGAAGTTGTTTTAAATGTGGAAAACAATACCACTTTATTAGAGATTGTCTTCAACGGTACCATACAAACAGTACATATGTTCAGACACATGTAACACAGCCGGGAAACACACCAGCCGCTTCTTTAAACTAGGTGTCTCCCGCAGATGTTTGCTCGGGAGAAAGGCCACACATGAACTTGTCCGCTATAAATCATGACATAGAACACCGTAGAGGCACACAGCATGGCAATGCGGATGGCCTGTCCAGAAAAATTGTGAGAAAGTGCAAGGGTGAGAGCTGCACTGATTGCTATCCAGTTATAGTACATACCCAACATTCACAAAGTTGTACCTCAGATTGTCACGTGGCTGAGCGGCAACAATGCTGCGGTGGACCACCAGAGTCTAGCACACGGGTGGCACCGGTATCTCATCCATTGACATAGTAGCAGTCTCGACCACGGAAAATGGGAATTTAGTGAGAAATTCCGGGAATTCCGGTGGGAATTCCGAGAATTCCGGTGGGAATTCTGATGTTTCGGCGGGCATGTACAGCTGGGTGGAAGAAATCACCCCAGACAAATTGAGGGAGTTTCAAACTCGGGATGTTGACATTGGTCCGATTCTAGCTTTAAGGAATAGCTCTAGTGAGTTGCCTTTGAGAAAACAGTTAGAAGGATTAACGGGGAATGCTAAGTCCTTAGTGGGTTTGTGGGAAACCCTGGAACTTCATGATGGTTTGCTGTATAGAAGAGTAGGAAGTGGTGTGGGCAATTTACAGTCATTGCGACTGGTTGCCCCTTCTGAAATTCGTGCTTGGGTTTTTAAGCAGTTACATGGGTGTAAAACTGCAGGTCACTTGGGTCGGGACAAGACGCTACAATCCGTAAAAAGTAGATTTTACTGGCCGTCAATGACGAAAGATGTCACTCGTTGGTGCAAAGAATGCAGTTCATGTGCACGGCGTAAGCCAGGGCCTGGTAGAGGCAAAGCACCTCTTCATCACGTGGATGCTAGCGTACCTTTAGAAAGGATAGCAATCGACCTTATGGGCCCCCTTCCAAAGACGGATAACGGAAACGAGTATATAATGGTGGTCGGGTCCGTATTTGGTCGTAGGCCGGATTTCGGATATTACATATGTAATCCAAAAATCGCCTACCGCTATCCGAACACCCAGAGAGCTGGTTAAATCCGGTGCCGGGTGAAAACGCGGGTAACGATGCCAGTCATTGCGCTTACAGTACGGGTAGCTCGTCAGAAAACGAGATTGGCACAGAAAAGTTAGTACGTACCCAAAACCAGGATGGAGATGTGTGGGTGGAGCCATGTAGCGTATGGGACTCACCACGTCGGCCAGAGTCGCCTGAGATACAATTGTCCCCATGCCATACGCCTTACATAACACCACCCACAACTCCAACCCGCGGTACATCACCCATTCCGATAGAAGACCTGTTAATTGGGGAAGCTGTGAAAATACCACCGGTTACTCGTAGTCGGGTGGGTAGGACAATAAAACCACCAACACGTTATTCACCGTAGTAACGACCTATTTTATTGATATTGGTTGTCCAATGTACATACGGACGTAGATTAGTACAATATATGCATGTCGTTTGTATTATGCTTGAATCTGCATGCCGTTAGAGCATGTAGTCTTGTTTTGTAAACTTACATGAATACAAAGCAATGTTCGCATAGGCGTAATTGTACACTCGAGATGGTTCAAGTGAGTGGCCATCGTAAATACCGTCTCCCGCTGATGCTGGCGGTTCGTGTATCGAGTTACACCTATGCAATCCTCAGCTTTGCTGCGTTACCAGCCGTTGGCTGGTCTGTTTGATTTATTATCGAATGGATACTTCTAGTCAGATTTAGAAAATGAGAAATTTAGGCTGCACGGTCGTATTGTGATAATACTATGCACTGGTCAATGTTAAATTAGATATTGATGAACAATGCAGTGTAACTCAATATGTGGATCTACCAAAAAATATCAATTAAATAACTGTTATCAAATGATGTTATAATATTTTATACACAGCGACTTTGGTGTAGTTGGGCGATACGTGGAAAATACATACGTTATATGTCATGCCTTTACCTTATGTTTGATACTATTAGAGCGGGTCCTTGATCCGGAGGCCAACGGATGACGGGTTGAAATCCCGGACAAATTCCGTATGATGTCATAGCATGACTATGTTACATTGCTTCAGTAGCGCCCATTATGTTTTGTCGACTTTTTATAAGTGTTACACACCCCACCCACAGCCCGAACACAAACACGATATATGTTCACGTTAGACCCTTGTAGTGCGAGAGGTCCCGGGTGGAGGCGAGGGGGATAATCGTCGGCGAGAGATACGTACGTGGCGGTTCCGGGTTCGGGATTTGGAGAGGAGGAATCGACTGCTGTCTGCGTCTCTCCCCACGGCGACGTCAACCCTGTTCCAGGAGGCGGATACGTCGAGGTAGCTTCCCCGCGACCACGAAGCAGTCTTCTCTGCGGGGAAACAAGTCAGCGCCCGTGAGAAACCCAACTGGAAGCGACGTCGCTTGGACCGTTGACCGGACATTTCACGCATTATAATGCTCGCGAATGCCATTGTGTGAGTGCGACCTCCGTGCGTATGGTCGGACAACCATGGGAAAAATATGGCTATCACAAGGGCTGAAATTTGCAAAGTCGGCTTTTGTGGCAGTTATATTAGCATCCATGAGTCTTGGCACAGCGGAGGGAGTACTCTACATTCCTTGTGGTGCTCAGTAACTTACGTCCGAAATCCTGCCACTTGCAGCTGGAATCGATATTTTGTATTCCTGCCGGATAGTGGATGTCACCGTGCAGCACAATTAAAATTATTACAACATTATGGCCGCCACAAGGACTTGTGTAAATACATACATGTATGTACTTTATGTTAGCTGGTAAATGTGATTGCCATGGTTTTGTTGCATAAATGTGCTCTGTATTGAAATGACAGGACATTTCCAAATAACTAAGTGTTGACTATATTCAGATCACATGCGTCTTCGTTAGGCATTCCGTCTTCAATATGGTAATCTGCCTAGCTATTAAACATTACATTGCTCTATTGTCTGCTATATCACCTTTTAGACTATGTACCACACACTGTTATGATACGTAGGCGAAATATGCATATGCATATACCTTCCTTTTATAATGTATAGATTTGTTGAATTCCATATGTTAATATCTGATGCTGCCATATACGGGATGATGTGCACATTGGAACGTATTTGCTGTCGTGCTATCGTGAAGTGATCAGACGGTGTGAGCGAAGCATCTACGTTTTAGCGCTTTCTTGTGCTTTCCTGGTATGGTTTGGCAGCAGATGGCAACATGGGAAAACTCCAACAAATGAATTTTAGAGACGTGAACTCGCGCGTCCATATGACAACCATGTACATGTATGGCTAAAGGGGGAACATATGCTGGATTATTGTGAGATCTGCGTATTTGAGTTACTGCCCCTGGTACCGTGGTTTGATATGGGCAGCGATCGAGTATGTTACTGTTCACAGAACGCCTTCATCTTTACGATGCCCGTCAAGATTGGTTGCAAAGGATGGCGATATAATTAAAACTGGTTGGCAGTATGCTATATATGTTTAACTCTAAATTGTTTGTTATAATTATGATTAACTATTCGTACATGTGCACACGTTACCAGCGTTTATGATTGACCGTTTTTTTTGTTTGGTAATTGTTATGATACGTGCTCTCTCAGTGGCAATGTTTTAAGTGGTGGGGAGTGTGGCCGTGGGCCATATATATGTCATTCAGTTCAAACCGAAAGTACCTGACTGTCTGTCGTCTGCTACACGCCGCATACACGTGTCTTGCTTGGTTCCCTATTTGCACACCGCCTGTGAGTAGCGAGTCGGTGCTATATGTGCATAGTTTACTGAGCTGGGCACCGTATGGGCGGAGCAAGGAATATTGCGTTTGACATGCGCATCAGTATACGTCCGTTCCTTATTTGGTCATTCGGGCACAGTTGTCCGAAAGACATTGCTTTCTGGGACAGTTTCGGTCCCTAGGAGCCCACGTGACTTGGACTCTATAAATACTGCCCCCGGCTCGCGGGCCGGGGAGTTGGCCAATTTCTAGCAATTACAACGCACCTCCATTAAGTAAATAATTAACTATTTCATTGCACATTCACTATTAACTTGGAGATTCTCAAATATTACATCTTTGGGGACACTATCGACATGGTGAGTCATTCATAATTACTATAGCATACAGGGTGCACGGCCACTCCCCCATGTTGCATAATTAAATGCCCTTTATGTTCCCATATTTTGATATCGTGTACGTATATTGATACCAAGTAGTTCCGTATAATCGTAGAAATAAAACATATTATCCCCCACCTGTCGTGTCATTGTATTTCGAAACATTTGTGCGAAGGAGGCCAGGATCACCCAGAGAACCTGCTCAAATTATAACTGGCGGTGGTTCTGTCTGTGAACACCGTAGACCCTGATCAGCCTGCACACAGATATGCATCGTATTTCTTACCCCCATTACAGGCCCCTAGCCAGACCTGTTTGAGGGGGGGTGGGGGGTGGGGGTCGTTTCGAAGGCCCAATGGGCCTGGTGTGTCTAGGGTCTAAAAAAGTGGACCTCGAGGCTAAAAAAGTGGACCTCGAGGCTCTGGGCGGAGGGGGGGGTCGTCCGACCGCTCCGACCCCCGACCCCCCCCCCCCCCCCCCCCCTGGCTACGGGCCTGCATTAGTTGCATGAAGAAACAAATGGATTGCACGGACATAGATTGCATCTGTGATTAAGTTATGTGGGTAAAAAGCAGGATTATTAAAAAATTCAATAGGCTGGATAAAAAAGAAATACCCCAACTTTCAAATTCCATTGCGGCCGGTTTAGCTCAGTAGATAGAGCGTCGGACTGCGAATCGGGAGACACCGGGTTCGTATCCCACCTCGACCGCTGCGAATGGTCAATTCGGCGTGTCCTTGGGCAAGACAACTTCGTGCTAGCCTAGTCCTGTATTTGTATTTCTTATATTTAAGGGTGGGAATTGGCTCGATGACCTTCCATACCCGGACATATAAGTCCATAAAAGCCGAATTTTTAAGTGTTTTATGTGATATATGTATGTGCAGAGCGGACAGATGTGTATAAATGTGTGACGAAATGGGACACTGCTTAGGTCCAATACGGTCCTGTAATTCCGCGCAGTGTCCCGGTGCACGGGAGGCGGGAAGAAGAGAGGGGGTATAACTGGGTAGAACCTGGCACCGGTGATGCAGAGCAAAACGGGTCCCATGTATAACCAAGCCACCCCTGGCGGCACTTGACACACAAGTTGGTGCCATATAATCGTTAAAGACACGTGACACTCATTCACCGAGCTGCAACAGCCCGGCTGTGCCTCAGCAAGCCGGGGCCGGAAGCAGGCAGATGAGAGCAGCATTCAGTTGAGCACGAGTATAACCTAGCGATGATATATTATACTGACCCGGAGTTTTATTCCAGCGAGTTCGAATATGATAAAAAAAAAAAGCCTATCAGACGTCGCCTGTTGCGGTGGTAATACGCGGGATCAGTGGCATCCGGCGGTCCGTGTTACCAGGGTCCGTCAAGTGCCACCGTACCACCGCTACCACACCACAGACTAATATAATAAGAATACTTGGATGCGATTACTAATGGCGATTACTAATGGTGCATACTTGTGGCAAACTCGTAATCTGTTTGGGATCACTTTCTAACACCACGTTCTCTAACAACACTTTATCTAGCACCACCAAAGTAACTGCGGATGGAAAGAAATCGGTTCCCCAGACCAGTGGCAAACTAATAATCTGTTTGAAAACGCACTGGTCCCACCATTCTTTCCTAACGGTTCTACATAAATTTCTCCATGTAAACCTGAAGCAATGCTTCAACGCAGAAGAAGAATAGTAATAATAATATGATCTTTTCACCATCTCGGCAGAGAGAACAACAGGCGACTGACTTCATAAATATAGCTCGTGCTCAACAGAATACCACCCACACCGAGCCCACCCAGCCCCGACTTACCTTAGCACATATCCAGGCTGCCACAATCCAGCGAATAAGAATAACACAATGGAAATGCGAGTTAATTTCCAATAGCTAAGATGGCCGCCGCCGGTAACCTTGAGATAATTACCGACCGATAAAAACACGACCAGCTCAGTCCAAGGTCGCCGTTAGAGGGTAGCTTAGTCCTATCGGATGGGGACTTAAATAGTCGGTCCCGACATGCAAGGTCATCGAGCCAGTGCCGTCGTTAAATCAAAGCATTTACATTTACTTTCAAAACTATGTTTTTATTGAAATATTCGGAATACCAAATAATAATGTCAGAAATGTTAATATTGTTTTCTACAATGTTTTTCATTTCTCATAAAAAGTGTATGTTGTTATCGTTGGATATTATCACAACGGAACCTGGCGGAAAATAGATTGGTGAATGTATCCCGTAATAATGTACATGTATCTAGCGAAGGACATGTATGTATATCAGAGCTCCAGATAAGCTGCGTATTTGCGCAAATACCCAATTAAAATTGCCAAAATACCCAATTGAAATCAGAAGTAGAGAGTATTAAAAAGCAATAACAAGTTTGTGGTACCTTTATCATGCTGCAGAGAAAAATAAACAGAACACAACTATAGGATATGTTCTTATTTTCCATGAAAACACATCTTGGTATTTCATGAGAATTGTAGACAATTCTACTGAAATACCAAGTTGTGTTTTAATTTAGAAGCAAACTATTCAATAAGTGCAATCTGCTGATGTGTAAACAGTAGTGTGATTCTAGTTTACACAATTACAATTTTGAAATACCCAATTGCTTCAGAAATGATGGAGTGACAATACTCAATTACTAATTCCTTATCTGGAGCCTGCATGTATGTATATGACGTAATATTCATCGTTGGATATTATCACAACGGAACCTGGCGGAAAACAGATTGGTGAATTTAGAAGAGAGCTTACACCACCGTCTGCGCTATTATTGCCAATATTTGTCAACTGTTTTCTGTCAAAATGGTTGAATATTGTCCTTGGAATGAAGCAGATTGATTGGCTGAGTCTGAGCTGTGCTACAGCTCAGACTCAGCCAATCAAACTACTTGATTGCGATTTGAGATTCCCAATAGATGTTCAGAAACGTTGGCATATATATATATGGTGGGCAAGTTTAAAGGGGCATATCTAGATTTTTTTAAAAAGTACTATAAAAAGACGTGTTTTCATCTTATCCCTGTGTAAATATGTGGTTTAAAGGTAGGCCGGCAATCCGGGAAAACACGGATATAGGAAAAATACGGACATCCATTGATTGTAACGTGTTCCCTGCTCAGGTAGTGTCATTTTCATTATTTGTGGTCCATTTAGCCGTGTTCAGGTCATTTCCTGCGAATGTGGTACATGCGGCTATGAGGTACGCCCATATCAATGACGTCATACGCCTACTTTAGTGACGCTATACACACATTTTAATAAATGACTTTGACTTTCGAATGTTGTAAACATTTTTGGGCGGGCAAAAATACACTCGAACTGGGTATACCATTTGAATGTGTTTCGTGAATTTTATTCCTGCCAGTAAAGCAATTATTCCTGAGTCAACAACGCTATTCATTTACACAATTGGTAACATAGATGTTACAAACAATATAAAATAATAACACTGTCCGTATTTTTTGATGGTCGTAAAACTACGGACAATCCTGTCGTATTTTACCATATCAAAATAGCATACTGCAGTAACTTAGAGTCTGCATACATATATTTAACTTAAATGATTTTAAGTTATACACACTTATTAAATGCATTACTAGTGATTATAGAGTCTAAAACATTCCCTTTGTTGTCCGTATTTTCCCTATCATAGTTTGCTATGTCCGTAATTTGCCGACTCTATGTCCGTGATTCCCCGGTCCGTGTCCGTATTTTACCGTTTTCAAGTATCTCTAATTATATGTAAAAGTCATGGATTAAACGACCTAAAACACTGCATTTGAAATACGGACTAATTATTTCGGACACTCTCGCAGATCACCATAGCGAGACCGTTATTATATTGCGACATAGCTACATCGTTATTATGAACACAAACATCAGCGTGTCCAGAAAGTTGTCCGTATTTTCCCGGATTGCCCCTACATGCAGAAGGCACAACATGTTCTTTATATCAGAGACATTATCTGAAACATTTTCTGGCAAAATAAACAGTCATTCACCATTACTCCACGTATTGATTGACATTATTATACATTTTATATCAGACGTATTTCCATACTGATATCAGAGGCGATAACCGCATGTCCTTAAAATGTTAACGGACATTACTATTTATATTCTGTACTCGTATGTTTTAGAACTGGTGGAATAGTGACACTATTATACACTTATTTAATTTCTATAAAGAACACTTTGTGCCTACTGAGTTGGCGTGTAAGTGCACACACGAACGAACACGACAGGTTGGAACCAACCTGTCGTGTTCGTTCGTGTGTGCACTTACACGCTGACCCCACTGTACCTTTAATTGAAGATATATGACGATGCTATATAGGACCGCTGTGTTGTATCAATTTCACATTAGTATCAGACTTTCTATGTTGTTGCAACACGACATAGGAAATCCGGTGTGTATGCACCTATATGAGTTGAGTGAAAATAGAAACAACCCAGCGGTCCTTGCATAGTCATATATCTTCAATTAACCCTTTCAACCCTAAGTAACTGGAATAGATTTTGATATCTTCATTTTGCAACCAACCCAACCGTCACAAAATGGTTTTCAGACTAGTCCATTTATGAAAAGGGGATATTTTTTGTTCTCAAAAATATTAAAATTACTTTCAAAAAGTGCAGACCCTGATGAGACGGCTCGTGACGAGCCGGCTCATCTGGATCTGCACTTTTTGCATAAACCGCTATAGCGGGATTTCGGGTTCAAAGGGTTAAACAACTTTACACAGAGCTATGATGACAACACATTTTGATTTTTTATAGTGTTTTAAAAAAATCCTGATATGCCCCTTTAACGCAGGCAGTAGTGTATTGCTAGTACTGCTTCCATCGTTGGTGAATACTACTGTCTGTTTCGCGCAAACTTCGCCACTTTTTACATTTATTTAAACATTGCATATTTGTATATAACACTATTTTTCGCTACTTTTTGGCAAAACTGAACAATGGGCCTATATTTTTATTTCGTTTGGTTAATTATTGATTTTATTACGAAAAAAAAAAATTCCCCATATCCACCTGCACATGGGTGAATATGTCTATGGGAATTTAACATGGGGAAATTGTCAATATTTTTTTTCAGAAGTAGTGGAACGATTTTCAAAATGTGTCTTTTGTGTTCTATGTTAGATCATTTCCAAGCTATCTAACCGTATGTTTCGACTCCTTTTGCACTTCTCCAGCTCCTTGTGTTTAATTCCCATACAGAAATAAAATTTTAGAAACAAAATCAATAGGTGTGGCTGTGACTGGAGAAATGGGTCTTATGTGATTTGCGACCAGTGTAGATCCAGATCAGCCTGTGTATCCACACAGTCTGATCTGCATCTAAACTGTTCGCCATTCCATCAATGAAACACCCGCCATGCTTCTAACAACCAGTAGTTATAGATCTGTATCAGGCTACATGAATTGTGCTATTTGATCAGGAGCTACACTGGTCATAATTCACACAGGCCCAATTTATCAAGTTACAGCCACATTTAACCAAATTGTCCACACAAAAAAAAATACGCTTCATTATTAAAATTTGTTAAACTTTAATTTTATCGAAAAAAGTAATTGTTTTTGCATTGTGGATATATGGCCGTAAACTTTTCACAGTTGTTTTGAAACAGACAGTAGGAACATGTTGAACCTTATGGTGTCATATTTCTGACTGTGACTGGAGAAATTGGGCTTATTGGACTTGTGAACAGTGTCGCTGCTGTTCAAATATCACACTCCTGTAGCTTCATAACGATGTATATTTCTTGTTAGAATCACGACGTGTGTATCATTGGTGGAATGACGAACCGTGCAGATCCTGATCAGACTGTGCGGATGCACAGGCTGATCTGGATCTACACTGGTCGCAACACAAAGTAGCCTAATTACATGGAGTGTCTAGGATAAATCATAATATCGATCTATATTACTTGTTAGAAGCATGACGGGTGTTTCATCGATGGGATGGCGAACCGTGCAGATCCTGATCAGACTGTGCGGATGTACAGGCTGATCTGGATCTACACTGGTCGCAAAACAAAGTAGCCTAATCACATGGAGTGTCTAGGATAAATCATAATATCGATATATATTGCTTGTTAGAAGCATGACGGGCGTTTCACTGATGGAATGGCGAACAGTGCAGATCCTGATCAGACTGTGCGGATGCACAGGCTGATCTGGATCTACACTGGTCGTAAAACCAACAATCCCAGTGTCTCCAGTCACAGCCACATGTCAGCATTACCACACGAAAACATAAGTATGCCGTTTTATAAGCCATTTCATTAAAGGGATATGACACACGTGTAATAACACCTGGAATGAATTTTATGTATTAGCCGCTTCACCATCATCACGAGTCTTATTACTTAGTCAGTGTGTTATTATTTGATCTGTGTCTGGTCACAAAATGCATATGTCCCATTTCTCCAGTCACAGCCACATTTAAGTGTTGACGTACTTTGAACAACTGTCTGTCCGGTCGGTCTGATATAAATTTGCCTAAATCGCCATGAAGCGCATTTCGCGCAGGACAGGCGTTTGATTCCGAGGTAAGCAATACTGTCACGTTATTATATGTTATCTCCCTCGAGATAGCATATTATGTCACGCAAATGTCTATGGGGCAGCCATATTGTCGTGATACGCATAAATGGCGAGTACGACCAAGAAAATAGTGCACTGTGCCAACTTATCCTATGGCGTTTTGGTCTGTCTTGCTTTGTACCTAAACTCTACATATACTATTCTCTATAGTTTTCATAATGTTATGCTCAGTTTATCAGTGAAATTGTGGAAAATATGAATCAAGACATTTCGTGCATATGAATACAGCAGCTATTATCTTTATTTCTCACAGTTATGTAGCAGTGGCCAGTTAGCCGCCAGTTTCGTACACTTTTGTTCTTGGAGTTTCAAACAGTAATGTATTCTAGAGAAAACGTATGGATGGGAATGGGTTTGCACCATCACAGTACATTTGCATCTGGATGATGATTGAGAAAATATGCAACTTTCAGTCTCTAGTTAGCAAGTGATCAGTTTTTGTAGAGACAACATATTTCAGTACTTTCAGTACTTTGATTTTATTTATTAGTAGTAACGCATGTGCTGCACTCCGCTCCAACGTAAAATGTTTCACGTCGAAATAGGCGTCGGATTCCTGACGAATTCCCATTCAGCTACATGCAGAAGATACTGCATTCATATAAAGATAGTTTCGTCTACTGTCTGTTCCACGTTTTGCTGCAGACGAACTTTTGGCTATTAAACACATTAAATCTAAAAAATATATTAAAAGTAAGTACTTTTTTATCAATAACAAAAAAGTCCCCCCACACACCCCCCCCCCCCCCCCCCCCCCCCGCCCCTAAAAAAAAATTAATTTTATGAAATTCCATCAAATATTGATTTTATTGCGTTAAAACGATTTTCCTATGAGAATTTAACATGGGGGCTAAAAATATATATAATTTCTTTTTTTTTATTTATGGACCGATTTTCAAAATATAACTTTTGTTTTCTTAGTTACATCATGTTCAAGCTATCTCGCCAGGTTTCGGAGTCAATTTCCATTTTTTTTTCGTTTTTTGTTCCTAAAGGATAAAAAACGAACATTTTTGGAAATTGACTCCCCATGATAAATTCCCATAGGAAAATCGTTTTTCGCAATAAAATCAATATTTGATGGAATTTAATCAAATAATTTTGTTTGGGGAGGATGACTTTTTTGTTATTAATTAGCATTGCTATGGATTTAATAGTCTGTTTAACCCTTTACCCTGATAGAGACGTACCTTTTGACGCCTCTGCAGAAGATGTCTTTTGAAAACATTGTGGGAAAAGGAGAAATTGCTTGTAACAAGCAATTTCTCCTTTTCCCACAATGTTTTCTACTCTATCAGATAATTTAACCATCATTTGACCCAGCATTTGATTCTTTTATTCAGATGTTTTCGATTTGGATGAGTCGAAATATCGCAAAACAGGGAAAGGGTTAAGCTAACAGGTTTTGAGCAACCGGGCCCAGGTTGTAATGTTACATATGTGCATCAGTAACAAGATATACTCAATTGTCAAACACAGCGTATGGTTCTTTTAACTTGTTAACTTCATTAATGTTGCATTGATACCAGATATATGTATTTAAAAATGCAGTATTTTCAGTAAATGACATTGAAATATTGACACAAACTTCATGGCCCATGCATGAGCTCTGAAGTCTGTGTCAAATTTTGATGTAATTTGCGGATTTTTTGTTGCTATTTACGGAATATATGACTGATTTTAGAAATACTAATTTAACTCCGCATGGGCTCTGGCCTTTCGATGTACACGTAATTTACAGAAGCATTTGTCGTCAAATTGAAACGGTATTTACAAAAGAAATGACTGATTTTAGAAATACAAATTTAATTCCGCTTTTGTGTCAAATTTCGATGTAATTTACGGAAGCATTTGTTGTCAAATTTTAACGGTATTTACAGAAGACATGACTGATTTTCGAAATGCAAATTTGATCCCGCATACGCTTTGTCATTTGTGTCAAGTTCATGACTGAAACTTTTGTCAAATTTCAACGGTATTCAGGGCTACAGTTAAGGTGCGTAATTTTGTTTTACCAACTTGGGGTGAACTTTTGTTATGAAAAATGGCAAGTTGGGAGTCCTTTAGAATCGTCTCATTGAGACGATTCTAAAGCTCTCCCAACTTGCCATTTTTGATGAAGAAATAAAAAGGTTACCACTAAATTACGCACCTTAGCTGGAGCTCTGAGAGAAAAGATACGACTGATTTTCGAAATACAAGTTTAATTTTTGCATGGACTCTGGTTTTTGTGTAAAATTCCTGTTCCTGTTCCTGTACCATGTGCGGAAACTTATGTTGTCAAATTTCGACGGTATTTACGGAAGATTGATTTTAGAAATACAAAATACGGACATGGAACAGGTTGTGTAACTCATTCCGTCTACGGAGTTGAAAGGTCAATGTTATTACATTGTAGTATCACCGAAGGTCAAGTTATGAAGTCGACCCTGCTCTTGCTCGTGCTCGTATCGATTTGGACACGGAGTCATGGGATGTCGTTTGAGCTGAAATCAAACCCAGACGATGCTCTAGTACTGGAATTCGCAAAGAACGAGATTGCAGATAATAGCGATGGCGCATTGGCGTTGATGAACTCCGATGACGAGGGCTCGCTGGAAGATGATGACGTAATTGATGACGTAGATGGTACGTCACCGGCTGTGCGCTAATCCCGTCAATAGTTGTCAACTTTTTTCTTTCAGAATGCTTCAATATTGTGCATGGAATCAATCAGATTGATAGACTGAGTCTGAGCTGTGCTACAGCTCAGGCTCAGTCAATCAAACTGCTTGATTGCGAGTTGAGATTGACAAACGTTGACATCTTGGCAAGTTTAACGCAGGTGGATGTGTATGTACTGTACCTTTAAGCTATATATAGTAAATCTACGTGTATTTTGTGTAGGTTAACAAACACAAAATACATGTCCTATATAGCTTAAAGGTAGATCAGGGGCGGCGGAAGTGGCCCGCCCCCCCCCCCCTCCCACCCCCCTCCCCAATAATTGTGTTGGGGTGGGGATAATTCTGTAATAAAGCACATATTATCATCCACAAACTTGCTGAGGATGCAGGAAATGGCGTTTCACTCCTCTTAGATTTACGGGGAATCATGCCCCCGGACCCCCCTAGCAACATCCAGGCCCTTTGTGTCCTCAAGACTGGGACATGAGAAAGCAGAAAATGACGTTTCACGCCTCTTACATTTTCAAAATTTGCGGAGCATGCCCCCCGAACACCTCAGGCAACATCGGGCCATTTGGGCTCTCAAGACTGGGCCCTGAGGATGCACGAAATGGCGTTTCACGCCTCTTAGATTTCAAAAATTTCAGGGGGATTGGGCCCCCCAATAATTTTCCCGTTCCGCCGCCTACCAGTTCTAAAAATTACGAGTGCCCGCTATACAGTTATAATCATTTAGTAATACTTATCTTACTGATAGTGACTCACGTGGTGTCAGGCTATGTTCATATGCAAGTGAGGCATGACATTTTTTAACAATTTATACTACATGTAATTAAATGCGTCACCTGAAAAAATAATATTTTGACAGATTATAAAGTATGATCATTGCACATCAAAAAATTAATACAGAGAGTAAATAGTAATGTCCGTTAACATTTTAAAGAAACACGGTTATCGTCCTTGATATCAGAGTGGATATTTACGTCTCGGATATAAATGTATAATACACATGTACATATAATGCCAATCAATACGTGGGGTAATGGTTACTTAATGTTTATTTTGCCACAAAATGTCTCAGATGATGTCTCTGATATAAAGAACAATGTGTGCGTACTGAGTGGGCATGTACCTTTAACCCGTTAAGTAACTCGAATGGATTTGTATATGTTTATTTTGCAACCAATCCAACCGTGACAAAATGATATTCAGACCAGTCCATTTATGAAAGGTTGTTTTTGTTATTAAAAATATGAACAATACTTGCAAAAAGTGCTGATCCAGATGAGACGGCTCGCCACGAGCCGGCTCATCTGGATCTACGCTTTTTGCCAATACAACCATTCAGGCCTGTGGTGTTGAAAGGGTTAGTCACGAGCCGGCTCATCTGGATCTACACTGCTTGCCCATACCACTATACAGGCCTGTGATATTGCAAAGGTTAACAGAATCCTCCAATTATGAAAATGATCTCATACTTGCACTCTACGTGCGGATCTTGTAAAACCTACTGCCATCTGTCTTCACTGGGTCGGTATGAAAGAAACAATAGGTTCACTTACACATCAAAAAGACAACTTCAACCTCAACATGTCCGCAATGTTTTCCATTATTTGACAACTGACGCTATGCGCCATATTTCATAAAAATCCGTTGCATATTAAGGAAAATATCAAATAATACTTACTTTGGTGTGGGCGACTTTGTTGTTGTTGTAACCACGTGATCATGCACCTTGGGGAAGGGGCCAAGTGACTTTGGTGTGCCACATGTTCGGTATTTTCTTTTAAATACTAAAAGTACGCTGGGAACTGATGTTAAAACACCCCCATATGTTGCTCAAACATAATTGGTTTAGTTTAAACATATTTTATTTGCATATTATTTACAATGGTACAAGGCGACAATGGAATTTACAATGATATATACAAATGGGATTGGATTGAAAGCAAGCTCATTTAAATCCTCTCCCTTGGTTTGATTTAATGGCATTCAACGGCCTATCAACAGCTAAGGTCATTTAAGGCCGGGCCAAGGACTTCGAACCCGTATTCTGCACTGGGTGTGGGGATCCCAAAATCAGAACGGAATATATACATGGAAAACAAATTTATATTCATGCCTGGAATTAGAATAAGCAGACCTGGTGCCAATGCCACACCAAAGTCACTTGGCCCCTTCCCAAAGGTGCATGATCACGTGGTTACAACAACAACAACGTCGCCCACTCCAAAGTAAGCATTATTTGATATTTTCCTTAATATGAAACGGATTTTGATGACATATGGCGCAGCAAACGCGTCTTCATGAGCTGCATTTGGTGGTCTAGCGAGTTTGGCACAGACTTATGTCGATTTTGCGAAGAATCGATTACCGTGTCGGAGACACGGAAATCGATTCCTCGCAAAAACGACAGAAGTTTGGGCGAAAACAAAGAGACCACCAAATGCAGTTTAACAATACGCGTTTGATGCGCCATATTACATCAAAATCCGTTACATAATAAGGACACTATACGAGAATACGTACTTTGAATCGGTACTTGTTGTTGTTGTTAGTACGACGTGATCATACACCTTGTTCCCCTAAAAGTAATCATTTTTTGAATAATTGCATTACTCTCACATGCAATAATGCCAAAGACGTATCTCAGGGCTAAACTAGGTATCCCGATCGTTAAATTAACCAGTTCATGCTCCCAACATGATCTAGTAGAATGGGACAGTAACGGACCATCAGTATTTGCAAGCAAACTGCTTCTACATATCGGAAAGATTTTTTTGGTCCCGGACTCTTTTGCTCTGGCGCTTTAATTTACACCACCGTATTTAGTTATGTCGTATTCCTACCGTTTGCTGCGTCATATTTCATCAAAATCCGATGCATATTAAGGAAACTATCAAATAATACTTACTTTGGAGTGGGCGACTTTGTTGTTGTTGTAACCACGTGATCATGCACCTTGCATTGCGTAGCGTAAGGAATATTGATTGTGTATGGATTTGTGCTGTTATCATAAAGGTTTTACTTGCAAACTATATAAATGTGCATGAGCACGTGGTTACAACAACAACAACGTCGCTCACTCCAAAGTAAGTATTATTTGATATATTCCTTAATATGTAACGGATTTTGATGAAATATGGCGCAGCAAACGCGTCTTCATGATCTGCATTTTGGTGGTCCACGGAGTTCGGCACAGACTTATGTCGTTTTTGCGAAGAATTGATTCTTCGCAAAAACGACAGAAGTTTGGGCGAAAAGACAAAGACCACCAAATGCAGCTTAACAAGACGAGTTTGATGCGCCATATTTCATCAAAATCCGTTACGTGATAAGGACAATATAACAGAATACTTTGAATCAGATGGATTCTGGAAGTTTCAGTACTTGTTGTTGTTGTTAGTACCACGTGATCAAACACCTTGTATATGTGGTAAGGTTGTCATACATGTACATGTAGTTCTAAAAGTGGGTGAGTGGAGTGACCTGCGATGACATATACACTTTTGACCGGATAAATTAATACAAACGGATTTAACTAGTTATATTTCTGTTTTTCACAGACTTGGGGCACGCACATCATTATTACTACTATGCCGAGTACTATCACGTGGCCTTCTCCGCGTACCTGAGCTCTTCGAAGACACTTGGATATCAACAACATATCAAGTTTGATAAGAAGATGGTCGATGACAATAACAACTACAACGTGCAAACAGGTGTCTTCACGTGAGTATATTGTCCAACATAAGCACAACACTACAATACGAAGTAGCTATCATTGCATCTCGTGATTCGCCGCCATCATACATGTATATGCGGCTGTGACTGGAGAAATTGGGCTTATGGGCTTTGCCCATAAGCCCAATTTCTCCAGTCACAGCCACAATGTATGTCCAGATCAGCCTGTGCATCCGCACAGTCTTATACGGATCGGCACCGTTTGCCATTACATCAATGAAACACCCGTCATGCTTCTAACAAGCAATATAAGTCGTTATCAGGCTACATGAGTGTGCTATTTAGTAAATAAAAGGTTGAGGTTGGAGAAAATTGCAACATTTAGTTTCTCAACTGTTTGCAAGTCATTGATGTTAGTTAGTGAAGAAAGAAACAGTAAAGGAGTGCATTACACATAGGTTAACCGCATTGAAATTTTGAAATTCGCGGCGTATATCAGAAAATGATAGGTCGGAAAACATGTTTAATCATTAAACAGATTTTCCGACATATAATGTTCTGATATACGCCGCAAATTTCTAAATTACAATACAGTTAACCCTATGATGGAATTTCATCAAAATTTTGTTTCGGTAGGGTGACTTTTTTGTTATTGATAAAAAAGAGTACTTACATTTAAATGTTTTTCAGGTTTAATGTGTTTAATAGCCAAAAGTTAGTCGGCAGCAAACGTGGAACAGACAGTAATTTCAGATATTTCCCCAAGGTAGATTTTGGTAAACATTTGTTTTCTTCAAAAACTAATATTAAAGAGTTGAAAACAGTTGAGAAACTAAATCTTGCAAGTTTGTCCAACCTCAGTGGATTTTGAGGCTTTGTTTAGCGGACTAATTTGATTAGTCATTATATATGTTTTCTCGACACAATTTGTACTCCACTTCAGGCATATGCATTCAATGATTGTCCGAGGCTGAGCACAGCTGGACTTCGACCAATGAGACATCCTGATTTCGCGACGCCCTGATTAGCCAATCAAACACCCAGTTCTACAGTCAAATTATCATGCCCAGTGCGCCAGGTTCTGGCGTGTATCACTCACTGTCAGTTCTCTTTCACTAAGGTGTCTTGATTTCTAATCGCATTAAATGTTCCAGATGTCAATTATTCGACGTGTACCAGTTCTCGTTCACTAACGGAGTCCGGTTTCTCGTCACATTCACATATCCAGGGGTGTATCCGGCGTGTACCAGCTGTCGTTCACTGTCAGAGTCAGATATCTACAGTCACATTTACATACCCAGCGCCCCAATAACCGGAGTATACCAGTTGTCGTTCACTATCAGAGTCAGATATCTACAGTCACATTCACATTCCCATCGCCCCACTAACCGGAGTATACCAGCTGTCGTTCACTATCAGTCAGATATCTACAGTCACATTCACATTCCCAGCGCCCCACTAACCGGAGTATACCAGTTGTCGTTCACTATCAGAGTCAGATATCTACAGTCACATTCACAGTATACCAGTTGTCGTTCACTATCAGAGTCAGATATCTACAGTCGCATTCACATTTCCAGCGCCCCACTAACCGGAGTATACCAGTTGTCGTTCACTATCAGAGTCAGATATCTACAGTCGCATTCACATTTCCAGCGCCCCACTTACCGGAGTATACCAGTTTACCAGTTGTCGTTCACTATCAGTCAGATATCTACAGTCACATTCACATTTCCAGCGCCCCACTAACCGGAATATACCAGTTCTCGTTCACTATCAGAGTCGTATATCTACAGTCACATTTACATTTCCAGCGCCCCATTATCCGGAGTATACCAGTTAACGGTCACGATCGGCGTCTGCCGTAAGCACGAGGTGCGCGCCAACTTGATGGTGGAGGGAGTTCCGGTCGCATGCGCCGTCGCTGAGGGTCTCATCTCCACCCATAACGTCCAAGGTGGCAACTCGGTTATTGTACACATGAAACACAATCAGGCAGCGTGGGTTCAGGTAGGGAAAGGCAGTCACGTGTCAGGCAGTGCATCTGACAGAGTCACGTCTTTCTCTGGGCATCTCCTCTATCAAAGGAAATAGAAATAAACAGCATGGGACTGCCCACGAATGACATGTGGGCGATGGTCAGAAATTTCGTAGAGAATATTATTATTATTATTATTATTATTATTATTATTATTATTATTATTATTATTATTATTATTATTATTATCATATCAGTATCTGTTTATATCGTGTCAATCAGGCAAGGTTAGGAAACGCGTAGGAATTCCGAGGTTCACCTCGGAATTCCTACCGTTTGCGAGCCGAGCTATGCAACGCGGAGAAATTCCGAGGCTTGTCAAGGAATACCTACTGTTTCCGAGCCGAGCCTGATAAATTTCATCTCAAAAGACATTATCATGATCTTCAATTTATCAGGTAACATTTTATGTTACTGGGTGAGAATATATATTGTTTTCGTAGAAAATAATTTGGACTTGTTTACGTTTCCTCCTTATATTGAGGTCACTCGGTAACGCAATGTGCGGCCGTCCGACTAATCAAACTTCGGCACAAATATGACCCGTATATGCTATTGTTATCGGTCAGTGTGTACTCGGCCAATGCATATCTGGGGACCGTTTTACGAAACTTCGTACGACTAAAATATTCGTAAGTGCAAATTTAGGATCGTCTGGAAATTTCAATTAATGGATTTACATTTATTGAGCATATGCTGCATATGCAGCCTATGCTCAATAAATGTAAATTCATTGATTGTTCACAAGAAAACATTGTTAATGTGAAATGTACAGGCTATCATAATTTTGCACTTACGAACATTTTAGTCGTACGAAGTTTAGTGAAACCCGATAAATAGAGAACGCCAGACTACCGTCTGTTCCACGTTTTGCTGCCAACGAACTTTTGACTATTAAACACATTAAATCTCAGAAGTATTTGAATGTAAGTACTTTTTCATCAATAACAAAAAAAGTCCCCGTCCTCAATTTTTTTATTTGACGAAATTCATTCAAATATGTATTTTATTGCCAAAAAAAGTAACATGGGGAAAGGAAGTAAAGAGTGACGGTGAGAGTTGAAAAACGAAAGAAAATGGAAATTGACTCCTAAACCTGGCGAGATAGCTTGGAAATGTATCGAGAAAACAAGTTAGATTTTGAAAATAAGCAACATTTTTTAGGGATGGTGAATTTTTTGTTATTGATGAAAAACTATTTTTTGTTTTTAGTCTTATTGTGTTTAACAGCCAAAAGACCTCGCTCGTCTCAGAATATACATGGATTATGGACATTAATGCAAATACATGTAATTCAAATGTTAGAAATTTGAAAAATGCAGCGTTTCTTTATGTGTTCAGTATATATGTGGTTGGGACTGGAAAAAGTGGGGCTTATCAGGGGCGTCGGAAGCATCATAAGATTGGTCCGGCGAATCTAGTGGGTGGACCCGCTACCCACACAACGTGTATGTTGTTACCACTCAGTTGAGACGGTTCAACTGAGTGGTAACAACGTAAACTTCTGATGAGAAATGAGACAAAAAATTGCAGAAAAAATATTTACGTTTTTTATATATATATATGAATTCCAAATATGTCAAAATTATTGATCCGGCAGTCTCCGGACATGCCGGACCTGTTGCGACGTCCCTGCGTATGTGTTTTGTGACCGTTATAGATCCAGATCGGCATGTGCGTACGTGTGTATATTATCACAGGTTCTTGAAGAACGGTGCATATTTCGGTGTTTTATGGATTATGTCGGTATCTGGTGGTTTGGGTGCATTGTTACCAACATACAATTTACGTCACCTCCCGTGAATTACACGTATTAGTAGATAATTTACAGGTATGTTGACAGTATAAAAAGGGTCCAAATGTTCGCAACGGTGAATGTGTAGATACTTGACGATATCTGTCGTGTGTAATGATTGAGCATTAGTAGTTGCACAAAACTACTGTCCGTTCCACGTTTTGCATTTAAATATTTTTTAGATTTAATGTGTTTAATAACCAAAGGTTCGTCGGCAGAAAAACGTGGAACAAACAGTATGTAAATTACCCCAAAACCAACGAAATCCACCCAAATCCATCAAAATACTCACATGTCACCAACAAAAATGTAATGACATTCTGTTCAAACACCTGTGTATATTATCAGGCTACATGAGTGTGCTATTTGATCAGGAGCTACAATGTTTGCTATTTCATCAATGGAACACCCGTCTTGCTTCTAACAAGCAATACAGATCGTTATCAGGCTACATGAATGTGCAATTTGATCTAGAGCTACACTGGTCGAACTCCCATCAGCCCCAGTTCTCCAGACACAGCCACATAAATAGAGAATAGTAGGTTAGTGCCGTGAATGGGTAAAACTATCTGGCAAGGCTCAGGAAACGGGATGGGCGAGGCTCTGCCGAGCACATCCCGTTTCCGTGCCGCGCCAGATATTTTTTCCCATTCACGGCACTAACCTTCTATTCTATTTATCCCGTCAACACCTACAAATGGCTGTAAGATGCAACAATATAACCCCAGCCACCACACATATTCATACGCAGTGATTAGGTCGTATTGACAGAATATCAAAAATGTTTCACGGCACCGTGCTTCACGGCACATCCCACTGTGTTGAGGGGATAAATGTTTTTATCCCATCAACACAGTGTGTATGTGCCGTGAAACACGGTGCCGTGAAACATTTTTGATATCCAGTCAATACAATTTTTGCATTTTACAGCCATTTGTTGGTGTTGACGGGATAAATAGAATAGTAGGTCAGTGCCGTGAATGGGAAAAAAATATCTGGCGCGGCACGGAAACGGGATGTGCTCGGCAGAGCCTCGCCCATCCCGTTTTCTGAGCCTTGCCAGATATTTATCCCATTCACGGCACTAACCTACTATTCTCTGTGTACTATTGTTACATGACTGCCGTTGTTTGACACCGCTCACAACCGTGTCCAAACGTACAGCGCGTGCTGTTTGACCATGGCTGTAGACAATGCTCATTCCGGGGCCAAGCCAAGACCTACGTAATGCAGGTGTCTCCTGACGTTACTAGAAAGCGACGTTGCGTCACCTGTAGCATATTTCAACAACATTACAATGTATACTTTTCTAGCAAAGTATACTTTGAGGGAGAAATTTTCAATTTAAGGATAAATTTATTAATTTGTATTATACTGAATTTATTACATTATCACAGCCATTTTGACTGTGATAATGTAATAAATTCAGTATAATAATTGTGCATACGTGTAATCATCAAATATATACAGTTGTTAGTTCTATATGAAATAATGCATTTCAAAATAAATGATTACTCCCTGAAAGTATACTTTGCTAGAAAAGTATACTTTGCAATGTTGGTGAAATCGGCTACAGACCAGTCGCAACGGTTGCACTTAACTTTTGAAATTGATGCGGCAGCGGCACGCGACGTGTACTGCGGCCTCGGAATAGGAGTGTGTGAATCTACTGTTTGAATGGAGCAGATTATCAAAGTACATAAAGTACTGCTTGGACATTGTCGAACCTTCTATTGTTCACGTATATTCACGTATTATGACTATAACAATGATTATGTATCTATAATATATCTCTTAATAAACGCTCTAGTAGATATACAATCTGTGTATGCTTAATTGTATGTGTTTATTGTCATTTCATGATCGTAAAACATACATGCCCTTTTTGCGGTGCTGATATGGCTGATTTATGGTGGAGCCTATGTAAACCGGACACCCTGGTGATCTCCCAGGGTGTCCGGTTTAGAGAGGTTCCACCGTACCGTCTTGCGAGCTATAACATTATACTTTGCATGTACTTCCATACATTAAACCTGTCAACCCTAAGTAACTGCAATAGTATTTCATTTATCAGAAAGTGGTATTGTTTTTATAAATAAGAAAAAAATCCAAAAATGGTGAAGATCCTGATGTGAAGGCTCATCTGAATCTACACCGTGTATAGACATTATGATAGAGGTATGTAGTTAATTAGACAGACCATGCGATTGTGTACCCAATGATATCTCATGAAAAATATGTACACAATTTACGATATTTTCCGTAAATGACGTCGAATGTTGACGAAATGTTCAGAGCAAATGCTGCATATGAAAAATGTTTACACTGTTTAAGATATTTTCTGTGCATTAAGTCGAAAGTTGACGAAATTTTCAGAGTAAATGTGGCATTTGCTATGGAAATTTCGTCAACGTTCGACATCATTTACGGAAAACATCACAACTTCTGTAAATATCTTCTTCGGAGTAAAACAACATTGTCTTGTCGCGTTTGTGGAGTTCCATGACCTGCATATCCACTCTTTCTATTTGTGAATGCGAATGAAGAAATTGGGCTTATGGGTATTCCGACCAGTGTAGATCCAGACCAGCCTGTGCATCCGCACAGTCTGATCAGGATCTGCATTGCTCGTCATTCCATCAATGAAACTCCCGTCATGTTTCTATCAAGACCATAATCGTTATCAGGATATAGACGTGTGCAATTTGATCGGGGGCTACAGGGGGCCGTTTCACTAAACTTCGTACGACTAAAATGTTCGTAAGTGCAAATCTAGGATCGTCTGGAAATTTCAATCGATGGATTTACATTTATTGAGCATAGGCTGCAAACGCAGCCTATGCCCAATAAATGTAAATTCAATAATTGTTTACAAGAATACATTGCTAATGTGAAATTTACATACTATCATAATTTTTCACTTACGAACATTTTAGTAGTTACCACAAGGACTCGTTACCAGTGCCGTTTCACTAAACTTCGTACATATAAACGCCAGGACAACGGACTCCTATCAATTATATTACACCAATATGTAAGTCAGATATTTGTGTACTTTTGCCAACATTCTCAAAAGCTATGGCTGACGTGTACACTGTTCCTTGATAATGTTATGTGCCATATATACTCTCCCCACAATTTAGCTGTCCTAACCAATTAGTAAGACGCCTTGGCGCGATTGTTCGTAGTTAATACGTCATACAAGGTGTGGTAAAACGACATAGTTATCACGATATCAAGTTATGTGGATGGCAGAAATATTCCACAGAACGGAAGAGAAAACTAAAAGCCGGAAAGGTGGGCAAATATTCTACTGTATAAGGGAGATAACCTGTGGTATACGTATTTCACCATCGGTTGTCTCCCTTGGACTGGATATATAATTTCCCAACCGACCACCGATGTCTGGCGGCAGTAATACGTGGCTGTGACAGGTGAAATGAGACTTATGGGTGTTGCGAGCAGCATAGGTCCAGATCAGACTGTGTATGTTCGCCACTTCGTTAGTGAAACATCTGGCATGCTTCTAATAGGTAATATATAGTGTTATCAAGCTTGCTATTTGATCAGAAACTACACTGGCCACTTGGTCACATTTCTCCAGTCACAACCACATATCACCCAAGGACCAATGCCTATGGTGCCCATGGGGAATTAATATCATTCTAAAATCGATTGTCTAATTCCCGATTCGCAGAATGCAATATGAGTCTAATTCCTCTATTGCCAGGTTGCCAAAGATGATTATTGGCCCTAACCCTGCATATCCCGTACTTTAACCCTCACGAAAAGTGTCACGAAAAGTGACGAAAAGTGTCGTCTGTTGTTTTTCATTTTTGCCTTAAGTCTCAACAAAAAAAAAACGGTTTTGACAGAACAGGAGAATCGTCTCCAGTGGAGACGATTCTCATGCGCTGTCAAAACATGTTTTTGTTGAGAAATAATGAAAATAAAACATTTCCAACAGACGACAACATTTTTAAAAAACATTCTCGCTGAATTCTACATCGTCTATGACGTCTGTTATTAAAATCAGGATATCAAGCGGATAATATATATCCTACAGCAATTCGATAAATCCAAGATGGCGGCCAAGATGACCGCTGATAGCCATATAAAAGTAACTGCTTAACCCTTTCACCCCTAAATAACTGGAATGGATTTGTATGTGTTAATTTTGCAACAAATCCAACCGTCACAAAATGATTTCAGATTTGCCCAATTTATTAAAAGGGGTGTTTTTGTTATCAAAAATATGGAAATTACTTGCAAAAGATGCAGATCCTGATGAGACGGCTCGTCACGAGCCGGCTCATCTCGATCTACACTTTTTGCCAATTGTACAAGCCTGTGGTGTTGAAAGGGTTAACCTATTGGGCTATACTCAAGTGTATTAGTGACGTCAGTTTGAGATAGTTATCTCGTCAAGACGACTTATTGCCTGGTCAAAACGAGATAAAAAATATATGAAGTCGAATAACTGTCTAAATTGGACGAGAAAGAAAAGTAAAAATTATAATACGACTAGATGGAAGTCGATAGCGCGCCATCGCAAGATACACATTTATTCCCTAATGTTTAATTCCGAAAGGAGGAGATAATCCATGGCATAGTGGTCGAATAAAATCGCCACATACCAAATATCAAGTCCCCAGCTATTACGGCTTAAAGGTTTTACTTCTTCTGCGTTACCTGAATAAATAGTGTTATCGACATATTATAAAGTATAATCATTGTAGAGAAATGTAATATCTATAAAGAATGAAAGAAATAGAGGATAGTAGGTTAGTGCCGTGAATGTGAAAAAATATCTGGCAAGGCTTATGAAATGGGATGGGCTAGGCTCTGCCTCGCCAGATATTTTCCCATTCACGGCACTAACCTACTATTCTATTTATCCCGTCAACATCTACAAATAGCTTTAAAATGAAAAAATAAATAACCCCAGCCACTGCACATATTCATACGCAGTGATTAGCTCGTATTGACAGGATATCAAAAATGTTTCACGGCACCGTGTTTCACGGCACATAGGCACTGTGTTGACGGGATAAAACAAATTATCCGGTCAACACAGTGCGTATGTGCCGTGAAACACGGTGCCGTGAAACATTTTGATATCCTGTCAATACGATTTGGAGATTTGGCTGGGGTTATTTTTTGCATTGTAAAGCTATTAGTAATGTTGACGGGATAAATAGAATAGTAGGTTAGTGCCGTGAATGTGAAAAATATCTGGCGCGGCACGAAAACGGGATGTGCTCGGCAGAGCCTCGCCCATCCCGTTTCCTAAGCCTTGCCATATATTGTTTCCCATTCACGGCACTAACCTACTATTCTCTATTTCTCCCTATAGTACAGCCTGGGATGTGGCAGTGCATATCTAAGATTATGAAGATACAACAACAGGCAAATGCACATTATTTCGCATTGGCACTGAACATTTCGTCAACATTCGACGCCATTTACGGGAAATATTTGTATCAGATATCGCACATCTTCTATATAAAACCGCATGGTTTAAGGAAACACAGCGATATTGAAATGTGCTCAGGGTTTTTCATAGCTACAATAATTCGCCTCCGATATGTTATCTACGGCTACAATTTGACCCATTCAAAAAGTGTGAGCAACCGAAGTGCATACACAAACCTGTTGCATGTAGGTCAACATTTATTAAATTGTATATTTTATACCTTGAAACAAATAATCTTTGATGTAGAACTAGTAAATTGCCAAAGAATAATAGAACAGGGAAATCATTTTCCCATGGAAGCCATCTGTTTTCTTGTTGTTGTTCAACATTCAGCATAACGAAATGAAGCTTACACATTTATAATATATACATGTAAATGTCAGATAAACACATTGACACGGTAAAATAACCAATTTCTGCATGTGCATGTTCTTTATTAATAATTTATTGATACACGACTTTGACAGTTTTATATCGCTAACATAGCAAACACGCCGGACAACCGGTCGCAAAAGCATCACCCTTCCATGCGTTACATTAAAGAGATGGGGTTAAATTGCTACCCTCGCGAGAGGTATGGAGCGGGGTAGCAATTTCGTTTCTATGTTTTTCACATGTCATTCAATAAACTACGTGAAACGATTTTATTTATTCAATATAGTGAATTATTATACATGTATACCGACTTTCGTTGCCCATGGAAACACAATACAACGCAAGACGTCAACATTTTTCCATATTGACGTCACGTGCGTTCATATTGGTCAGTGCCGGAACTACACTTCACCTCGCAAAATAGTTCCTTCTAAATCGCCAGTAATTTTTTCATTTTATTTACATTTTGTATATTTTTGAAGTGCATATCAATTGTGACTGATGTACGTATATAATGCGAGTCAGTATTGTCGTTAGCACCAGATACATATATCTTGGACGCCATGTTGGATTACTAAGGAGCCCCGCAGGGGACGAAGGATTCTTTTTTTTATTAATTCGTTCCCACGAAACAACACTGCCGGCGTACATGAAAGGTATTTTGTCTACTCTCTGTTGCACGAAACCTGCCCAGATTTTACGGCCATATAAACGATGCAATATAAACGATGTTCCCACGAATTAACAATGTGTTCCCTCAATTTAATGAATTGTTATATCGTGGGAACGAATTGTTAATTCGAGGGAACGAATTGTTAAATTGAGGGAACGAATTGTCATTTCGTGGGAACGATTTGTTAATTCGAGAGAACGAATTGTTAAATTGAGGAAAATAATTGTCATTTCGTGGGAACGAATTGTTAATCGAGCGAACGAATTGTTATATCGTGGGAACGAATTGTTAATTCGAGGGAATTTATTGTTAAATTGAGGGAACGAATTGTTATTTCGTTGGAACGAATTAATAAAAAAAATTCATGCCCCCTGCAGGGCTCCGTAGATTACTAACTATTTCACGAAACCTACCCAAAATATACGGCTATATAAACAATGCAAAAACATGTTAATTGTCAAGTCAGGTTTCTGAGTCAGTATCCTCTTTTTCCTTTTTGTTTGACTCCTCCCCTAGCTTCTTTCTCCAATTACAAGTTCAAGAACTAACTAGAAAGCTCATTCTTAAATTTTGATAAAATTAAATATTATCGAAAAAAAAAAGAGTTTTTGCATCGTTTATATGGCGGTAAAATCTAGGCAGGTTTCGTGAAACAGACAGTAGACAAAATGCCTTCATATAATTCCAGCACAAAAATATTTACACAATTCCCTAACATTTGATTGGCCCGTAGCAAGTCTCTGTCCAAAATGTATATCCCAGTAAACTCCCACGCCGAACTACTTTCCGTGACCGTGAGGCGCAGTTAAAATAATTCTTAAGAAAACGGAAAATAAACACATTTTCTTGATGAATTCATTTCAAATGTTGGAATTATAAGGAATGAATGGCATTTTTGTTGAATTTATCGGGGATATAAACTTGGAAAAGTCGCGGGAATACTGGACGAGGCCTTCCGGCCTTCGTCCAGTATTCCCGCGACTTTTCCAAGTTTATACCCCGATAAATTCCACAAAAAGGCCATTCATTCCTATAGTATGTCAATATACTAGTACACCGGCTGTGTAGTAAACTCGTACGAAACCCCGCAGTGGACGTAGAATTCTTTTTTTTATTAATTCGTTCCCACGAACAACAATTCGTTCCCTCGAATTAACAATTCGTTCCCACGATATAACAATTCGTTCCCACGAACAACAATTCGTTCCCTCAATTTAACAATTCGTTCTCACGAATTAACAATTCGTTCCCACGAATTAATAATTGTGAATTCGTGGGAACGAATTACTATATCGTGGGAACAAATTGTTAATTCGAGGGAACGAATTGTTAAATTGAGGGAACGAATTGTCATTTCGTGCGAACGAATTGTTAATTCGAGGGAACGAATTGTTATATCGTGGGAACGAATTGTTAATTCGAGGGAACGAATTGTTAAATTGAGGGAACGAATTGTCATTTCGTGGGAACGAACTGTTAATCGAGGGAACGAATTGTTATATCGTGGGAACGAATTGTTATTTCGTGGGAACGAATTAATAAAAAAAATCCATGTCCCCTGCGGGGCTCCGTAAACTAAACTTTGTGTACGGGTAAAAAGAATACTCCGATATTTATCCTACTTGCAGTAATATTATATTTTAAAGTGACTGTGTCTCAGATGATTTCTCAGATATCCAATATCTGGTTTTTCGCTTTATGCACAGTATATATATAAATCAATCGCACCATTTTATTTGATCACATTGCAAAAGAAATAAAATGCGTTATGGTCAAGTAAGTGCTATCAGAAACTGTGATAAGCGGGGGAGATAATTTAGCTTCGCATAATTTGGCATTTTCGCTATAGTATACTGAATACTAGTTTCTTTTTTCCAGTATTATTCACCTGTTGTATGGGTCTTATAGAAAGAAAATTTGTGAAACAAAAGTGAAATCATAATACCATATTTAGAAATACGTTTCCTGTACTATGCACTCGAGTGTAATTATGTTGAATAAAATAAAGTAGAAACCATCAATGGCAAAACAGGTGTATAATACTGGAAAAATAACTAGTTTGCAGTATACAGTGCAACCTCTCTACAACAGCCACCTATGGGAAGCCGCAACATTGGCTGTTGTAGAGAGGTGGCTGTTGTAGGGAGGTTAATGCTGACTTAAATTTTGTCGTCCGCTGTTTATTTATTTTCTTCGATAATTCTCAGCAAAAACATGCTTTGGCAACATTTTAGAATCATTTCCATTTCTAAAATGCTGTCAAACATGTTTTTATTGAGAAAGAAGGCATACGCAACAACAGACGACAAGATTCGTGCTCAGCAGTCTAAGGGTTAGATACAGAGGAAATCATCCATTTGGGATATAAAATAGCGGCTGTTATAGAGAGTGTGTTGCTGTAGAGAGGTGGCCGTTCAGAAATACGATACAAATCTATGAGTAAACCCTTTTTCCGATTCTGTTCCATCACGTTCTCGGAATATCTGACACCCAGTTCCTCCAAATAAATATGTCGTGAGTTTACATGTTCGATTTGTGACGGTGACTGAAGAAATGGAACTTATGGGATTTGTGACCAGTGTAGCTCGTGATTAAATAGCACACTCTTGTAGCCTGATACTGATCTATATGTCTTGTATGATGGAATGTATAACAGTGCAGATCCTGATCAGACTGTGTGGATGCACAGGCTGATCTGGATTTACAGTGTTCGCAAAAACCGATTAGCCCCATTTCTCCAGTCACAGCCACATATGACTAGACCATTCATGTCGTCGTTGTTGTTGTCGTTGTGATTAGTTTTCGTTGCTGTGTTTATCGTAGCAGTGCGATGCAAGCGTGTTGTTTATTCCATCGTTGCGTCAATATCACGATAACGGTTTCCTCAACGAAACGCACATTTGATCACTGACGTCATCAATGTCCGTCACGTCGAGCATTTCATCGTCAGAACTGCTCCCACAATCCCGCGTGTCAACAAGTCGATTCTCTAAATCACCATAGTTCCCGTAACCTCCACTCGCCGCCATTTTCTTGCTACCACGTGAATTACAGGTGCGCAAACAACGGCATTTCTCGCGAGATTCCTCGGTACCGTCCTTTTTGTATTTGACTCTTCTATTTTGAAACCATATTTTAACCTGTTTTTCGGACAAGTTCAGGTAGGTGGCGATCTCGATCCTGCGCAGGCGCGATAGGTACATATTCGAGAGGAACTCTCGTTCAAGCTCCAGGAGTTGTGTACTTGTGAATGCCGTCCGGATTCGCTTGCTGCTGTCTTCGGTCGAACTGGACACACCTATAGGGAAGATAATATGAACGTGTCTGGATAAATGGTGCATATTTCGCTTGTAACCAGTGTTGCTTCAGATCATATAGCACTGTTTATTGGATTTACATTTATTGATCATAGGCTGCATATGCAGCCTATGCTCAATAAATGTAAATCCACACTCCTGTAGCCTGATTATGATCAGTAGCCTATTTCACCAACATTGCAAATTATACTTATCTTGCTAAGTACACTTTGAGGGAGACATTTTCAATTTAAGGATACATTTATTAATTTGTATTATACTGAATTTGTTACATTATCATAGCCGTTTTGGCTGTGATAATGTAATAGATTCAGTATAATAATTCTGCATATTTTTAATCATCAAATATATGCAGTCGTTAGTTTTATAATAAATAACGCATTTCGGCAACAATAAATGATTACTCCCTCAAAGTATACTTAGCAATGTTGGTGAAATCGGCTACTGGAATGCTTGTAAGAAGAATGGCGGGTGTTTCAATGGTGGAATGGTGGAATGGTGGAATTGTGCAGATACTGGTCAGACTGTGTGGATGCACATGCTGATCTGGATCTACACTGGTGGTAATGCCCATACACCCCATTTCTCATGTCACAGTCGTATATAGAGATTACTAATCTAGTGTGTTTTGATATGTTTTGATATTGTATATCTGAGATATCATCTAAGGCACAGTCACTTTAAAATACAATTATTCATGTATTTTGCACTGGTGAATTATATTGACAGGAAATTGCTTTTGCGTATAACACGATTTCACAAAGAACTTTATCTGACAATAAGTTACAAATCTGAAATATTCTAAGGAGTACGTATTTGTATCTTTAATCATACAAGTATTTATACAATCCGAACTTGTCGAATTACATTAAAGGTACCATCCCAGATGATGTCTCAGATATCCAACATGCACAGTGAATAACATATACAGTGCAACCTCTCTACAACAGCCACCTAAGAGAATACGCATAGGTGGCTGTTGTAGAGAGGTGGCTGTTGTAGGGAGGTTAATGCTGACTTAAATTTTGTCGTCCGCTGTTTATTTATTTTCTTCGATAATTCTCAGCAAAAACATGCTTTGGCAACATTTTAGAATCATTTCCAATGGAAATGATTCTGAAATGCTGTCAAACATGTTTTTATTGAGAAAGAAGGCAAACGCAACAACAGACGACACGTTTCGTGCTCAGCAGTCTAAGGGTTAGATACAGAGGAAATCATCCATTTGGGATATATAATAGCGGCTGTTATAGAGAGGGTGTTGCTGTAGAGAGGTGACCGTTCGGGGAGGTTCGACTGTATCTATTAATAGTACCATTTCATTTGATTAAATTTCCAAATATATGCGTTATATTCGAGTACATGCTATCCGAAACTGTGTTGAACAGGGGTGATAATTTGGTTCTGCATAATTTGGCATTCCAGCCATACGTGTATTTTTGTTGTGACATGATAACACTATGCCAAATTTAGAAACAAGTTCTCAATATAGACGCTTGTGTAACTAATTATAATATAATAATTTAGTAACCATCGATTGAAAAACTTGTTTATAATATTGAAAGTTATGTTTCAGCATTATAAACATGTTGTTACCAACCCCCAATCGTTACATGCGACTTATACAGTGGAACCACTCTAAACCGGACACCCTGGGTTCCCAGGGTGTCCGGTTTAGAGAGGTTCCACTGTTAAGCAGACAACTACTCCAAGACACACGTGAGTGCTTTGCGATCACGAACATACATAATCAGCGGAGATAAATGGCAATGAACCCGATTACAATTAAGAACTAACGAATTTGTGTCCAGTTTAGAGGGGTTCGACTGTAAGTACAAGTACGTTCAGAAATACGATACAAATCTTCATGTTTGTAGTGTTGAAGCATGACGGGTGTTTCGTTGATGGAATAGCGAACAGTGCAGATCCTGATCAGACTGTGCGGATGCACAGGCTGATTTGGATCTACACTGGTTGCAAAACCCATAAGCCCCATTTATCCAGTCACTGTGTAGATATATCTATATATACATGTATATAGAAGCAATGACGCTGCCGTATATTTATCCTGCTGAATACGTTTCTTATTTCTCACAGAAAGTGAGAAGGTTCAAATGAGTGGTCACACCATGTATACTTTCATTAAGAAATAAGAAAATTGTGTGTGAAAAAAAAATATTTGGAAAGTTTGATTACCTGATCACAAAACATGGACTAATAATAAATATATTCCTACACTAGAAGATTGAACCACTGATCTTACCCATATAGCCCCTTCTTAAGTTTTTATTAGTAAGCTGTCAGATTAACAGTCTATAGCAGTCACCATCGGAGGTACGAGTGTGCTATTATTGGTAAACTGTCAAATTTTCCAAAAGGATTATTTTGTTAAATTAGTTGTTTCCACTTGAGAGAAGAAAGGAAGACAGGGTCTCCTCAACGTTGAGTTCTAAGACGTTTTGAAGCGAATAATGAGATTTGACCGCTCTATATATTTTAAATATATTTGTGTACCGATAAATGATACTACATTTGAATTATTAAAATATAACTATTGTATTCATAAAATTGGCGCTCGCAGTGTATTAAAGGTGCATTCCCACGCAGTAGGCACAAACTGTTCTTTATATGAATTAAATAAGTGTATAACTGTGTCACTATTCCACCAGTTCTAAAATAATATAATATATGAAATATATAATATATAATGATCTCACGTAAGATCCTCTATATACTTAGGCAACGGTTTGATATATCTCTCGTTGACCAATTTCATAAGAAACTCGGCATAGCCTCGTTTCTTATGAAATTAGTAAACTATTTTAATAAATATCATATCAAATGATCACGCATGCAAGATTCTCTATATGAGACACGTCGTCTGATTTGACAACATCTTCAGAGTACATGCGAAATATAAGTCCGCATGTACTCTGAACATTTTGTCAACTTTTGACGCCATTTACGGAAAACATGGTATATTTTGTAAACGTATTTCATAAAATTACTCAGATGTCCGAAGGAACAAAATCAGACGGCGTGTCTCATATATTATAGACAACGGCATGATCTATCATTGGAATCACGTACCTAAGTTTGAATATCTAATTCTCCGTTGGTCTACGTTGTTTGTTGCCTCTGGTGACGGCACGCGGGCGGACTCGAGGTTCTGTGTTCTAGATGTATCCGCCGTTCTAATCGCGTGCTGTTTCTCCGGTGGACTTAAAATTGCCTGGTGCATTCTGGGTACCGGAAACGCTACTGACGTCATCGCTGTAGAAATGGCGTTTGTGAGACTTGCGGAAATGCCCGAAACTGGCATCATGGAGATCGGAGCGGACGGCTCGGAAATAAACGGCGACGGCGGATGGATACACAGAGGGCAGCACATTCCCATTATGTCACCCGGATGTCGCGGATAACACGGAACCGGATGTAGCGTAGGCATGGTTCCCGGTGTGGAGTCCCGGGTAGACGAGAATGGCATCAACTGGTTCCCGGCCGGCGGACCATGAAGAGATGTCACGTGTTTTGTGTCCCCGGTGACCGCGCTTGGCCCCTTAATCATCAACGTGTCGACGTAAAACGACCTTGACATTGTGCAAAAGTTATCACATACACTATTCAAAAACTTGTTTAGCACTTAAACAACATTTGCATGATAACTCACATTTCAATTTGTTAGTGCTTTACTTTGTATAGTCAGACACTGTCCCGTAAATCAAATATTCGATAATACTTTTATAACACAATATGTTTAATGTTATAGTTCCACGTTGGACACTGATTACCATCCAAAGTCCATTGTTTCAGTTGTCATTTATCATTAACAATTGTTACTAATATATGTTACATTAAATACTAGCGTTCGTAAATTTTTGTGCGATTTTTTTCACAAAGTGTATCTGTTTGTACGAATAAATGTGTTTCTACAGTTGAAAGTCCAATGTGCTGTGCTGCCGTCGTCGTCTACAATATCAGCTCTATAAGTCAACAAATTGTCTCTAATCACAATTTCACAAGCTCTAAATAAATAATACTGTTAATAATCGCCTATTTCTTCATATTTGCTGTGAAAATAAATCGTTAATGACTGCCAATATAAAGGGATGCGGGTATGGAAGCTGGGTATAATAATCCGAGGAGCGTTGGCCCCGCCCCCTTCGTCGTCAATCGATTCCGATTGGTTATTATTATACGGGGCCAACCACGGCCTAATCACATTTTAAAATCTCATACAGAAATCCCCACCCACCCAATAAAGAGATGTCGCCCGCCTATTGAATCTAATCAGCCGGGAAACTCCCCGGCACCCTCCGGCACCATTCGGCACCCTCCGTCATCGTCTCCTTTATTTCCGTGGCCATCCGGAGTTGCCGCTTCGTCGCGTCCCAAGTGCGTTTTGATACGCGAAATATGCGAATCCAATTCAAATCTGAAATGGATGTCATTTGCCTCGAGTAGTTGATTTTTCCTGATTGCTATTTGTGGCTGTTACTGGAGAAATGGGGCATTTGGGTTTTTCGAACAGTGTAGATCCAGATCAGACTGGGCGGATGCAGGATGTGCACTGTTCGCTGTTTCATCAATAAAACACTCGGCATGCTTCTAACAAGTACTATATATCGTTATTAGCCTACAGGAGTGTGCTATTTGATCTGGATCTACACTGGTCACAAATCCAATAAGCCCCATTTCTCCAGTCACATCCATATTTATTGTCGTGATACGTGACCGTTGTTTGAATTATGACGATTGTCTGATATTGTAATTGATATGCGGGAACATTTTTGTCCGAAATGGCCAGTTTAGTCCAATACGGTGAGAAATGTTGGGCTGGACGCGCGTGCACGTCACGTGTCAAAACATAGTCGGACTGGTCGCGTGCGGGTACACTGGTCAGATATTGCAAATAAACGACGAAAATGGACGTTCCATTTGAATTTCCGGATCCATATCGCTCTAGGTTAAATCAAGTATGGAAACAAAGAACGAAATAAGTTTCGTGTCATTTTTAAATTTCGGATGCGTATGAAAATACACATTTGCATAGGATGGGCAATTGAACATGTCAGAAGTGATTGAGTTTTGATTTGCGGCACATGACCGTTTTATTGAACCGTGTAACTATGTAACGCCGTGTCCCGTAATATTGTTATTTGTGGCTGAGGCTGGAGAAATGTGGCTTATGTGTTTTGCGACCAATGCAGATCCAGATCAGACTGTGCATTCGCACAGTCTGATCAGGATCTGCACTGTTCGCCATTCCATCAATGAAACACCCGCCATGCTTCCACGATGTAATATGAATCGTAATAAGGTTGCATGCCCGTGCTATTTGATCAGGAGCTACACTGGTCAAATATCCCATAGGCACCATTTATCCAGTCACGGTCACATTTGTCTGTCGCAACAAAGAATGATATGAAAACTACCGTCAACAAAACACAAACTCATTTACCGCACGTTTTAAGGATTCATTCATAGCATGATTTATCCATGTATTTGCAGAAAATGTCCCAATAACTACATGTATTAAGGCTCTACACACGCTCGTCTCTACCAGGCGTAGAGACGAAATATGCCTAACGAGCTATATATTTTGCTGTAACATTATAGCCGCTGTATCGAGTACAATCAAGTGCATAATAATAATAATAATCACTTCTCACTTCAAACTTGTACCTCTTTACATTAGTGAGAACACTGTATTTGGTATTTAACGGGCTTCCCTGATATGGGTAGTCAGTGTACAATGTGCCCGCTAGTGATATACACTCAATTTGGCTGGTTGGACGGTCGGACCCATGCTGGGTCGTCTTGGGGCGCCGTTTGGTAGCATTGGGAAGGGTGCCGATCCTGGGGGCCGTTTCACTAAACTTCTTACGACTAAAATGTTCTTAAGTGCACATTTAGGATCGTCTGGAAATATCAATTGATGGATTTACATGTATTGAGCATAGGCTGCATATGCAGCCTATGCTCAATAAATGTAAATTCAATAATTGTTTACAAGAAAACATTGTTAATGTGAAATTTACAGACTATCATAATTTTGCACTTACGAACATTTTAATCGTACGGAGTTTAGTGAAACGGCCCCCGGGACTAGGATTTCGGGTAATTTTGAATAATGCTTGAAAAACTACGGTGTTCGTCTTTGGAGAGGTTTCAGACCAGATGGGATATTTTGTGGTAAATTCTTTACAAAATGTACAATACTTTCCGTATATGACTTCGGACGAAACAATTTCTTCAACTTGTGAGGTCATTTACGGGGAAAATATCGCAGTTTCTGTAAATATTTTTCATGAAAAATCGCACGTCTTCTTAGGTACAACATCGCATGGCTTTTCTCATATTAACCCTTAGACCGCTACTCACAACACTTGTCGTCTGCTGTTGCTTTCATATCTTGCCTTATTTCTCAAAAAAACATGGTTTGACAGAAATGCTTCTGAAGTGCTATCAAAGCATGTTATAAAGTATTATAAAGTGCTGTCAAAACATATTTTTGATGATAAAAATAAACAGCAGACGACAAAAAAATAAGATAGCTGTCTAAGGGTTAAAGAAGCCATTGCCGGAAATTACATTTAGGTAAAATATCCAACTGATGAACTGTCGCAAATAGTGACCAATATGCTGAACATGAACTCGATCGAACCTGTGGCTTAAATACAAGCAGTTTGATTTGTTGGGCTGTGCTCAGCCTCGACCAATCACGTCCTTGGAATATGACGTTCTCAGTTCGAGAATATGATAAGAAATCAATTAATAGTTTGCGGGTTCACGTTACGTTAACCTGTCCATTAGTTTCGGTTATGTAGTAAACATTTCAAGTTCAATATTTTTTCAGAAGAAAATAAAACAGTTGAAATTTGTTTCGCAGTAAAATCGGTATTTTACCAAATTAAATTTTGCGAAATAAAAATAGGCACATGCTAACATGCTAATTAATATTATTGAAAATGATGTACAAATGTGAAGGTTTTCCGAAACAGACAGTATTCAGGCAAAAACACTTTCAATCCTGGATATCCTTCATTTTCATACTAATTTTTACACACATGTGGAATATTTTACAGGTGAATAATAGTGACAAATATTGCAGATCCTGACGAGACGGCTCGCTACGAGCCGGCTCATCTGGATCTGCAGTGTTTGCACATGTTGGATTTCTGGCCTGTAGAGTTGAAAGGGTGAAATATTGCCTGTTTTGTCAGATCAAGGCCCACACGTTTATCGTTTATTCTTTCTGTCAGCCGTATCCTGTCTGTTGTTGTGTATGATAGTCATTAGTGTCGCGCATCCTTACCTTAATTGTAGCTGTTACTGGAGAAATGGAGCTTATCGGTTTTGCGACCAGTGTAGATCCAGATCAGCCTGTGCATCCGCACAGTCTGATCAGGATCTGCACTGTTCGCCGTTCCATCAATGAAGCACCAGTGATGTTTCATTCAAGTAATATAGATCGTTATCTGGCTACAGTAGTGTGCTATTTGATCAGGATCTACACTGACCACAAAGTCCATAAGAACCATTTCTCCAGTCACAGCCACAAATCACTCCAATAAATTAGTTCAGTAAATCACGCGTGTGATTTATTTAATTTCTTAAAAACTTGTCGTGCGCGTTTGAAATTGATAATAATATAAAATTTACATAAAGGTGACGGGGTAATAGAAGTATTAAACGTCTGCCAGTTTCATGAGAAAAGCGTCATTTTCTTGACAATGTGCAATTCCCCGAAGTCGCCGAAAACGGCGTCGGCAATTACCGTACGTTAACGGCAATATATTCGGCAATTTTCATACGTTATCATCAATATATTCGGCAACTTATGTACGTTAACGGCAATATATTCGGCAATTTCCGTACGTTAACGGCTATATATTGGGCAATTACCGTCGCTATATATTGGGCAATTACCGTACGTTACCGGCAATATATTCGGCAATTTCCGTAGGTTAACGGCAATATATTCGGCAATTTCCGTAATTTAACGGCAATATATTCAGCAACTTCCGTAGGTTACCCGCAATATGTTCTGCAATTTCCGTACGTTACCGGCAATATGTTCGGCAATTTCCGTACGTAGCTTGCCAAGGAGACTGCAACTCTTGTACTTCATCGTTCATTTCTGTACGCGGAACATATTTTGGTCCCACGTCAATCATTATTCGGACGCTATGCTTCTGTACATCTTCGACACATGAATGTGCATACATCGCCTACATTGATATTGGTAGTTTTCGTACCTAGACGACGATTGCCTCGGGAATTTGCTTAACTGCCGACGTATATCTATATGTACCGAGTTTTGCATGATGCTTGACTTTGCTGATCTTTAAAAAAAAATTAAAGTAAAATAGAAATAATATTAATATTAATATAGTTAGCTCTTCCAACCTAAATATCTGACATTGATAGTTCCATTCATTCCTGGACTATTCCATTAATTAAACTAGATTGGTCAGTAAGCGAGGCTTACGGAATACCCCCGCGTGTGCCCAGGTACCCCTAAATATGTAAACAAAACACATCCAAGTGTGTGGGCTTGTGACCTTGACTCTGGGCTTAGCGGCTGCGGCACGAACGTGAAGAGTGGTAGAGGTCCATTGGAGCAATGCGTGTGTGAAATGTGAAGCAGATTCGAGCAACGAAATAGAAGTTATAACCGATTTCTCTGATGTTAAGTTTTGTAAAGAGACTAAGTATGTGATCTTGACCTCGAGATCAGCGGGGATATGTTACAGCACGATACTAGAGCCTTAGAGGAATGCATGCATGAAATATTAATAATTTTCGATGAAACAAATAGAAGTTATAACATATTTCTCTGATGTTAAGTTTTGTAAAGAGACTAAGAATGTGACCTTGACCTTGGGATCAGCGGGGGCTGGACGGTCGTGGATTTGTCAAAGCATGATAGTACAACCTTAGAGGAATGCACGAGTGAAATATTAAAAAAGTTCAATGAAAGAAATATAAGTTATAACTTATTTCTCTGATGTTAAGTTTTGTAAAGAGACCAAGTATTTGACCTTGCCCATGGGATCAGCGGGAGTTGGACGGTCGTGGATTTGGCACAGCATGGTAGTAGAGCCTTACAGGAATGCATGTTATAACATATTTCTCTGATGTTAAGTTTAGTGACGGACGGACGTACGGACGCACGGACAACATGACTTCAATATGCCCCCCCCCCCCTCCCCCCACCCCACAACTCGTTGCGATGCTATATTAATGGGGATTGTTTCAAAATCTTAAAATAATGATAAACACTGCAGATCGCGATGAGATGGCTCGATAGGAGCCGGTTCATCTGGATCTACAGTGTTTGCAAATTTTGGCTGGTCTGATGAGTTTTTAGATTTACCAGTAGGACAATACAAATGTCAGACAAACCATGTTATTTGGTACCGAATAAGATTGTTTCATGGAACATTTAGTTAATAGTTTTACATGTGGTGAGACTTAACTAATCGTGTATTTTTATTTTATCCCGTCAACACAGTGCGTATGTGCCGTGAAACACGTTACCGTGAAACATTTTTGATATCCTGCCAATACAACCTAATCACTGCATATGAATTATGTGCGCTTTATCATACTAGTCGATTCCCCGATTTTGAGGATGCGGCTGTGTATTTTTTTGAATGTTAAAGCTATTTGTAGGTGTTGACGGGATAAATAGAATAGTAGGTTAGTGCCGTGAATGGGAAAAAATATCTGGCGCGGCACGGAAACGAGTTGGGCTCGGTAGAGCCTCGCCCATCCCGTTTCCTAAGCCTTGCCAGATATTTGTTTCCGATTCACGGCACTAACCTACTATTCTCTATATACACCTAACCATGAAATACATAGCTATACGGTGCCAATAACAATTCATATGTGAAAAAATCATAATTCTCATTGATGAAAATAAACAATTTCATGTGAAATAATAATACTTCCGGTATCTATATACATATTCGCACCTGTCAAGCGACGTACGTGTTGCCTGCAGATGTCAATACGCATTTCGTACCTTATACAGCCTAGAACACTGACCAATTTCCTTGGTATACAATAATGAAATATTCATATTTTTGCAACGAATATGACATATATGGTCTTTTCGTGGACCACATTTCACACCACGCGATGAACATTTATTATATGCCATACTCATTGCAAAACATATGAATATTTTCTATAAACCAACATGAACCATTTACGGCGTTCATCGGTTGACATAAATTATGTAATAATATTGTTTAAACAAAGATCTATGGCAGGCGTATAGCCCATGTACGCTGTCCCATCAGCCATCACGTGGTTGGTCACGTGGCTAGACACCCGGTTCATTTCAGTCAAGCCCTATGGCACTCATACACCACATTTTTATTATATTTAACTGCAGAATTATGACTTGGTCAAGCCACTAACACGATCCGTTGTCCACTAAGCCGTTTTATGTTTGGCCAGGGATATAAAATCGCCGTAAATCGCCCCGTTTCGGAGGATGAGTCCGCATTTAATTTCTTATCAATTTGCTTCCTTCTGTGCCTAGGTGTAAACGCACCAATAAAGGGCAGTTTGGGCCCCGTTAATTAACTCTATTGATGCGGGGATTTGTCTCACATCAACACTTCACGCTCCACATTAAACGAGCACAGCCATTAAAGTTAAAAAGCAAAATCACTCTTGGAAAATAAAATCCGTTTAAGTCCTTAATCTGAGGCCATGGTTAAATGCGCCGTCTGTCGAAGTTGGTACCTTAATGGTACGCCACCGCCCGCGCTAACCTTGCCGACATTTGAATTTATTTTCACTTCAAAATACTCGCGTTAGAAGTCAAGCAACTTGATTGGTTGAGCCTGAGCTGTGCCACAGCTCAGGCTTAGCCAATCAAGCTGATTGATTGAGAGTTGAGATTGTTCAGAAACGTTCAGAAACGTTGACACCTGGGCAATATTAACGCAGGTCAAGCAGCTTGATTGGTTGAGCCTGAGCTGTTCCACAGCTCAGGCTCAGCCAATCAAGCTGCTTGACGGAGAGTCGTGATTGCCAAATAGACGTTCGGAAACGAGTATACTCATGCCGATTGCGATCTGCCTGTACTGTGCGACAGTGGGTAGCGAAAACTGATTTGCTAAATATGAATACTTGCATATTATGGAAGTAACGTAGGCCCTGATCGGACTGCGCGGAGAGCAATCTGATTTGGATCAACGCTGGTCGGGTCGTCAACTGGTTGCAATTTCACCATCGTCATCTGTCCAAGTGTCCAATGGTTTCAATTGTCCTGTGAAGATGCATACTTGTGTGCACTTGAGCCACCGCGATTTTCATTGTGTTAATTTAATATTCGTGAAATGTAATTACTCTAAATGGACACGATTTGAAAGAATCCTCCTAGCATGTCCGTGCACAGGGATTCATTCGGCTTACTTCGGCTTTCTTTGGTATTGCTATAGCCTCATCGCCTCCTTCATTTATGGCGCATACAGTGGAACCCATCTAAACCGGACACCCTGGGGATCCCATTGTGTTTAATTTAGATGGCTTTCTATGTAAATTGTTTCATTTTCCTGTCTGTTCATGACTGAAACTGATCATCGAGTGCCTAATTACAGTGATACCCCTCTAAAACGGACACCCTGGGGAACTCCCAGAGTGTCCGGGTTAGAGAGGTTCCATTGCATTTCGACTGTATCGGACATATTATTAAATTCTGAAACAAACGGGCAAATGGTAATTGGCCTGACACTTTTGTAGACTCAAATGCCCGGGTTTAGAAGGTCTTCGAATAAAAGCTAAATAAAGTATTGCTATAGCAACTATACAATGGTTCATACGGAGCCCCGCAGGGGACGCAGAATTTTTTTTTTTATTAATTTGTTTCCACGAAATAACAATTCGTTCCCACGAAATAACAATTCGTTCCCTCAATTTAACAATTCGTTCCCACGAAATAACAATTCGTTCCCACGGGAACGAATTGTTAATTCGTGGGAACGAATTGTTATATCGTGGGAACGAATTGTTAATCCGAGGGAACGAATTGTTAAATTGAGGGAACGAATTCTCATTTCGTGGGAACGAATTGTTAATTCGAGGGAACGAATTGTTATATCGTGGGAACGAATTGTTAATTCGAGGGAACGAATTGTTAAATTGAGGGAACGGATTGTTATTTCGTGGGAACGAATTAATAAAAAAAAATCCATGTCTCCTGTGGGGCTCCGTAGGTTCCAGCTCAAGCCGAACACGAGCTGGTTATTGCTCATATAACATGTTTAAAGATGAATACAACAATTAAATTTTAAAATATATTTTGTAAGCTGGTAGATAATGACGATACAAACGACATGCAGAAAACCCCATGTAAGCATTATAATCCGATCAAAAGTTATGCAATTTTTAATAATTGTACATTTTTTTAAATCATGTTTACGTATGGTATATGTATTTTGGCAAGAGAATGAGTGTGTCACGAGTGTAATCACAAACCTTTGATATTGATTATGAGTTGAACTAAATTTAAGAGGTAAGTGGATGAAGAGGGCATAAGGGACTTCGCCCCCTTCTTCCATAGGACCCTTCACAGTTAATGCCAACACCAGGCCCGTACGCAGAGGGGGTGCGACGGGTGCGTACGCGCACCCCCCCCCCCCCCCCCTTAACCCTTTCAATACCACAGGTCTGTAGAGTGGTATTGGCAAAACGTGTAGATCCAGATGAGCCGGCTCGTAACGAGCCGTCTCATCAGGATCTGCACTTTTTGCAAGTAATTTTCAGAATTTTTAGAACAAAAACATCCCATGTTCATAAATGGACTTGTGATGATTGGATTGGTTGCAAAATTAAAATATCAAAATCCATTCCAGTTACGTATGGGTGAAACGCTTAATCTGCCGAGGTCTGTCCGTGGATTTGCAAAAACAAAATGTTTAGCCCTTCGCGCCATCGATAACGCACCCCCTAACTTAATTCCAGCGTACGGGCCTGAACACTATGTATACCGTCCTTCGTTGTATTAATTTTACAGCGACAACAATTGTACATTCTGTTCAGATAGGAAAATTACCCTTAAAGAGATTGTCACGCGTAAATGCAATTTAAATTTCACTGAAACGCATTTAGAAATAATTTCTATCTGTTCACAATAACTACCCTAGATCTTATCAAAACATCAAGCGGGGTGGTGTCTTTATGAGAGATACGGAGACGTCATGAACTAACGATGAATATTGACATCAAATTGTTAAATATTTGAAATAAATTGCCGCAAATGAGTCGTTCCATCTGACGAATGAATTTAATCATCTACGCAGATTTTAGAAATTCAGTAAGAGTGTGGACAGGCAACTTGCCATTAAAACTTTAAGTTATTTGATGTGGGCAATATGACAAATAAACTATTATACATATATTTACATATATACAACTGGAGGCCGTTTCACTAAGCTTAGTACGACTAAAATGTTCGTAAGTGCAAATTTAGTATCGTCTGGAAGTATTGATGGATTTACATTTATTGAGCATAGGCTGCATATGCAGCCTATGCTCAATAAATGTAAATCCAATAATTGTTTACAAGAACACATTATTAATGTGAACCTTTACAGAATATCATAAGTTTGCACTTACGAACATTTTAGTCGTACGAAGTTTAGTGAAGCGGCCCCCTGGAGCATGGACGTGTACTGATTATATATATATATATGACCGTGAGTGGAGAAATTGGGCTTATGCGTTTTTGGACCAGTGTAGTTCCTGATCTTTAAAACATTTCTGTAGCCTCATAACGCTCTATATTGCTTGTTAGAAACATCAAGAAAAAGCCGTTCATTTTTATAAAGAGTACAAACAAGTGCGAGAACTCTTATAGAAAGCTCAGACTGGGCGGTGTATGGGCGGTGTACGAAGAAACCAGAGCACCCGTAGGACACCCACTTGGCCGGTCTGTTAACCACCATACGTTGTAGTGTACCATTACACATACTGTCCCGGTCATATTTGTACCTGTAGTTGCGAACAGTAACTCTTGAAAGTTATTCCCGTACGGTGGTATATTGAAAGAGTTATACTGTTCGCAACTAATTTGTGAGAAGCGCGCTCGTTCCCAATTTTGCCAACCAATCAGTAATATTGATAATAATATTAATTTATTCTGTTCAACACATCTTTCTGGGCATGTATCCTTCTGACTTCAAGCTCTCCTTGCGTGTCTAATGAAGTGCAGCCAAATATGTTTGCTACGCCGTTTGTTGTTGTTGCTACGGAGCCCCGCAGGGGACATGGATTTTCTTTTATTAATTCGTTCCCACGAAATAACAATTCGTTCCCTCAATTTAACAATTCGTTCCCTCGAATTAACAATTCGTTCCCTCGAATAAACAATTCGTTCCCACTTCGTTCCCTCGAATTAACAATGCGTTCCCACGAAATGAAAATTCGTTCCCTCAATTTAACAATTCGTTCCCTCGAATTAACAATTCGTTCCCACGATATAACAATTCGTTCCCGTTATTTCGTGGGAACGAATTGTTAAATTGAGGGAACGAATTGTTATTTCGTGGGAACGAATTGTTAATTCGTGGGAACTAAATTGTTAAATTGATGGAACGAATTGTTATTTCGTGGGAAAGAATTTTTATTTCGTGGGAACGAATTAAACAAAATAATTATACGTACCCTGCGGGGCTCCGTATGTTGTTGTTGTTGTTGTTGTTGTTATCACTGGGAAACATCAACCGACTGGTTACCGATCAATTGTAGACGTTGTCGATGGTACCGCACCGCATAAAACAACATACAATGTCACACGTCGAACCGTAATCAGAATGTTCTGTCTGTAAATTACTTATAGTAATATAAGTAATATAATACAAGTAATATTAATCATATTTACCCTGCTTTACAGTAAAAAAATTCGGGTTTGAATAACCCGAATTTTCTGTCTGTAAAGTACTAACTTAATCCAACCGTAAATTCATTGCCCTTTCAATACTACACTACCGCGTACGATGGCGATATTACGATATCACGACGGTACGATGACGATAGTACTATGATACGATGACGATAATACGACACTACGATGACGATACTACGATATAACATCGTAGTATATCGTTATCATGCTGTCGTACTATCGTCATCGTGGCTTCGTTTTATCACCGTCGTATTATCGTGATATCGTACTATCGTGATATCGTAGCATCGACCATATAGCCATATTACGATGGCCTAAATGGAACACCGTAGTTTCGTCACATTGACTGGTTGCAACAGTAAAGTTAGTTTTATCACGTGTGCAAACTCATTAAATACCAGCTAATTTCTCACATTATTTGCGTCATTGGTCACGGCAATAACGTTCGAATATAGCGTAACGCTAAACGTAATAGTGTCTGTGACTGGAGAAATGGGGCTTATGGTTTTTTGCGAACAGTGCAGATCCAGATCAGCCTGTACATCCGCACAGTCTGATCTGAATCTACACTGTTCGCCATTCCATCAATGACACACCCGTCATGCTTCTGGCAAGGAATATAGATCGTTATCGGCCTACATGAGTATGCTATGAGATCAGGAGCTACACTGGTCACACATTCCATAAGCCCCATTTCTCCAGTCACAGCCACAAGAAACATCATCCAATACATTCAATAATTAGTAAAACTGGTAATTCTTTAGAAAAAAGGAAAACATATTCTTATAACAGACGTTGGGAACACGGCCAAATACACAAATTCCACTTGACATCCGCCAGGGGGCGTGGTCCATTCGTTTTATTAATTAAACTAAGCACGTGCGTAGTTCCGAGATAAAAACAACTATTTTTAATTCACACACTCGTCTAGAAATTACCCCATTCCAAACACATAAACCAGCACACGCTGTCCGTCGCAATGAAATCGGTCATATTTAGTTTCAGGGTGCGAGATCACGTGGTTTCCGAACGGCGTGACGTCATGTTTTAGATTACAGTAGGTTTCCATTAATATCATATTAACGGAATGACGGATTTTTATGAAACATAGCGCAGTAAATGAGAAACAATTTGCTTTTTATTGAACAATTGGCTTCAATCTCATAACTATGTCATTTTGATGAAGAACCGCTTACCGTTAATATAGAGAATAGTAGGTTAGTGCAGTGAATGGGAAAAATATCTGGCAAGGCTTAGGAAACGAGATGGGCGATCCCGTTTCCGTGTCGCGCCAGATATGTTTTCTCATCCACGGCATTACCTACTATTCTATGCATCCCGTCGACCCTACAAACAGCTTTAAAATGCAAAAAATAACCCCAACCGCATCCTCAAAATCGGAGAATCAACTAGTATGACAACCGCACATATTCGTAAACAGTGATTAGGTCGTATTGACAGGATATCAAAAATGTTTCACGGCACATACGCACTGTGTTGACGGGATAAATAAAGATCTAGAGCACGTGAATGTAAGAAACCAACGGTACTCTATTTTTCGCGAAAGTTATAATATATTATATTCAGACATTCCATAAATTCATAAATTGCGTTTATATCCCATTACATTACATTACATTAGCCCCGCGTGACGTTGTTGATTCGCTAAAGCTTTTTTGACGTCATTAATTTCCATAAACGTTGTCAATAACGGCACGCTATTGACCGGCAACGTCGCTGTTCCGACTTATTAAGACTTATCCTGTTTACGACAACATGACGTAAACATGATAAGTCTTAATGTGAACGCCATATCTGGCTATTTACGTTTTTGAAACGATAGAACATGCAATGATGTGTACGATACATGTATCTCTCGCTTAACCATTTCATTCATTTATCTCACACCGGAAGTATATATTGTAGCCACCATTTGAACCGTCTCGATTACTGTTGTTGAAGAAAAATGACTATCGCAATTGTAATGGGTTAGTTGACAGAAACAAGGTGTATGATCAACAAATACTGAAACTTCCAGAATCCATCTGATTCAAAGTACGTATTCTTTTATATTGTCCTTATTACGTAACGGATTTTGATGAAATATGGCGCATCAAACGCGCCTTGTTAAGCTGCATTTAGTGGTCTTTGTATTTTCGCCCAGACTTGTGTCGTAGTTTTTGCGTACTTTTTGTGTCGGTAGACACGGAAATCGATTCGTCGCACAAACGACACAAGTCTGTGCCGAACTCCCTGGACCACCAAATGCAGCTCATGAAGACGCGTTTGCTGCGCCATAGTTCATCAACATCCGTTGCATATTAAGCAAAATATCAAATAATACTTACTTTGGAGTGGGCGACGTTGTTGTTGTTGTTGTAGCCACGTGATTATGCACCTTGAGAAAGTGCAGAGGCGACACTTTGACCGCCAAACGACGCACAGGCCCTCATTGGAAGTATATACATGTATGTTATATGTATTCATTACAATGTAAATATAATTGCATGCGCTGTAATACATAATCATGTGCTGTTGCGTTTACCTTAGTATGAAAAACATTTGTCTCTTTAAAGTTTGCGAGGAATCGTTCGGACTTTAAACAGACCAAATGTTTGTTCGTACCACAGTAAACGCAACAGCTCACGGTTGTATTACTTAAATTTTAATTAGTGTATATCCAGAGAATGATCGTGGGAACGAATTGTTATTTCGTGGGAACGATTTGTTAATTATACAAAAAAAAAGAATTCTACGTCCCCTGCGGTGCTCCGTAGAAAACAGCCAAAGCTGTGATAAATTTCTAGATTATATCGGAACAATCAATAGTGGTGGCCATCCAATAAAACCCATTTTGACAGGAATATATTTATACGCAATGAGGCACGTGGCTCTAACAGCATTCTGGTTAATGACGCATACGATTGTTGAAAATGACAATGTCCTTCGTTTGAAATGTGTGGTTAATGTTCTGATAATTTAATAAATTCAATTAAATGAAATGGCTCATTAAGTGGTACATATTTACACAGTAAACTGACAGGTGACGCGCTCTTTAGTGCTGATTTATGTGATCACCCGTCCGCCCGTTAGTTGGTCAGGACAAAATACATAGATCACTTAGCGGCCTAGCCGTGAAACACTCGTCTCGCCGCCATGTTATCAAAAATAGAATGGTTTGTAAAGCGTCATTAGAGGTCGTTCTTCAAATGTATTCAAACTGAAGGGGGTCAATTGAAGAAAGGTGTTACGTCCATAAAGATCTGGTCTGGATCTGCACTGTTGACCATTCCATCAATGAAACAGTCATCATGCTTCTAATTAGCAATATACATGTAGATGGTTACCAGGCTACAATAACGTGCTCTTTGATCAGGAGCTACACTGATCACAAATTCATACGTCCCATTTCTCCAGTGACAGCCACATATAGTATTTTCATACCTTATTCTGTCACACGGGTTGGCGCATATCGACGGTCACGTGATATCAAAGGAACATTACCGACACAAACCGTTCATCAGCATCCACAGGAGACTGAAATAGAGAGCGCCTGAGGGACACCGATTATGCCGAATTATCTTCCCATGAAGGCGGGTCAGTTTGGACAGACTCATCTTGTTGACAGAGACGATTGGTCAGGCCACATTGGGAGGTCCACTCGGTGTGAGACTGTCCTCACGGTGAATATTGGTGAATTATACCTGCAGCCGATTTCAATAAAATTGAAGGTACACGTATCCACTTAAGTACACTTTGCGGGAGTAAGTATTTATTTGACGTACTGAAATATATTATTTCAAATACTGTTGATATTTGATGATTAACAGTATGCATACTTATGAAATAGAAAGCAAATATTCTTCATACGGATAATAGAGGATATTGCATATTACATCGGTGATGATTTAACTCACGCTTTATTAAACGCCCTACCCATGTTACAGTGGGGTCAGCGCGTAAGTGCACACACGAACGAACACGACAGGTTGGAACGCTGACCCCACTGTATTTCATGTATACAAAAAAAATGTAAATATTTTTCTGCATTTTTCTCATTTCGCATCAAAAGTGTATGTTGTTACCACTCAGTTGAACCGTCTCGGCGAGACGGTTCAACTGAGTGGTAACAACATACACTTTCGGTGGGTAGCGAACCAACCTGTCGTGTTCGTTCGTGTGTGCACTTACACCAACCTGTCGTGTTCGTTCGTGTGTGCACTTACACCAACCTGTCGTGTTCGTTCGTGTGTGCACTTACACCAACCTGTCGTGTTCGTTCGTGTGTGCACTTACACCAACCTGTCGTGTTCGTTCGTGTGTGCACTTACACCAACCTGTCGTGTTCGTTCGTGTGTGCACTTACACGCTGACCCCGCTGTACCTCTGTTTACTGATGACATCAGAAACGAGTCAATATTTTTTCTAATGCACTCTATAAATATCACGCAATCTGATTGGCTGATTGTTATATATTACAGGTATATCATTGTTGATGAATTTACTCTGCCACAAAATAACCTACCAAAACATGGGATAACTCACATAAAATGTCACAATTGGTAGTCTGGTATTATTGGCAAAGACACAACTGGCTTGCATCTGAAACTGACGAAAGTTGCAGAGTCCGAAACGTACGTCGAAATATTATTGCAAATATCTCATCGGTAATCACGTTTCGTATGTCTTTGCAGTAATATACCGTTCACACAAACAGAAAGTGTGTATCATGTGTAATTTTGCGTCTTAAATGGTAGTATATCACGAATGATTAGACATGTTATCACAATAATCATCAAGATCAGGACGTTTGACAGGCAGCTGTCATTTTGTTGCTAAGAGATCGCCCACGGAGGGCCATTAAAAGCGCAAAGTAGTAAAGAGACAATTATTATTCTGGTGATGCATGTATTACTTTTATTATTGAAATATAATTAATCCAGCAACATAAATGTATATACAGTCATGCAAAAATTGCTAATATCTTGTAATTGTGTTGGAACTATTTTCTTCGTAGAAAATTATTCGTGTGATCAGTCCGGTATGACCTACCCAACCGGCTTGCAATCCGGTACGATTTTCCAACTAGACTCGATATAATTGGTAAACCAGTAAAGGGATGCATTATAAATAGGTTAACCGCATTGTAATTTTGAAATTTACGTAAATTTGTGTAAATCTGAAAAGTATAGGTCGAAAAACATGTTTAATGGCTACGCTAGCGCGTCGCCATTACACATATTTCCGACCTATCATTTTCTGAAATACGCAGCAAATTTCAAAATTGCAATACAGTTAACCCTATAATATGAAATCAACATAAATACTGGGTTCTGTTTATTGCATAAGAACAGCATGATACGTTGAAGTTGATTTGTTCACTTAACGGAGTGTTTTGATACCACAGTAAAGGCAAATGCCAATAGTTTTATTACTTATATTTACATTGTACTTTTGTGATAGTATCAAAATAACCAAATATGGCGTTAACATTAAGTTTCATCTTGATTTTACGTCATTCTATCACAATTCGTGGACCATCGTACCGTTATTGAGAACGTCGTGGAGACTAATGCTGTCAAATGCAATTTAACCAATCAACGACGTCAATAGATGTCACATGGGGCTAGTGCAAACATTGGGACAAAAGCGCAATACGTTGAATGGGCGTTTCCATTGTGAATGTATGGAATCTGTAAATATGCATTGATGACGACCAGTTGCTGGAAGAGTGTGGTCCGTGTTTTCTCCAGTGGGTATATACATATTTTACACAGTACCATTGCGATGTATGTATTCACATAAGCCCCATTTCTCCAGTCACAGACACAAATGATCCACTTTAGTAATACACTCATAGAAACATAACTATTCTCTTGGCTCACTCTAGCGGCTACTGTTATGCTAATAAATTAATAAAAATATAAAAGGTAACACGCTGACATGGGAGGGATGGTGTCCTCTAAACGCGACCAGGGGGTTTATTGTACGCACAGGGGTAATGAATAAAACGATAACCACGTATTCAGGCGACACTGTATAAAACGATGACTTCCACTGAATGGGCAGTGTATAAAACGCGGCCATGTTGGTCTGACCTGGGGACATTTTGTACCACGCTGGTGTGACCAAGGGTAACGCGATACCAGGAAACGAATGCAATGGACAGACCGTGGATACACAACTACCTACGCTAATCTTGAAAATATTTGAGGGTTTGTTTATAAAATAATTCAATATTATGTTTGAAATCGAGCGGCTTGATTCGCTGAGCCTGAGCTGTGCTACAGCTAAGGCTCAGCTAATCAAACTGCTTGATCGAGAGTTGAGATTGCCAATAGATGTTCAGAAACGTTGGCATTCTGGGGAATATTGACGCAGACGGATGTGTAACACAATCCACGGCAGTGCAAGTGATAGATTTGATTTCCAGCGTTAATACCCCCATCTTGTCGTGGCGAATCGACACGACAAGATGGGTTTATTAAAGCTGGAAACACACATGTCAGTTTATGATATAGGGAGACAGATAGTTTTGTATATATTCTGTAGATATGACATTTTCCGGCAAATAAACATTCATTCACCATTACCCCAAGTATTGATTGACATTATTATACATTTAACATCAAACGTGAATGTCCATATTGATATCAGGGGCGATAACCGTGTTTCCTTAAAATGTTAACGGACATTACTATTTAGTCTCTGTATTTATGTTTTGATGTGCAGTGATCATACTTTATAATATGTCGATAATATTATTTTGTTCAGGTTTAGTATAAATAATTAAAAAATATGATGCCTCATTTGCATATGAAAATAGCCTGATACCACCGCGAGTCACTATCAGTAAAACGAATATTACTAAATTATTATATCTGTATAGCGGAAACTCGTAATTTTTAGAACTGGTTGAATAGTGACACAATTATAAACTTATTTAATTCCTATAAAGAACAATTTGTGCCTACTGAGTGTGTTAGTACTGTTATACAGCAACGGTTTAATGCCATACATTTTACGTTGTTGTTAGTATCATAATGCTCGCCTCAATAACGCTGCTTAAGGCACATACTACATTTGTATATATTTGTTTGACGTGTGCTACGTGTCTGTGACTGGGCAAATTAGGCTACTTTGTTTTGCGATCAGTGTAGATCCAGATCAGCCTGTGCATCCGCACAGTCTGATCAGGATCTGCACCGTTCGCCATTCAATCTAATCAATGAAACACACATCATGCTTCTAACAAGCAATATAGATGGTTATCAGTCTACAGGACTCATGGAGTGTGCTATTTGACCAAGAGTTACACTGATTACACATCCCATACGCCCCGTACCTCACTGATGGATAATTCCTACAATATCAAGGTGCATGAACACGTGGTTACAACAACAACAACGTCGCCCACTCCAAAGTAAGTATTATTTGATATTTTCCTTAATATGTAACGGATTTTGATTAAATATGGCGCAGCAAACGCGTCTTCATGAGCTGCATTTGGTGGTCTAGGGAGTTTGGCACAGACTTATGTTGTTTTTGCGAAGAATCGATTTCCGTGTCTCGACACGGAAATCGATTCTTCGCAAAAACGACAGAAGTTTGGGCGAAAATCAAGAGACCACCAAATGCAGCTTAAAAAGACGCGTTTGATGCGCCTAGATCAAAATCCGTTACGTAATACGGACACTATAAAAGAATACGTACTTTGAATCGGTACTTGTTGTTGTTGTTAGTACCACGTGATCATACACCTTGAATATGGCACATAATATTGTCATCAACATATGTTCTATGAGTGTGTCTTGCGACCTACAAAGCGTACGTTACTGGGGTCCGTTTCACTAAAGTGCTTACGACTAAAATGTTCGTAAGTGCAAATTGAAGATCGTCTGTAAATTTCAAGTTATGGATTTACATGTATTGACCATAGGCTGCAAATGCAGCCTATGCTCAATAATTGTAAACCGAGTGTTGCTGCAACAACATACCAGTAACTATCTGTGAACCAATCCCATACCGTCCGTAGCAGTGACCGTCCTAGAGCAACTACGCCCGGTGCAAATAGTCACTATTATCTATCATGTGATTCCCAGCCAAGATACAGGAAACAGAGATACTCGATTTGGCTTGCCGGTGATCCGATCACATTCACGACGCAAGTTACACACAAGGTACACTTTGTCCGATAGCGGCCTAAAAGACATTCTGGCGACTCAAGTGTGTTGAATGCCAGGTTAATCAGTACCCGTTGTGTCATTAAGTTCAATTCTGTTGCTGTTGAATTAAAAAAAAAGGCAATATTGAATATGAGAAGTTTGCTATTAATGATCAAGTGCGAGTATGATATTGTATTCATCACATATTCTGCTCGCTTTGACCTCGGTGAAGAGGTACTAGACGTGGCTCTTACAATTTGACGTTAAAAGGCGGATTATTAAGGCTGCATCTGTTCTATGTGTTATTAAATAATACTCTCTAAGGGTATCTGTCATGTACAAGTGAACTCGCATGCACTCTTATGTAACTACACAATCGCTATCGCGATACCATCATAAGGGTTAAGGGCCGAACGAGGCGACCGGCTGATAAAACGGACCTTACGACGTTTGCGATGATTTGACGACGTCAACATCTTGCGCATTCAGAAAGTCGGATTACGATCAAACGGTTGGTTTTGTGAGTAAATGGAGAACAGCGAAGTTTCAGATCAGGCCGCGCGAACGCGCAGCCTGATCTGAAACTTCGCTGGTTCAATGAGTTGTTGGGTCCCTTTTAGGGAAATGGCCGAAATATCGTCCGGGAGGCGATGAATTATTCATAGCTTGTTCAATTTATGCGCAGTATTTTACCCGTCCTCTTAATTTGGCATACATCATGATGGTTTCGCGATTTTCAATGATTAATCGTACCATGATCACATGCTCAATACGTCACATTGCCTGGATATACGACCTCCTTCTCTACAATGCATTTCAAAGAGCGGAAACAGCAATTTGCGTTTGTTAGACACCAGATATGTCGCTGCTTCCCTCATATAATTCATTATAAAGAGCAGAAAGTAGCAATTTGCGTTTTTTAGACACGAAATGTGTCGCTGCTGCCATTTCTGATTGCGGTTAACCATATTTGGGTTTGCGCAGCTTGTCGACGTCATCCGATTATGCAATGATGTATCTTTCATCTGTGATCTATTGTGCCCAGGTGGACGAATCCACGTTGCACGACACGACACGAGAGGCGCGTAACTTGCAACGTGTGTCGTCCAACCGTTCCGTGGTTCCGTGGCCACCACCTAGGTATTGCGTTTCCCGATGTTTCGACGATGATTAAAGGGTGGGTGCAGTCGGATCGTGTCTCCGCGGTTGATAGGTCTAAGCTTTGCAGAAGTTGCATGTGCAATGCGTAGAAGCCGGTATTCAATTGAAGTTTTTCTACATACGGCGGTGCACAGAGTCGTTGGAAGTGTGGGATACCACGTGGCAATCATTAACTGCTCATGCTATCCTTTTCGTTTCGCGCAATAAAATGAAGAGAGAGTAAAAGCGACATAGAACGGCGACCGGCGTATATCACCCAATGGCAATCAAACGGTGTATTTACGATGCAAGACGATTAACTTCCATTTCTATGGCGAGACGGTTTCTTGACATGATGTCACCAAGATTATGATGGTTCCAACGTTTCGCTTCAGCCCAGGTCCGTATGAAACACGCACAAAACAACCATCTGCCGTGCAATGCTAAAAACAACATATTAATTGTTCTTTGTTATTGGGATTTGCCGTTTTCTTTTCATGTTCACAATGCGATCGTTCAACAAGAAGCAAAACCATGCTGCGTCTTGCAGTTTCCGAGACATGCATCGAGGAAGCACGTGTAAATTGAGAAAGACGACAGAAAAGCAAACATGTGGAGTCTATTGTGCACCAGGAATTAAGTTAATTACATCATAATTGTAAAAACAACGCCCATGTGTACAGATAATGTGCACAACTGCACATAAAGTAAACAGAAATCTACTATGCGCGCTTGGAAACTTCAGAAACGCGCCATATTGGAAAGGCGGGAAAAGCGTTAACATTTGAAATAGAGCGCGCTACGGTACTGCTCTCATTGATTGGTTTATTCAATATTAGCTTTCACTGGCTGCGACTCCGCTCTATGAATCAACTGCAGAATCTCACTGCAATGGACAGGAAGAGTCTAGTTTACAACATGCTCTTAAAAGAGCATTGTTTAAAAATGCAGTACCTAATATTAGTTTTCATTTTCTCCACGGGATGCGTAAAGATGGATGCAGTTAATGTAACAGCATGTAGCGTTCTGTAGTACATTTTCGATTTCTCTTCAACCATAGAAGCTTGTAGTTCAGTTTGTTATAAAATACATAAAATGTAATTATAATATGGAGCTGGTTCCGTTTCACTAATCTTCGTACGACTAATGTTCGTAAGTGCATATTTAGAATAGTCTGTAAATATTGTGCGGATGCACAGGTTGATCTGGATCTACACTGGTCGCTAAACCCGTAAGCCCCATTTCTGCAGTCGCAGCTGTAGCTCCTCTTCAAATAGCACACTCACAAATATTAACCTGAGACGGACAAGTCTGCATATGTAACTGTGAATGGAGAAATGGGGCTTATGGGATGTGTGACCACACACTCATGTAGGAGAACAGTGAAGATCCTGATCAGACTGTGCGGATGCACAGTCTGATCTGGATCTACACTGTTCACAAAACCGTAAAACCCCATTTCTCTAGGATCTAGTCTGCTTATTAGACGTATGGTGGGTGTTTCATTGATGGAATGGCGAACAGTGCAGATCCTGATCAGACTCTGCGGATGCCCATGCTAATCTGGATTTACACTGGTCGCAAAATATATACGCACCATTTCTCCAGTTACAGCAACTTCTCAATGTACGTAACAAATGTTTTGCATCATTGTGTATTTATACTGCAATACCCATTGGTTATGTAAACAAGTATAACCGCTCACTCACCCTCCCTCATCCCATCCCATTTGAGATATATAATGGAACAGCAGACACCCATGTGCCCAGGTGTACGTATTTAACTCCACAAATGAAGCATGTAGTATTATTTATTATTATTAGTATACGTCGTACTTTCGTTTCCCATTGAAACACAATGGAACGCGAGGCGTCCATATTGTTTCCATATTGACGTCACTTGAGTTGATATTGGTCAGTGCCGGAACTCGTAAAATAGTTCCTTCTAAATCATATCTAGTGTGTTTACTTCATTTACAGTTTGTATAATTTTCGAGGCGCATATAAATTGTGAGTGATTAACGTATATAATAAAACGGTTATTTGATTTGTATGTGGATATATGTCACTCGATACCGAACACGTGAACGTAGTACATAACCAACACAGACCCAATAATATTTCCTCAAAATAATATCGCATAGTGACATGGCAGTAAACTCGACAAGTCCGTTTCGTCACGGCGAGTCAAAATCACTAGGGGCCCGTTTCACTAAACTTCGCACGACTAAAATGTTCGTAAGCTTAAATTTAGAATCGTCTGGAAATTTCAATTGATGGATTTACAGTTATTGAGCATAGGCTGCATACGCAGCCTATGCTCAATAAATGTAAATCCAACACTTGTTTACAAGAAAACATTGTTAATGTGATATGTACAGACTATCATAAGTTTGCACTTACGAACATTTTAGTCGTAGGAAGTTTAGTGAAACGGGCCCCAGATACCTCCCTTGAAAATAAGCACTCTATTCAAATATACAGCATCACAAATCGCGACCCTTGAATACGTCATTAAGCACAGAGTCCCCGAAAGCACAGGGCGGCCTTTAACGGTTTTGTAAATACGTAGTTAAAAACATAATAGACTCTATAATTGATGTTTAGGCATGTTTAGATGCGAAACCATTCATGCTTAAGTGGAAGGTCGAAGCAATTGAGTTAACAAAAAAGTTTAAATCAGAAATCCGCTCCAGCAGATGCTGTTGTGCCCCCTGTGGTCAACGTCGTTTAAGCAACACATTTAACTGAATGAAATGTCAGCCCCAATTGAACTTTCACCCCACACCTTACTACGGTTCTGTACAGTGTTGGCGGGCTTGCAAGGTAATTATAAAGAAGGAGTAGTATCCGTCATATTTAATAAATCACTGGTAATTGGAACGAGAAGTAAGAACATAATAGAGGTTGTGCTTTTTAAACCAGTATAGGCACTGGTCAAGTTGCACCATTTATTTACTGTGATTGGTGTGTGTTTCCTTTGAGACAAACCATGTGATTTTGTACCTTGAAAATGTGCATTTTTTAATGAAATATATTTACAAATTCTGTGATAGTATCCCGTAAATTGAGTCGAACGTTGAAGAAACTTTCATTCCACATTTGCTCTGAAAGAAACTTTCGTCAACTCATTTACGGAAATTATCATAAATATTGTAAATATTTTTAATGAAAAACATACATCTTATTATGTGCAGGTACACGATCTCGCGGATTGCCTCATTTGTGGAAGTGATTCTTCAGATCGAATGTAACACTCATGTAGCACAATAATGGCACATTATTTAGCACGAACATCCACCCCTAAGGGGTAACTTTGAATGAAATGCATGTATAATCGTGTGAAAACTGCTACAGACTGCCTGGCTTATCTGGGCATACAACGGTCGCAATGCCGTACCATGCCAGCAGTAGCAGCCACAAGTTGTCACGTATCCATGGTCATTGCATGCGACTGGTGCTGATATTCAATCGTCGTCATTCAATGTACATGTAGATCCTGGGGCCCGTTTTACTAAACTTCTTGCGACTAAAATGTTCTTAAGTGCAAATTTAGAATCGCCTGGAAATTTCAATTAATGAATTTACATTTATTGAGCATAGGCTGCATATGCAGCCTATGCTCAATAAATGTAAATCCAATAATTGTTTACAAGAAAACATTGTTAATGTGACATTTACAGACTATCATAATTTTGCACTTACGAACATTTTAGTCGTGCGAAGCTTAGTGAAACGGGCCCCAGGTCGTCGCACTCCTGAATGCGTCACGTGATGTGCGACCATATATCATGACAACGCAATGCTTTGTTGAAGGTTCCCAGACTAAATACTATGTGTTTAATTTGTTTTGATACATATGTGCAATTTTAGTTTTTGAGAAAGGAAACTTGCTCATATCTTCTGCTGTTTACATGGCTGTATTACAATGGAACCTCTCCAGACCGGACACACTCGGGGTGTCAGGTGTAAAGAGGCTTCATTGAAATGCTCAAATGCATATACTGATCATGGTATACACGAGTGTCCAACGGTATAAGATGAAAATACTCCCGTACATCCCTTACACTGATTCCTGGGACGGACCATATGTCTATTGCAACGGTAACTCTCTAAACTGGACACCCTGGGGACCTTCCAGGTTGTCCAGCTTAAGAAGGCTTAATTGGTTATAATCAAATGTATATACAGGGTATGCACGAGTGTCCAGCGCCGTAAAGTGAAAATACTCGCGTACATCCCATGCACAGATGGCTGGAAAGGACCAGGGGCCGTTTCACTAAACTTCGTACGACTAAAATGTTCGTAAGTGCAAAATTATGATAGTCTGTAAAGTTCACATTTAACAGTGTGTTCTTGTAAACAATTATTGGATTTACATTTATTGAGCATAGGCTGCATATGCAGCCTATGCTCAATAAATGTAAATCCATTAATTGAAATTTTCAGACGATCCTAAATTTGCACTTTCGAGCATTTTAGTCGTACGATGTTGAGTGAAACGGCCCCCATATGTCTGTTGCGATGAAACCTCTCTAAACTGGACACCGGTTTAAAGAGGCTCCATTAATAATGCTCAAATGTATATGCTGGTTATGATATGCACGAGTGTCCAACGCCGTAAGGTGAAAATACTCCCTTGGCGACCAACATGAACTTGCAAAAACTACAGACGTTGACATTGTGGCATTCAAATCACCCCGGCGACCCCACACAATAGGCACACACGACCAATCATCAATATTAACTTTTTATTCTTCCATTTTTACAATTCCCGTGGTCATTATGGATCAAGTTACCAAAACAGTTTAACAGAAGTCGGACTACCGCGGCCCGCCAATCAACACGGACTGTTGCAACATGCATGCAATGGCCGCGGGATAAAACAAAAGGCAGTCCGAATTAATATCCGCTTCCGGGTGCAGCGGGCAGTTAATTTGAATGCGTAAAAATGCTGAGATGTCAGTCATCACCAGGTTGTTATTCCCCAATTATCGCCATATTATACATATCAGATTCGGTGACATCTCTGGACAACGTGTCAGTAATAGGCAGTTTTTGAAACTGTCGTAATTTTTTGCAGATTTATATCTTTTGTGCAGGGACGCGTTTGTTCTGATGCGCATGTCGCGGCAATAAAATTATTTTTGCATTAAGATGTCTTTTGTTATCCAACCATGCCCACTGTGAGACAGACTAGTGGCAGTTTTATGAAGTACTGCACTGTAGAGTGTGGCTTCGGTGACATGTCATGTTTTATGTTTGACGGGATAAAAGTAATTGTTCATATTTCAAGATTTCGTTTTTTATTGTGTTGACCATGTGCATGTATCCGTTGATGGTTGACTTCCACATCCGATGTGGTACGAAGCCAGTTGACGTAAATTCGTGTTGATATGGATTAGGTTGTTTGTGTAAATGCATAATAATTCGAAGAAGTTATATTTCTATACATGCACAGACCTGGGGCCCGTTTCACTAAACTTCACGAGACTAAAATGTTCGTAAGTGCAAATATAGGATCGTCTGGAAATACCAATTGATGGATTTACATTTATTGAGCATAGGCTGCACATGCAGCCTATGCTCAATAAATGTAAATCCAATAATTGTTTACAAGAAAACATTGTTAATGTGAAATTTACAGACTATCATAAGTTTGCACTTACGCACATTTTAGTCGTACGAAGTTTAGTGAAACAGCCCCCTGTATATAGGTACACACAACACTTTGTGAAAGTATTCTGCTATCCTACACTGCCAAATACAATTTGGAATATCATTTTAGACATCTCCGTTGTATTTGTTTTGATAGAATCAGAAATGAAACAAACAAACAAACATTAGTAAATACTGCTGGGAAAGATTGTTATTTCCTACTGAAAATGTTTAAAATCCTCGCCCATTCTCACATTTCTATAATATTCCCCCTCATGCTATTTTCACAAAAATCCGGCAGGTCAGGCAATTCCACTAGAATATACAACCAAGTCTTAAAAAGCGCTCACTGGTTTGGGCTCTAACGCGTTTGTCTCAATACTATATTAAAATATTATTGAATAGTTTTTTATTTCTTCAACCCAAGTGTAGTGAATGGCATCAGAAACATGGCTAGTAATTTCTACGACATAAATTTCAGTTTCTATGAAAATTGTTTGGAATTAAAAATGCACGTTGGTGACACGCCCAGTTGTAATGGAGTTCACACTACCCTGGGATTAAGTAATCTGATGTGTCAAAAACTCTCTGTAGTAAACCACACTGGATGGAACCTTAAAACGGTTAAATGAAACGAAAAAATGGTACCATCGGAAATTGGTCACCAATATAGACGATGGTTCAACTCGCAGGATAAATACATACTAGGTGTCGTTAGCGGCGGAGTGATATATTTAGACAAAGAATGGCGATCAGTGTATGTCCTGGCCAGACTGCGCAGTCTGGCCAGGACATACACTGGGCGCCAACATCATACCGTATCTTTTATAACCAGATATTAAACAGTAACCGCCATATTGTTGTTTTTAGCAGGACCGCAGATGGAACCGGCAATAAAATATGATTTACATTTTATTGCTGCCATAATTGTGTTTCTGTGCCCGATGTGGTGAGATGCAGGTCTGAATTTGATGAATGTTGCATTTTTTAAATCTCAAAATTAAGATAAAAAATAGAAAGAGAAAGCTGTATAATTTGATTGCAGTACGTTTGTCGACGCTTTATGGCAGAATTTCGCGAAACACGATCCACACGGAACAGTTTTGAAATAAAGTTTTATTACAGTATCACGTTTATACATAACTTAATCATTGGAGACATACACGAGTTTAAGTACAATACAAACATATAAATGAAACTAAATTATCAACCATCGGTTGAATAAAAACTGATTGAACTCTCTTTTTTTCCGTAGTAGTATTTAGAAATACGATACAAATCTATAATAAAAATATATTTTTACTAACCCGTTTCATCATTGTTTGCGCAAGTATGTTATGTGTGTTTAATACGTGGACAGTAGCTGATTTCACCAGTATTGCAAAGTATACTTTGAGGGAGTAATCATTTATTTTTCCCGAAATGCAGTATTTCATATAGAACTAACGACTGCATATATTTGATGATTAAAAGTATGCAGAATTATTATACTGAATGTATTACATTATCACAGCCAAAATGGCTGTGATAATGTAATAAATTCAGGTTAATACAATTTAATAAATTTATCCTTAATTGAAAATTTCTCCCTCAAAGTATACTTTGCTAGATAAGTATACTTTGCAATGTTCGTGAAATAGGCTACAGGTCTTGGCGAGAATTCATGTTCTTAATCTCGTCCTATATGACCAACAATAAGTCGTGAAAAGTATATAGCTAAAGCGACATTTAAGATATATTAAAGGTACATACCCACTCAGTAGCCAAAAACTGTTCTTTATGGGAATTAAATAAGTGTATAATTGTGTCACTATTCCACCAGTTCTAAAACTTACGGGTATACTCATTTAGTAATATTTATTTTACTGATAGTGACGCGCGGTGGTATCGGACTATTTTTATATGCAAATGAGGCACGCTATTTTTTAATTATTTATATTAATTAAATGCGTCACCTAACAAAATAATAATTTTGACAAATTATAAAGTATGATAATTTTATATAAAAAAATAAATACAGAGAATAAATAGTAATGTCCGTTAGTGTTTTAATGAAACACGGTTATCGCCCCTGATATCAGTGTGCAAATTTACGTCTGATATAAAATGTATAATAATGCTAATCATTACGAGGGGTAATGGTGAATGAATTATTGTTTTTCAAGAATATGTTTCAGATGATGTTTCTGATATAAAGGACATTTTGAGCCTACCGAGTGGGCACGTACCTTTAACCCTTTGAACCCGAAAGCCCGCTATATCGGTTTATGCAAACAGTGCAGATCCAGATGAGCCGGCTCGTAACGAGCCGTCTCATCAGGATCTGCACTGTTTGAAAGTAATTTTCATATTTTTGAGAACAACAAATACCCCCTTTTTATAAATGGAATAGTCTGAAAATCAATTTGCGATGATTGGATTGGTTGCAAAATTAGCATATCGTAGCCCATTCAGTTACTTAGGGTGAAAGGGTTAAGACTACTTACATGTATCTATCACGTAGATGACAGATGTATGCCACCATAATGTTCGTCTAAAAATCTTCGTAAATTGTCGTTACGTACCCGACACCGTTCGAATAAGTAATACGATCTGTATAACTGTGCCGTCTGATCAGGGTGTATACACTGCTCGCTATTGTGTTCGGAAAACGGAGAAATGGTTACGCTCGATTTCGTCAGATCGTTGCCTATATCGCAACGAGGGGCGGTAACTCGGTGACACACGCTACCTTTGTTTGCCGACATCCTGTCGTGGGTTACCTGATCTGTTGTTCTAGCTTGTTCTTGCTGTGTTCTTCCGACGGGGACAAATTGCATAACCACACCCAACCACGCGCCGTCGTCGACTCTAGCTAGACATGGACACATGGCATCGTGAGTTCCAATCCCAATACAACCTGGGGGCTTAGTTTATGTACGACCAGTTTAGATCCTGATCACCCCGCGTATGTATGCGACCAAGTTGTAATCCGTAGTCACTGCATGATGATTAATGAACGAGTTTACTTGATTAATATCAGGGTATACACTGTTCACGTAAGTAATAAACCCCGTTCTGTCAGATCTTAACACAGACGGTTATACAAGAAGTCTGCGACCAGTCTAGTACGAAATCAAAACACGCTTCGACGTCAGTTTTGATAAAATCCTGCCATATACTGTCACAGACTTAACCTTTGGCAACAACCTAATAATTGCACCATGGCTCTACTCCGCGAACTGAATACATTGTGCACAGGGTCTATACTGGTTAAAATTATTAATATTATATAATTACCCTACCTAATGTGTGTCCTACCAACACAGCGTGTATCATTAACACCCGATTTTATTTAAATATTGCAATTTTAACTCTAGTGAGTTGCAGGGGTCGTGAAAGTCATGGCTAAATGTTTATATAGCGGTGAGACTTGCGCTGATGTCTTTTGTGAAAGTGTTGACGGGCTCACAGTTAACAAGCGAGTGTCTGTGATCACTGAATACGTCACACGCGACAGTCAAGACGCTCTAACAATGACTGGCATGGCGAATGCAATAACCGTGTCTTATGGTGACTCGATAGGGATGATTTCGTCTCCTCGTTAAAATTAAGAACTTAAACAATTCGTTCTGTCGTTTCTTCGTCTCTTCGAACCTTCCCCGCATGTAGACGAAGATAAGAGCATTCAAGTTCGTTCCTTCGTTCCTTCGTTACTTCGTTACTACGTACGCCGCATAGAAACATAGATCAATAAACCTTCAATTTCGTTCGTTCGTTTCTACGCCTCGTAAATACAAACATCTAAAAGACGAAAGCACAGCTATCATTCAAGGTGCATGATCACGTGGTTACAACAACAACAACAATGGCTGAAAGTGTTGAAAGTTCGCACATTCCAAAGTAAGTATTATTTTATATTTTCTTGAATATGCAACGGATGTTGATGAAGTATGGCGCAGCAAACGCGTCTTCATGAGCTGCATCTTGTGGTCTTTGGGGAGTTCGGCACATACTTAGGTCGTTTTTGCGAAGAATCGATTCCCGTGTCAGTAGACACGGAAATCGATTCTTCGCAAACACGACATACGTTTGGGCCAAAGTACCGAGACCACCAAATGCAGCTTAACAAGACGCGTTTGATGCGCCATATTTCATCAAAATCCGTTACATAATAAGGAAAACAATAAAATAAATACGTACTTTGAATCGGAGTGCTTCTGTAAGTTTCAGTACTTGTTCTTGTTGTTGTAACCACGTGATACTACACCTTGTGAGTCATCAACATGCGAGTATTGTTATTATTTTATCGCTGAAATACAAGTTGAGATTGACAGAAAACAATACGCTATTCGATGTTTTTTCCGAAGATACTTGTTTTAATTAAGTATTAATTAAGAAGGAGTATTTAAAGAGTATATATTCTACTTTAAAGGTACATACCCACTCAGTAAGCACAACATGTTCTTTATAGGAATTAAAAATATGTATAGTTGTGTCATTTTTCCACCAGTTAAAACGAAAGTATGATAATTGCACATCAAGCAATAATTACAGAGTATAAATGATAATGTCCGTTAACATTTTAAGGAAGCACGGTTATCGCCCCTGATATCAGTGTGGAAAGTTACGTCTGATATAAAATGTATAATAATGCCAATCAATACATGGGGTAATGATGAATGAAGGTTTAGTTTGCCAGGAAATGTCTCAGATGGTGTCTCTGATATAAGGAACATTTTGTGTCTACTGAGTGGGCATGTACATTTAAAATGACATCGCCACGACAAGTAACGTTATATTTGGGCCGCAAAAAATACACACAGGTTAGATGCATTTGTATTGGTCTGTGGTCTGAAGTGTACGGAATTGCCCTTAATCCTTTCAATCGTAGATATCTAAGATTGTTCACAGTTCCATGCTCATTTCTGGATTAATATTGTAATCAAATAAGGGGGTATGTTTTGCAATATATAAAACATACTGACAACAACTGCAAATACGGGGTATGTCTTAAACGAGAGCACTTATACAAATGCTTTCGTTGGCAGAGATGAAGGCGTAATGGCAGTCATTAATGCGTGAGGAAACCGGAGTACCCGGAGGAAACCGGCTTGTCCGATCTGGCGGCCGCCATACCATCTCACATACTGCCCCTGCCGAGGATCGAACCCGGGGTCGCATTGGTGAGAAGCGCGCTCGTTACCGATATGCGCGCTCGTTACCGGGGTAAAAGATACTGACAAACACTGCAGATCCTGATGAGCCGGCTTGCTACAAGCCGGCTCATCTGGATCTACAGTGTTTGCAAACATTATATATTACCTTTGTGGTATTGTTGAAAGGGTTAATAGTGTTGATATAATAACACTGGCTGACCGGTATATGATCAAGTCCAGACATATGGTGTAAGGTACTTTTTCACATGATTGATTGGTTGATTGATTGTTTTATTTACTAATTTATTTATTGTCTGTTCGTGATTAAAGTCTCTGAATAAAAAAAACTTTTTCACAGCGGAGGACCCATTTGTTGCTGTGACTGAAAATATGGGGCTTATGGGTTTTGTGACCAGCGTGGCTCCTGATCAAATAGCACACTCCTGTAGCCTGATAGCGAATTATATTGTGCTTGTTAGAAGCATGACGGGTGTTTCATTGATGGAACGGCGAACAGTGCAGATCCTGATCAGACTGTGCGGATGCACAGGCTGACCTGGATCTACACTGGTCGCGAATACCATAAGCACCAAGTATCCAGTCACAGGGACATTTATCTTCCTCGGAGTGTGAGTTGTGATGGACGTTACCCGGAAACCAATTGTGTGCTAGATCATACAATTACCGTGTACAATTTAACGTTCCTCGTCCGCCATTTATCATTTCTGCAGAATAATATCTGGACCCGTCAATACGATAATTATCGTACAGATTAATTGTCCAAACATTGACTGGTGGAAAAGATGTGCTGAAATTCTAGTTGTAGAAATCTTATAATAAAATCAATACATATATCGTACAGACCAGCGTCAATATAGGCGACGGAGCATCCAACACTAGATATCATATAAATGGAGTTTGGATTTGTTTTACTACTCAACGAATTTATGTTGTATTTAAAGGTGCATGCCCACTCAGTAGTCTTTATAGGAATTAAACAAGTGTATAATTGTGTCACTATTCCACCAGTTCTAAAAGTTACGAGTGCCCGCTATACAGATATAATCATTTAGTAATATTTATTTTACTGATAGTGACTCGCGGTGGTATTAGGCTATTTTCATATACAAATGAGACATGAAATTATTAATTATTTATACTAATTAAATGCGTCATCTGAAAAAATAATATTTTCGACATATTATAAAGTATGATCATTGCACATCAAAAATCAAATAAAGATTATAAATAGTAATGTCCGTTAACATTTTAATGAAACACGGTTATCGCCCCTGATATTGGTGTGAAATTTTATGTCTGATATAAAATGTATAATAATGTCAATCAATACGTGGGGTAATGGTGAATGAATGTATTATTTGCCAGAAAATGTCTCAGATGATCTATCTGATACAAAGAACATGGTGTGCCTACTGAGTGGGCATGAACCTTTAAATACGTAAGTCCAGTACACACACGTGAACTGTAATTTTCGTCAACTTTCGACATCATAACAGAATAAATCGCCGATCTTAGACATCTATGTCTGAACAGTCACATACTTAGTATATGATAGCAGGGACCACACGTTCATCGTCGTCCCAGATGATAGGCAGAACAATCGTATACACTTGTCCTATATGTTTATTTCAAGTATCTCAGCATCAGCGAACTGTCGTTTTTCCGTAATTTGTGGCTGTGACTGGAGAAATGTATGTGCTTTACGACCAGTGTAGATCCAGATCAGCCTGTGCATCCGCACAGGCTGATCAGGATCTGCACTGTTCGCCATTCCATCAATAAACCACCCGCCATGTTTCTAAGAATCAATATAGAAGGTTATCAGACTACAGGAGTGTACTATTTTATCAGGAGCTATACTAGTCACACATCCCACAGCCCTATTTCTCCAGTCGCGGCCATATCATTTCGCGACTTAAGACCACGAAGATGTGCCCTTTATTGTAGGGAAACAACCCGTAACGTACTGAAGGGGCTCGATTTGAGCATAAAGAAGATGAAATCTATTGGAAAATCTGATTTTATATCAAACCCTCAGTAATGAGGAAGGACAACTGCTTAGCCCGATCGGAAACCCGTATAAATCTAATTTGCATATCGTCTTTGATATGGAACTAAAAAGCATATGCTATTGGAAATCGCTGTAAAGGGTCGCTTTGTGAAAGGATTTTCAGCCCGGGTCATGTTCATCAAATTTGCTATCTGTTTGTGGAATAATTCATTATTTTTCAATACCATGCATGGCTGATTAAATTTTAATATTTGATACTAAAATGATTGGAAGAAAATGCCGTTCGCGCACGTTTGAAATCGATACAAAGATACGGAAAATATTAATTTCTCGCTGTTAATGAATTGCAATTAGGATCATTAGTGGCGGTATAGTGATGTAAAGAGGCGACATCACATGATCAGGGTGATAACCCGTGACATCATAGGCGTCATATCGGCCCGGTAACCAGTACCGTTTGCTAACCGGAAGTTAACCTTCACAATGGTGAATTATTGTTTTGTCTGCTGTTTAGTTTTAAATTGACATGTCTCTTAATAAAACATGTTTGGGCAACACTTTATAATAATTTATAATGGAGTGCTGCCAAACTATGTTTAAATTAAGAAAAATAACAATTGCAGACGACATTTTTAGTTTTCAGCATTTTAAGGGTTACCATGAATACCGGCTGAGTACATGTACATGACGACAACACTTGGAGATATTATTCCTTTTGTATATACTTTCTATAAATATATATACGTGAGCCGGAATGCACGGTCTGATATTCAGCTATGCTGGTCGCTATGATTGTAAGGTCCATTCTCCCAGCCTCCCGTTCAAATTTAATGGCAGCTACCGAAATGTAGACGAGAAACGTATATCTACAGAGGGGTCAGCTGTAAGTACACACACGAACGAACACGACAGGTTGGTTCCAACCTGTCGTGTTCGTTCGTGTGTGTACTTACACGCTGACCTCACTGTAAGGAATAAAACCATGGGCTGTTGCGTTTACTGGGGTGCATAATACAGTTGGTATGTTCGATGGACTCCTCGCAAACTTTAAACAGATCAAATGTATTGTTCACCCCAGTAAACATAACAGCCAATGGTTTTATTACTTATATTTCACTGAATTTTATGATAGTTCCAAAACTGTAATTAACCAAATATGGCGTTAAAATTAACAATATTCTTGTTTTATATCATTTTGTCGCAATTCCTGGAACAACGACGTGGCGAACTTTAACCAATCAACAACATCGCGCGGCGTCACGTGTGTCTAATGTATTGTATTGGGATGGAAACGCAATACGTCGAATGGGCGTTTGCTTTATGAATGTATAGAAGGTGTAAATATATAAGTACATGTATATACTGATGTTTTGTAATGTATGGTGACTCGTTAGGGACATTTCATCTATTCGTTTCTTCGCTGCTTAGAAATAGAGGATCTTACATGAGTTATGTTGATATACAAATGAGGCATGACTATTTTAAATTATTTATATCATTTAAATGTGTCACTTGAATAAATAGTTTTATCGACATATTCGAAAGTATGATCATTGCCCATCAACAATAAATAGAGAGAATAAATAGTTGTCTCCGTTAACATTTAAGAAAACACGCTTGATATTTTTAAAAAAAAGTATAATAATGTTAATTAACACGTCTGGTAATCGTAAACGAATGTTTATTTTCCCGGAAAAAAAGAGTAATATCTAAAGAATGGACGAACACTAAACATGTATGTCTCTCTATATTACAACTTGGCATGTGCGAGTCCAGGTTTCAGTCAACACTGTTCTCGATTTACGGAATGGGCCGACGGTTTCCGAGTGGTTCCGTTGTTGACTCTTGATATAAAACATTTCTCTTTATTGGCAAGCTAAACATTTGATGTCTTCGTGGGATATTGCTTGGAGGGGTGGAGAGAGCACTTGTACAAACAAATTGTTACTTTTTAGCAAACGCTAATCAGACTAATTGTTATTATACATCTGTCCACTACTGCGTCCCGCGATGTTTCCGTCTCACGAAGTAACCACTTAGAATTGTGAGTATCCGCACGATCGCCACCGATCTTTGTAAAACTGTTTTATCTCGGAGTGAATGTGCGGATGTGAATTGAGCTATAACGTCATAATACCGTTATATCTGTATGTACATCTAACACTTATATTATAAACATATGTACATGGTATAATATGCACATTTAGCAAATCATTGGCTGTTCCGACAAGTCCCATTTTCTAAAATTCTGAAAGTTATTTTGAGAGAAACCAACAGCGTCCGATTTCGTGTAAGGTCAAAGAATTTAACAAATTAAGTGATTTATTAACATCTGACCTCTCGAATTTTCCCCGTTTTCTTCTCCCATGTGTTCTTTATAATAATATCCCTGTGGACAAACGTAGCTAACACAAGAAATGGGACTAGATCTACAGCCTGTTTCACGAAACCTGCCCAAATTTTACGGCCATATAAACAATGCAAAAACAATATTTTTTTCGATAATATTAAATTTTATCAAAATTTTAATTTCGTGAAATTTGGTCAAATATTTATTTTATTATGAAAAATTAGTTCTCTATGGGAATTTATGGGGGAAAAAAGAGGTGGAGAACCAGGAGGAGGAGTAAAAAAAAAAAATGGAAATTGATTCTGAAACATATAATAGCTAGATAGCTTGAAAACAAAAGTTGAATTTTGAAAATCGGTCCACTACTTCTGAAATTCTAAAAATGTCCCCATGTTTAATCCCAAATTGGACCAAATTTCACGAAATAAAAAGTAGGCTCATTCTTAAATTTTGGTATAATTTAATATTATCGAAAGATACATGTATATTGTTTTTTCATTATTTATGTAGCCGTAAAATTTGGGTAGGTTTCGTGAAACAGATTTTCCGGCCTATCATTTTCTGATATACGCCGCAAATTTCAAAATTACAATGCGGTTAACCTATTTCTAATGCACTCCTTTACTACTGGCGTAGGAATACATATTGAAATAATTTGCGACTGTTCATCAACAATGATATACCTGTAATGTATTACCATCAGCCAATCAGATTGCGTGATATGTATATAGTGCATTAGAATGTGCATTATCTCCCCGAGGAAGCAATATCTCCCGAGGCGAACGCTTTTTAAAACAAAACGCGAAATCGATGTCAAAAAGATGTATATACGACACGGAATGCGCCTAAAACAACGGCACGACATGCGTTGATAGAAACGACATGCGTTGACAGAAACGACATGCGTTGATAGAAACGACATGCGTTTAACCCTTTCACCCCTAGGTAACTGGGATGGATTTTGATATATTACTTTTGCAGCCAATCCAATCATCACACAAACATTTTCAGACTATTCCATTTATGAAAAGGTTTTATTTTTTTGCTCTCAAATATATGAAAATTACTTTTAAAAAGTGCAGATCCTGATGAGACGGCTCGTTACGAGCCGGCTCATCTGGATCTGCACTGTTTGCATAAACAGATATAGCGGGCTTTCGGGTTCAAAGGGTTAAATAGTTGCAAGCTGGGCAGTTAAACGAAAATATCGTTTTCGCGTAGAGAAAGAAAGAAAATATAATATAGTGGAACCTCTCTAAATCGGACACCAAGACAACACATGTAATCTTAGTTTTGTTGAATTTATTGGTCATTTATCTCAGGTGATAATGTATGTTCATGATCGCATAACACACAACTATTGCTCGAAATAATCAAATGCCTGATTTACAGTGAAACCTCTCTAAGCCGGACACCCTGGTGACCTCCCAGGCTGTTCAGTTTAGAGGGGGTTCACTGTAGTTTCAATCGTTTTCACTTCGATTTCCATTCGTTTTCGTTTGTTTCGTTTTGGGAAGCATCAATGTATTACACTCGATCATTTCCCAGCCGTTATAACATGTTGCATAAATCTGTTCGCAGTGGCGAACCATTGTGTTCGTGACTATCAATTTAAGCTGCCAGAACCCGTCACAAAATAATAATTAATGGTAATTAAGCCAGATTAAACTATTATGCCACTAACACCGATTCAAAGATACCAAATGCGATGGCGTCTTTGATATTATCCGTAATGAAAGTTCGCGACACCTGGCCGATATGACTGATAAACACGTGACTTGTGTCGTAGCTGTTGTTGTTACTTTCCGTTGATTTGTTTCTGTCAACACGTGGAACGTTTTGTTTCGTCGCGGTTTTTGTTAATGTCTCCAAATATGTGGCTGTAACTGGAGAAATTCGGCTTGTGACATTTTTGACCCGTGTATCTTTTGACATAAGTATGTGCCGAACACCCGGGACCACCACATGCAGCTCATGATCACGTGGTACTAACAACAACAACAAGTACCTATTAAAAGTACGTATTATTTTATAGTGTCCTTATTACGTAACGGATTTTGATGTAATATGGCGCATCAAACGCGTCTTGTTAAGCTGCATTTGGTGGTCTCTTTATTTTCGCCCAAACTTTTGTAGTTTTTGGGAAGAATCGATTTCCGTGTCTCCGACACGGAAATCGATTCTTCGCAAAAACGGCACAAGTCTGTGCCAAACTCCCTATTAAGGAAATATCAAATAATACTTACTTTGGAGAGGGCGCGCTTTAAACACTTTCAGCCATTGTTGTTGCTGTTGTAACCACGTGATCATGCACCTTGTACAATGGTCGCAAAAACAATTTGTCACAGCCACATATGTGTTCTGTCTTATGATTAACCATTGTAATGATGCATTCTATTTTGCGCCGGACGATTGGGATCTAGACTGTTCACATGTACTTATGTCACAACCTCACTGTATCCAGTTACAAGGTGCATGATCACGTGGTTACAACATCAACAACAATGGCTGAACGTGTTGAAAGCGCGCCTACTCCAAATTAAGTATTAGTTGATAGTTTCCTTAATATGCAACGAATTGTGATGAAATTTGGCGCAGAAAATGCGTCTTCATGATGGTGGTGGTGTTGGTACTTCGGCACATACGTATGTAGTTTTGCGAAGAATCGATTTCCGTGTCAGTATTGTCAGTAAACACGGAAATCTGTTCTTCGCAAAAACTACAGAAGTTTGGGCCAAAGTACTGAGACCATCATATGCAGCTTAACAAGACGAGTTTGATGCGGCAGATGTCATCAAAATCCGTTACATAATAAGGACAATATAAAAGAATACGTACCTTGAATCGGAGGAACTTCTGGAAGTTTTAGTAATTGTTGTTGTTGCTGTTTTTGTAACCACGTGATCATGCACCTTGAGTTACAGCCAGGAGAGATGGGGAGTATAGTGACCAGTGTAGCACCTGTTTAAATATCACACTTCTGTAACCTGATACCGATCTGTATTGCTTGTTAGACGGGCGTTTCACTGATGGAATGGCGAACAGTGCAGATCCTGATCAGACTGTGCGGATGCACAGGCTGATCTGGATCTACACTGGTCGCAAAACCCATAAGCCCCATTTCTCCAATCACATCAGCATTTCAGCATGGCACCGTGACATGCCCAATTTTGGTGGCGCCATACCCATACCCGATTTTACTCTATATAAAACATGAATATTATTATAAAATCTTCTCAAACGTGCATGCTTTTAATTAGTCCGAATTGTCTTACGTAAGTCGCCCTGCGTTACGGACAGATAATTCTGGTTAGCTTTTGTTAAGAAAAATGTAAAATAAAAAAAGAAACGACAACAAATAATTCAGCATTGTAAGGGTTATGCGGGCAAAGAATAGTTGTGAGCGTGACCATACTATTTGATTATCGTATTCATTGACGTGTTTTTTTATGTTAATGGTTTAATGTAATAAAGATATTTTCATAAAAACGTGCATGTTTTAATGAAATCATGTGCAGTTGTGTCACTCGCTAACAAACGTTGCCGTTCTACGAATTACACTCAGCGATCGTACGTGTACAATATACCATGTTGGGTTTCAGTCACCGAATTCGAAGTATCATTTGTGTTATTCAATCCATGAAGTTATGCTGTGTTCATATCAGTCCCTACATCGGTTATTGCAACGTCAACTCAGAATTTACACTGGTCACAGTTGCACCAAGGTACTTTTTCAATCAATCATTGATTCAACAGTGGCTGTGACTGGAGAAATGGGGCTTATGGTGTTTGTGACCAGTGTATCTCTTCATCAAATAACACACTCCTGTAGCCTGATCTATATTACGTGTTAGCAGCCTAACGGCTGTTTCATTGATGGAACGGCGAACAGTGCAGATCCATATCAGACTGTGCGGATGCACAGTCTGATCTGGATCTACACTGGTCGCAAAACCCATAAGCCCCATTTCTCCAGTCACAGCGACAATTCAGCTCAAACGCCATGCATTAGCTGAAAAATCTACTGGTAGATTATAAAATACTCATTATTCGATAATGTGTTTGACTTTCGTTTTATTATTTCTCTATTTCTTTAGTCGGGCGGCTTATTTTAATTTCTTTACTAATATGCATGCACTGTCTGTAAATTTCCTCCACTTCGAAAAAGCAATAAATGATCACCGAATGACGATAGCGTTGTCATTTATTGAGCCATCTTTTTGCGGAAAATGGATGTCCTATTATTTCGACAAATGGAACTGGTTGTGAATCGCAACCCCGCAGTCTGATCAGGGTCTACAATGTTCTAAATTTAGTCAAAGACACGATGCTAATGAACAATAATGAAACTGCCAGATTATCTCAACTGATCATGAGGCTGGTCTACGACTTCATGACTTAATAAGCCCTATTTTCCCATGCGAGTCACAATTGGCTAAACACCAATGAGCCCGTGGCTGTACAAATGCACCGTATGACGTGTACGCTCATCGTAGCCCTAGATCAGACCTGGGCCTACGCTGTTCGCCATTCAATCAAAGAATGCCTTGCTCTCATTAACAAAACGATCAGATCCAAACCTTTTCAACCCCACGTAAAGACAATATTTGCAAACACTGTAGATCCAGATGAACCGGCTCTTAACGATCCGCCTCATCAGGATCTGCAGTATTTGTCAGTATTGTTCAAATTATAATATAAATCCGCATTTTCTCATTAATGGAATAGTCCAAACATTACTATGGAACTGCCCATGTTGGCTATTTAAGGGTGAAACGGCGTATTACAGTATGTGACAAGACGACCAGATTCTGCGATTTATGCAAATGCCATAAGGTTCCATTTTCTCCATCCACATACCAAATAGGCCACGCGCCGAGCCGGCGGGTTATCAATTCCGAGACCGTGTCAACCAATGGAGTGTTTCGTAACAAAAGAAATACTTTAACAAATAAAAATGCAAATTACGCGACAACAACACCACCATATAAATGAATGACATTTTTATGTGGGACGGAGTAGGTCGCCCGTTCCCGGTTACCTCCCCTTTTTATTGCAAAATCATGATGAAGTACAAGGCACCGTTATACTAAACATGATACAATTCGTGGACACCATTATTCTATACTCAGGCCTGAAGGTTTGTGTAGCCGTTGGAGATTGTGAAATAAATGTTACAATACCTATATATGTGTGTTTGTTATCTTTATTTGTTATATTGTATCAAATAAATATTCCAACACCCTGTGCATTTCTACGATGTGTAAGTCAACACCCCTGGGGGCCGTTTCACTAAACTTCTTACGACTAAAATGTTCGTAAGTGCAAACCTGTAAATTTCACATTAACAATGTTTTCTTGTAAACAATTATTGGATTTACATTTATTGAGCATAGGCTGCATAAGCAGCCTATGCTCAATAAATGTAAATCCATCAATTGAACTTTCCAGACGATTCCAAATTTTGCACTTACGAACATTTTAGTCGTACGAAGTTTAGTGAAACGGGCCCCTGGTTTCTATATTAACTGTGGCCATTTAGTCAGATTATACAGTAGAACCTCGTTAAGCCGAACACACAGGCAGTCTGTGTATCATTAGTTGTATGGGTTTCGTTATCACCTATCTCTGATGATAATGCCTGTTCAAGTTCACAAGGTATAAACTCGCATTCCTTGGCATAGTCATATATCCGGGGCCCGTTTCGCTAAACTTCGTACGACTAAAATGTTCGTAAGTGCAAATTTCAATTGATGGATCTACATTTATTGAGCATAGGCTACATATGCTCATTAAGTGTAAACCTAATACTTCTTTATTCCTAAACATTGTTAATGTGAAATTTACAGAAATTCGTAAGTGCAAATTTAGGATCGTCTGTAAATTACAATTTATGGATTTACATTTATTGAGCATATGCTGCATATGCAGCCTATGCTCAATAAATGTAAATAAAATAAATGATTACAAGAACACATTGTTAATGTGAAAGTTACAGACTATCATAATTTTGCACTTCCGAACATTTTAGCCGTACGAAGTTTAGTGAAACGGGCCCCTGATTTACAGAGGGACCTTTCTAAACATCCCAGGGTGTCCAGTTTAGAGAGACTCCAGTGTATTACGTTAAATTGACCATTAATGTTGCCTATATAACCTAGCCATATACCACATTTTGCTATTATCTGCTACTTTCCTCTTTCGTATGGATGTTGTGATACCTATTTGCTCATGACCTTCATCCCTTTGCTCCGGATATTCACTAATTAAAATATAGGTTAATTATTGTTAAGCAAGATAAATTCAATCTCCTATGACCAGCATGGTGGTGGCCGTTAAAAGTCATCGGTCTGAATTGAAACCGCCTCACATGACAAACATGTTCCGACTTACAAAATAATCCACAAACATATTCTTGAAAATGATGTAATTAATACATTAACATACATGTGAAGTAGATTATTACATCAATTGACGCGTTTCTGAACGCAAAGAGTGTCTATGACATAAGACATATGTATTATTTAGTGTGGTTAAACCAGGTTTGCAGTAGCTCGCTATTTGTTATGTCACCGAACTCAAATTGGCAAGCATGTATACCATATTGGCACTAACTGCACGTTTTCCGCTTTATTGGCAATACAAGGTGCATGATCACGTGGTTATAACAACAACAACAGTGGCTGAAAGTGTTGAAATCTTGCCCACTCCAAAGTATTATTTGATATTTTCCTTATGGTATGTCGTTTTTGCGAAGAATCGATTTCCGTGTCGGTAGACACGGAAATCGATTCTTCGCAAAAACGACATAAGTTTGGACCAACGTAGAGAGACCACGAAATGCAGCTTAACAAGACGCGTTTGATGCGCCATAATTCATCAAAATCCGTCACGTAATAAGGGCACTATAAAAGAATACGTACTTTGAGTCGGATGGATTCTGGAAGTTTCAGTACTTGTTGTTGTTGTTAGAACCACGTGATCATACACTTGCAATAGGTTTCACTTTTTATAAAATATACTATAATGTAATACAATGTAATGTAATGTAATACGAGGTATGTAATGAAAACTATATTGGCACGTACACATGTTTAGCTAGTATGATACACCACTGTCTGCGTTAATCAAGATAATCAACGCTTCTGAACATATATTGGCATTGTCAACTCGAAATCTAGCAATTTGATTGTCTGAGCCGAGTCGTAGCTCAGGCTCAGACAATCAAGCTGCTTGATTCCAATGATAATATTCAAGTATTTTGAAATATAACAATTAGCAATTTTTGCAAGATTAGCACAGGCGGTAGTGTAAAAAAGCCGACCGTACCTAGAATATTATGGACTGTTGCCCGCACCGTAACTATGTTTTGGGTATCACCGTTGGTAGTCTCCTCTTCATAATCACGAAATGTGGCCCATTTCACTATACCGTGACATCGTACAAGGGGCTACACAGTTCGCTAGTATAGCAGCGAGCTAGCTGATCAGGAGCTACACTGTTCCGAGACGTCAATAAGCCCCGTTTTGTCGTGGAAGGTAAGATCTCACCGCAGTGTGATCCAACGCCGGTGGCATACCTTGTACATGCACGTGCGCAGGCGCGTTGACCCCGTGACCCCAACCGTAGCGCATGCGTCATACAGGTTTCCGCTAGATCGGCAATTTCATGTTTATGGATAAACCAGGTGTTACGTCATAAAAAATGTTTTCACAAGAAATAAAAAAAAATACTAAGGTAATACGATGCTGCGCAAATTATTTATTTTCGCGGCTTATAAGAAAAAAACATGTCTTATCCCGTGTATGAAATTATAAATAAAATATTTCCAGCGAAAATATGTGACATATCCCGATTGATTTCTGCAGGTTAAGTGCAAATACGAGAGTGGGCACGTGATTTGGTGAAATATGTCATATGTGACAAACCATGTGATTTTGTACGTAAGAAAATGTGCGATATCTCATGAAAAATATTTACAACAAAACATGCGACATTGTACGTCGAAATTTGACGAAATGTTCAGAGCAAATGCGGAATAGAATTCCCCGCATTTCTTATGAATATTTCGTCATCGTTTGACGTCATATACAGGAAAATAACACATTTGCTGTAAATAGTTGTCATGAAATATCGCCCATATTCTAAGGTACAAACTAACATGGCTTAAACCATACGTAGGAACGGTGGGCTTTTAAGACGACAATAAGACCAGGCACCACAGCCATGTATTGGAGAAGGTATTTAACCCTTACACCGCTATATTAACTTTTTGTCGTCTGCTGTTTATTTTCTATTCTCCATTTGTATCATCAAAAACATTCTTTCACTTTAGAATAATTCACAACATGCTTTGACAGCACTTCAGAATCATTTCCATTGGAAATGATTCTGAAGTGCTGTCAAAACATGATTTTTATTTTAGAAATAGGGCAAGATATAAAAGCAACAGCAGACGACAATTGTTGTGAGTAGCGGTCTAAGGGTTCATACAGAGAAATTGTCGATGTCGTTTATGGTTTCCAATTTTTACCGCCATACGCCCTGTTACATCCATTCATTATAGTGTCGTCAAAATACAGCACAATTAGAATATGTGACGCACTTAGTAAAAAATGGAGCTTTACAAAAAAATCCCGTCAGATGAAAAGGGACCAGTAGGGTGGTGTTCGTTTTATACCTTACTGTCTGTTTCACGAAACCTGCCCAAATTGTACGGTCCAATATTGATTGTATTGCAAAAAAACAATTTCCACATGGGAAATTTTCAAAATGTAACTTGTTTAATTAGGCACATCATTCCAAGCTATCTCGCTGGATTTCAGAATCAATTTCCAAATGTTTTCGTTTTTCGACTTCTCCTCCAGGTTCTCCACCTCGTTTTTCCCCATGTTAAATTCCCATAAAGAACTCATTTTTCGTAATCAAATTAAAATTTGACAAAATTTCACGAAATAAAAAGAAGGTTCATTCTTAAATTTCGATAAAATCTAATATTATCGTAAAAAATATTGTTTTTGCATTGTTTATGTGGCTGTAAAATTTGAGCAGGTTTCGTGAAATAGACAGTACTTGTGTATCAGGAAAACAATTCAAGTAGATATAAAGCTTTTCTGCGACATGGTAGGACGTATCATGCCGTTGACGTCAGTTTTTGACGTAATTTTTTCAGACCTACGTCAAATAATAATAATAATATTAATCAATGACTTATATATATAAGAAAATGTACCTTACTCTGGGAGTATATATATTATCCATCTGCCCAAATATTAAAGGTTAACGTAATCAGAACAAATGCTGGGAATTGGTCAACTAGACAACGACCCAGCTCTTGAAATCCGACTGTACGCATGGTCTACTCTTCACATTGTTCCATCGAAATTACTTTAAACAAAAATAACGTCATTACTCTCGTGTACACCAGAATTGTCCGGTATTAAATAGGTAGATCTGATTATACGTTAACCCGAATTTACTGGATGTTACGCAGGGCGACTTAAGTCGCCCTGCGTGACAGCCAGAAAATTCTGGTCAATTATTCGCTTGTTGCCAGGTACCTTTTCACATGTACTGGTGCATTTATATTTATTTTTGTCATGCATACGTTTAACAATAGACAGACGTGCCACAAAAGAAATTCTTAAGATGTGTTGCTAACGTAACTGACGTTCTGGGACAGCAGACTGAATAAAAATGCAATCAACGCTTGGGAAAAAAACCTGTTACTATTATTCTGGATTGACTTCAATAAAAATCGTGAACGGAAAATTATGAACCACATGAAAAGAAAAAAACAAAATGACGCACGTGTGTATAACACTTTAATTCTGTTATAAGTGGATACAAATTTTAGACGCACGCCATCGTGTGCCTTCCAATTCGAGCCTAACGATTTAAGTAATAGTTTGCCTCGTATTAAAACATACTCCAAAATATGCTTAACGGCTCTTATTTGCTTGTTTTTTTTAATATATATAATGTTGTTCAGGAAAATTGTTTTAGCAATATTTATATACCAGTAAAAAGTTGGAACGTTTATACGAAACACACAATAGTCTTTATTCGAGCATTTGTGCAGTCCACTTATTATGCACAATGCCACAAATTGTGTTATTCAGTTTATGACCAGTGTAGCCCGTTCGCCATTTGAGTCGGAGAAACACGTTTGATGCATCCACATGTAACAAAATCTTCAGGCTCCTATCAGTAGCATGGGGCCGTTTCACTAAACTTCGTACGACTAAAATGTTCGTAAGTGCATAATTATGATAGTCTGTAAATTGCACATTAACAATCTTTTCCTGTAAACAATTATTGGATTTGCATTTATTGAGCATAGGCTGCATATGCAGCCTATGCTCAATACATGAAAATCCATCAATTGAAATTTCCAGACGATCCTAACTTTGCACTTACGAAGATTTGAGTCCTACGAAGTTTAGTGAAACGGGCCGCAGTTTCCCCACAAAATTGCTACTAGTAAGTATTCTTATCTAGCAAAGTATACTTTGAGGGATTGATTATTTATTTTTTATTGAAATGCATTATTTCATACAGAACAAACTTCATTGTTTTGATTGGAAAACATTGTATGTTATTAAATAAATATATTAATGACTGTATGCATAAATTGAAAATTGCGCTTCCCCAAAGTATACTTAGCTAGATAAGTATACTTAGCGAATTTAGTGAAACCGCTACAGAATGCATGAATCTGCTAGCTTAGCTGGATCTACCAGGGGCGCCGGAAGCATCATAAAATTGGTCAGGCGAATCTAGTGGGTGCACCCGCTACCCACCCAGAGTGTATGTTGTTACCACTCAGTTGAACCGTCTCGCCGAGACGGTTCAACTGAGTGGTAAAAACATACATCTCTGATGAGAAACGACAGAAATAGCAGAAAAAATATTTACATTCCGTTTTTTCTTATGTATATGAATTCCAAATATGTCAAAAGCATTGATCCGGCAGTCGCCGGACCTGCCGGATCAGTTCCGACGCCCCTGTCTACACTAGTTAAAACATCATTACGTAATATTTGTGCGGCGATGAAAATTACCAAACTAGCTAAGGTATACAGATTCCTATCTCCATCGAAGATATCTTAAAGTTGGTGAGGCCTATGTGTATATGATCGCTGTTAACCCCATACACTACAAGGTCAACATTACCAAACACTGTAGATCAAGATGAGCCGGCTCGTAACGAGCCGTCTAATCATGATCTGCATGCTTTAGTATTATATGTTATCTCCCTTGAGATAGCATATTGTGTCACGCACATTTCTATGGAGGCAGCCATTGTCGTGCTACGCCTAAATACGAAGAAAATGGTGCCCTGTGCCAACTTATCTTATGCCGTTTTGGTATGTCTTGTTTGTATCTAACACTCTACATATAATATTTTACAAAGTTAAGTGACCCCACACACCGATCAGTTTTTGTGGAAATAGCATAGTTTAGTACTTTCAGTAATTTCATTATTGGGAATAATAAACAAGTTACCCATGGGAGAGAAATAATGAACCCCATTCAGCCACGCCAGTGACACGGTTATCGTTCTTGTCTGCCGTCACAGTAATTAGTAATTGAAAATAAAATCATTATGTATATATTAATCAATATCCGCGTACAGACTTTTCTTTTCTTTTCCTCAGTAATATTGTAATTTGAGATCGAACACTTGAATCCATTCATCGAGACGATTTAAATAAAGGGTCACCACACACTTTGATCCCTAATTCGAGAAAATGGCTTGAATTTGCTTAACTTGTTTAAACTAAAACGTTTTATGGGACAGAACACCCATTTCTAATATATATTGAGACAGTACTATGGAACTGAGCAACAGGCACATCGTGGCATGTGTCCGTGCATCACTATTGGGAGAACTGTGTATTAATATGTACATTTACTTGTAAATATGTTCCATTTATTACATGTAGGCATGAGCTCTCCGTGATGGAGGAAATAAAGAATATACAAGGTGTATGATCACGTGGTACTAAGAACAACAACAAGTATCGATTCAAAGTACGTATTCTTGTATAGTGTCCTTATTACGTAACGGATTTTGATGAAATATGTCGCATCAAACGCGTCTTGTTAAGCTGCATTTGGTGGTCTCTGTATTTTCGGAAATCAATTCTTCGCAAAAACGACACAAGTCTGTGCCAAACTCCCTAGACCACCAAATGCAGCTCCTGAAGACGCGTTTGCTGCGCCATATTTCATCAAAAGCCGTTGCATATTAAGGAAAATATCAAATAATACTTACTTTGGAGTGGGCAACGTTGTTGTTGTTGTAACCATGTGATTATGCACCTTGATATATATATCAATTAAATTGAACTATTTCAAGAAGTAGTTCTTGCTAATAAGACATTTATGCAATGCATTAGGACGTAAACAATTAGTTTTCTTCTCAGATTCAAGAGCGTCAGAGCTTTTTATCGTCATGGACAAATACAAGTATATTGTAAATTCACTGCACATCTCCAATAAAAAACACTACCGTACAAACATGTATTAAATCCAAACATGTTTGACGACATTCTGGTGATTGTTCACATGTTAAGAGGTTACAGTAACTTTTATAGAACATATGAGGCACGTCATGTGAGTTTGTACCTTCGGACACCTGCGTAATTTCATTAAATACGTTCAAGGTTACAAAATTTACTATATTTTTCATAAATAAAATCAAAAGTCGACAAAATTTTCAGAGTACATATGGATTTGTCAACTTTTGACGCCGTTTACGGAAATATTGTAAAATTTGTAAAAGTATTTCATGAAATTATGCAGATGTTCGAAGGTACATAATCACATGTCGTGTCTCAAATGTGAACCACATGTTAAACTGGCATGCACAATGCATTTGGTGAATTGAAAGAAATAAAAAATCTGCACTCCCGTGTCATATTCCACTAACCCGTGTCTTAGAACCAAAGTTCTTTCCTTTTAGCTATTCAAGTTAAAATAATAATTGGTCAACGAAATAAATATTGCAATAATATGGAGGTGGCAGGTTAAAAAAGTTTGACTAGAATATTGAACGTTTGCATTGAGGGTCAATGTTGGCAAACATTTCGAGGTTGTGTTCACATTCAATTAATATGTGTGCATGTAGGTGTAACTGGTAGCATTACTGAATCACATCAATGTGATAAGAAAATTCATAAACAACTCTCCGTACCATCTTTGTTTTATCGTACGGGTCCCAGGGCTTTAATATTAACATGCAACACAACCCCAGTACGTTTCAAACTTATCGCCATACAATTTAATTTAAGCCGTTGATGTCCCATCTCAATTTATCAACATTCGTCTGGTGTAATTTATCAGCAAAACGCTTCACCGTCGCTATAGAAACACAACTATAAACCTTTTTGATAAACGGGTTCATTCACTTTCCGAATTCATGGCTAATACTCGTGGATTTCCGTATCACGTGCGATATCCATATTTATGGCCACTTAATCTCTAACCAAAATAGTTAATCTCGTGCTCCCGTAAACTTCAGGACAATGAGAAATTTACGTCGTTTCAGGTACATAAATCCCATATAGTTGACACGCTAAACAAAACTGTATACTTTCTATGTTTAAACAAACTCAAGTTATCTAAAGGCAGGTTTTGTTGATAAATCATTCAGCGATAATATAGACCGTCACCACAAAAGGCGGATTATTGATTTTACGACCAATGCATTCGGGAACCCTCGGACCATTCCGTAAATTGAGAATCATCTGCGCCATTTGCTTTTACTTCGCGGAACGACTTGTACCAAGATTAAAGGTGGGCGCCCTCAAATTTATGTAAAATAGATATTTACGGAAATTAAGCGGGTACCAAATTATGTAACTATTCCGCATGTTTTAACATCGAAAGTGTCCGTTTTTACACTGTATTAACTAAAGTTTCAATTTTGTGCCGTTAGTTGTGATCACCAGTGTATCTACATGTGAAGAAATGATGATTAGTTTTAATTATTTAAATAAATAATGTGTATAAACTTAATTACGACTGCTGTCGATAACTTATGAAGTATATTTCTTGTACACCAGAAAATGCATTGTACGAATAAATATTGATTTCAGTTGAATACATATTGATTTTGTTAATATTTTTAGAAAACGCGGTTATCTCCCCTGGCCTCAAAACTATTAAAATCAGTCATTAAAATATTATATGGCAGCATAATGCCAATAAGTGTACCAGGAAATAAAAATGAATTGCTGTGTGTCTATATTAATGACACATCTGATGGTTGAAACAATACAATATAACCCCTACAATCCATCTTGATGTGCAGGACCCCATCTTTTAAACGTTTTCGCGGATCGGAATCCGGAAGTATGGCTCTGTAGCGAGCATGCGCGCAGATTGATCAGGGCCTACGCTATTCGTTGTTGAATTGAAATTGCAGTACACATATTTATCCCGTCAACACAGTGCGTATGTGCCGTGAAACACGGTGCCGAGAAACATTTTTGATATCCAGTCAATACTATTGTTGCATTTTACAGCCATTTGTAGGTGTTGACGGGATAAATAGAATAGTAGGTTAGTGCCGTGGATGGGAAAAAATATCTGGCGCGGCACGGAAACGGGATGTGCTCGACAGAGCCTCGCCCATCCCGTTTCCTGAGCCTTGCCAGATATGTTTTCCCATTCACGGCACTAACCTACTATTCTCTATATCCAAGACATGTTTACATTTCATCAGGCTGTATGAGTCATACTAACTATAAAGTTGATACATGTAGCATATTACAAATGTGGCTGTGACTGGAGACATGGGGCGTATGGGCTATGCGACCGTTGTAGCCCCAGATCAGTCTGATCAGGGCCTGTACCGTTCACCATACCACCAATGAAACACTCGTCATGCTTCTAACAAGCAATATAGATCGTTATCATGCTACACATGTGTGCTATTTGATCAGGAGCTACACTGGTCAGAAAAACCAGAAAATCGCAATTTGCTGGTTGTCCGATCTTGTAAATTAACCAAAAGCACCCCCCCCCCCCTCCCAAGCGGTAATGATGACCCTATTTTTAGGGGTCTGGCTCATCCACTATTTAACACAATGCGATTCAACATTGCGTTCACCTAACAGTGACTTTGAGCAGTGTACATGACTATTTATTCGGGTAAAAATATGTTCATACATATTACGACACACACTGTCGTTCACATTTGAAATTCAATAAAAAGTCTAACAAATGAAATTGAAATAGAAAATAAATTGTTTTCAATAAATAACATGTCTGATGACAATTTTAATCACTTTTTAATCGCCCCTCATTCTTCCGCCTCATTTATCAGGTAAAATACGTCAGTCATTGTCGCTCACTTCGTTCACATATGGAGTATTTGTGTCTTTAATTAAATTTAGCCCGCATACGTATTGGTGTTCACAACAGTGCTCGGTGTTTGCTTGTCTGATAACAAGACTTTGAATATGTTATTGCCGTATTTGCATATCGACACTGGCTTCCGCCGGCAGACAGTCACGTGCCGGAATTACGCAAATCTATTGGACATGCGTCCGAGAGACTGGAACGCTCTCCGGTTCTGGAAATCATTATTGGTTGCGGGTAGACGCAGCGTCGCTGCTAATTACGTGGCGCTGGCGCATCGACATACAACACCGCCTGCGTTATGTTTGCGAAGATGTCCACCTTTCTGAACATGTATTAGCAACATCAACTCGCAACCATCAGTTTGATTGGCTGTGACTGAGCTGTTGCACAGCTCAAGCACAGCCAATCAAACTGCTTACTTTCAAACACAGTATTTCAGGATTTTGTAAGACACACATTTACACATATTGGCAAGATTAGCACATGCGGTGGTGTATCCCGGCTTAGCGGGAGACGACATACCGTCTTAGTTTCATGTCAGGCGGCCATTGTGGAGTTGTCCTTGTTTCTATTATCAAAACAAATCATACCAAATGGTACCACAAAAACAAAATATCGTCTGATAAATCATCAGTCAATTACATTTACTTCATAAGCAAAACATCATATATTGAAGCTGAAATGATTACCTAACGCGTTTTCTTTAGCGGCCTCCTTTTCATATGCATGTATATTACACTAGGGTTTATGATGTTTAAATTTACAATACAATTTACAATACAATAATACTTTACAATACAATTTACAATACAATTTACACAATTTACAATACAATTTATTCTGGTTAATTGCGGAGCAAAGAATATGAAACATGTACGAAAATCTAGATATGATTGGCATATGAATTGACATAGTGTGAAGTTATGATGCTAAATCACTAAGAACACCACTTGTGTTCAATAATATGAAATGCCTGCATTTAGACTAAGAAAATATCACAATTTGACTATCGGTTATATGTACTCATATTCATATGGTCGCGTGTTCCGATGTGCTCATGTAGCGATCACTCGAGATCGATCTGAACCACTTGTAATATCAAGAACCCACTTCTAGGCCCTGTATTCGGGCAATTTCAACACATTCACAGATAAACATGTAAACATGCGGTGTTTGGATTGTAAACTAAGGTTTGAACATTAATAAATTGTCGTTTTATAGCGCTTCTGTGCGGTCGGAACGGATGATTAATGTGCTCGGGTCGTCGAGTCAAATCCACCTTGCCCAGCGATGGGTTTTGCACGTCACGCACACACGCACGCTTAACGGGTGTTTCATTGACAGGGTAACGAACATTGCAGATCCTGATCAGACTGTGCGGATGCACAGGCTGATCTGGATCTACACTGGTTGCAAAACCCATAAGCCCCATTTCTTCAGTCACACCCACAATGTGCCCAATTTTGCTCGTTAGACGCATGACGGGTGTTTCGTTGATGGAATAGCGAACAGTGCATGTCCTGATCAGACTGTGCGGATGCACATGCTGATCTGGATCTACACTGGTCACAAAACCCATAAGCCCCATTTCTTCAGTCTCACCCACAATGTGCCCGGGGCGTCCAGTCGTTGCCCTTCACCCACGGTGGGGTTTGCACGTCACGTACGCTTGCTGTTTGGCCCTTTTCGATATGTGTATGTGACTGAGAAATAGGGCTTATGGGATTTGTGACCAATGTAGCTCCCGATCAAATGGCACACTCCTGTAGACAAATAACAATCTATTTTGCTTGTTAGACGCACGACGGGTGTTTCACAGATGGAATGGCGAACAGTGCAGATCCTGATCAGACTGTGCGAATGCATAGGCTGATCTGGATCTACACTGGTCGCAAAACCCATAAGTCCCATTTATTCAGTCTCACCCACAATGTGCCCTGGGTGTCCAGTCAATCCCCTTTCCCCCACGGTGGGGTTTGCAAGTCATGCACGCTTCTATGTCGACCCTTTTCGACCTTGATATTTTAAGGTGTATGATCACGTGGTACTAACAACAGCAACAAGTACTAAAACTTCCAGAATCCATCCGATTCAAAGTACGTATTCTTTTATATTGTCCTTAATACGTAACGGATTTTGATGAAATATGGCGCATCAAACGCATATTGTTAAGCTGCATTTGGTGATCTCTGTACGAACCGATTCTTCGCAAAAATGACATAAGTCTGTGCCGAACTCCATGGACGACCAACTGCAGCTCATAAAGACACGTTTGATGAGCCATATTTCATCAAAATCCGTTTCATATTAAGGAAAATATCACATAATACTTACTTTGGAGTGGGCAAGATTTCAACACTTTCAGCCACTGTTGTTGTAGTGGTTATAACCACATAATCATCCACCTTGTATTTGTAAATAGCTAAGAAACCACTGATTGTTTGTATTAACTGGGCATTTACGTCCTTTCAACTGCGTTGTCAAATATAGACTGAGTTGCGAACGGTAACTTTTGCAATATACTCCCGTATCGTCCGTACGGGAGTAGATTGGAAGAGTTACTGTTCGTAACTAATATATACTGGCATGTACAATTCTATTTATAAATATCTTAGTGACTACTGGGTAGTTTTTTTAATTTGGTTTTCACGAAATAAGCCCGAGCCGATTGCAGCAACGGGGACGGCCAAGGGGGCCAAGTATCTGATGAACTTGCGTATTGCTACACTACATGTGTGCGTCGTGTTGAATGTACAACTGCGATACAACGACCCAACATTTGTGTAGCCTGATATCAGATTTGTCAGGCGAGTACTGTAGCCTATTTCATCAACATTGCAAAGTATACTTTACTAGCAAAGTATACTTTCAGGGAGTAATCATTTATTTTTCCTGAAATGCATTATTTCATATAGAACTAACAAATGCATATATTTCATGATTAAAAGTATGCAGAATTAAAAATTAATAAATTTATCATAAAATTTAAAATTTCTCCCTCAAAGTATACTTTGCTACTAAAGTATAATTTGCAATGTTGATGAAATAGGCTACAGATCACTAGGAATTCGGGTCGTTTCCGAGCGTAACCTGATATATTTGAAGGGGTCCAATTCAAGGGGCTAAGTCTCATATGGGACTTAGCTCCCTTCTTCCACTGGCCCCTTCCTTCATATAAAGGAACTGTGCCTCAGATATGCCGAGCAAGTGTGGAAATAGAATAAGAAAAAATAGTTTAATTGTAAATTTGTATCATATTTCTGAGCCCAAGTGAAAAAACACGCTTTTTATTTTGCAGTATAATTAAAATGTTTTTCTGTCGGTGGTTACTAAATTATTTTATTTAAATTAATTACACTAGTGTCTTTAATGGGTACTTCCTTCTGAAGAATTATCATTTCATATTTTCATATTTAGCTTACTGGTACATGTATAGGCAGAGCGGAAATGTCAAACTATGCCAAGCCAAATTATCTCCCCTGCTTATCACAGCTACAATGCATAACTCCGTACACCTTTATTTTCGCTGGACATTGGCTTAAATGTTTGGTATTGTCACACATGTTGCAAGATCGCTTCCGTTTTCAACTGTCGCTGTTACTGGTAAACGGTGAAAACATTCCAACGGAGTGAGGGGAGGCCCGCTGGCCCTTATCTCTGTTAAAGGGCCTACCATGGATATGTAGTAATGTTCGTGATTGGTAAATATTGAGCTCTGGCTAAGAAAGTGTGCATAATGACATTTGCGGCGATTTCTGGAAGATCGCCGTCCTCTTGCATGTTTAAAGATCGCAGTAATGTAATTTTATAATGCAGTTAATTACTTCGGTGACTGAATGGCGAACAGCGTAGGCCCTGATCAGACTGCGCGTAGGACGCGCAGTCTGATCTGGGACTACGCTGATCGCAAGCGTTGTAAAGTCTGTTTTCTGATCAATGGGTCATATGTCCAGATTATGGTAAATCCGTCTTGTCGCATTTTAACATGAATCAGTCCAATATTGTATTTATGTAGTATTGCGCAATACATTTTGCTAGGGTCGAATTTTAATGCTCTGTGTTAAAGGTACATGCCCACTCAGTGGGCACAAACTGTTTTTTACATTAGAGACATCATCTGAGACATATTCTGGCAAAATAAACATTCATTCACCATTTTCCCGCGTATTAATTGGCATTATTATACTACATTTTATATCTGACGTAAATTTCTACACTGATAGCAGGGACAATAACAGTGTTTCATTAACGGACATTACTATATATTCTCTGTATTTATTTTTGGATGTCCAATGATCATACTTTATAATCTATCGAAAATATTATTGTTTAGGTGACGCATTTATTTAGTATAAATAACTAAAAAGTATCATGCCTCATTTGCATATGAAAATATCCTGATATCACCGCTACGTCACGTGACATACATTTTTGTGTAATACCCAAACGTGTGCTTGAAAATGGTGTCAAAAATACATTACAATGCTTGTGAAGTAGATTAGTACATCAATTAATTGACCAGGCTCTGCATGCAAACATTGTCGAGGGCATGAAACATATTCTACCGACTACGTGTACATAGAGAATAGTAGGTTAGGACCGTGAATGGGAAAAATATATGGCAAGGCTCAGGAAACGGGATGGGCGAGGCTTTGCCGAGCACATCCCGTTTCCGTGCCGCGCAAGATATGTTTTCCCATTCAAGGCACTAACCTATTATTCTATTTATCCCATCAACACCTATACAAATGGCTGTAAAATGCAAAAATATAACCCCAGCCACCGCACATATTCATACGCAGTGATTATGTCGTATTGTCAGGATATCAAAAATGGTTCACGGCACATAAATATGAGACACGGCATGTGATTTTGTACCATGGTACATCTGCGCAATGTCACGAAATACGTTTACAAAAATTACGCAGATGTCCGAAGGTACTAAATCACATGGCGTGTCTCATATACACCGCTCATGAATATATGTTGATTTAGTGCGGTTAAACCTATAGATACGTTATCCTGCAGTTTGATAAGGTGATGCACTGTTCATTCCTGTGGATCCCCGTAGAGGACGTAGAATGTATTTTTTATTAATTCGTTCTCACGAAATAACAATTCGTTCCCTCAATTTAACAATTCGTTCCCACGAATTAACAATTTGTTCCCACGAATTAACAATTCATTCCCTCAATTGAACAGTTCGTTCCCACGAAATAACAATTCGTTCCCATGGGAACGAATTGCTAATTCGTGGGAACGAATTTTTATATCATCGGAACGAATTGTTAAATTGAGGGCACAAATTGTCATTTTGTGGGAACGAATTGTTATATCGTGGGAACGAATTAATAACAACAAATCCATGTCCCCTACACTCCAATAAATAGAGAATCTTACTTGCGTGATGATTTAATAAGAAATTTATTAAACGAGTTTAATAAATACCATATTAAGTCATCACATATGATAAATGTTATTTATTGCATAAGCACAACAGCATACATTGAAGATGTACTGGTCGCCAAACCTGTTTTCTACAAGCTAATTTACATATTTATTACACTAGTGTATTTTGAAACAAAATTGCTACCCCGCTCCATACCTCTCGCGAGGGTAGCACTTTAACCCCATCTCTTTAATGTAACACATGGAAGAGTGATTTTTCCAATCAGTTATCGGTGTGTTTGATATGTTAGCGACATAAAACTGTCAAAACAGTATCAATAAATTGTTACTAAAGAACATACACATGCGGAAATTGGTAATTTTACCGTGTCAAGGTGTTTATCTGACATTTACATGTATATCCTCTAAATTTGAAAGCTTCATTTCGTTATGTTGAATGTTGAACAACAACAAGAGAAAAGATGGCTTCCATGGGAAAATGATTTCCCTGTTCTATTATTTTTGGCAATTTACTAGGTCTACATTAAATTATTTGTTTAAATGTATACAATATACAGCTTACTAAATGTTGACCTACATACAACAGGTTTGGGTATGTACTTCGGTTGTACATTTTTGAATGGGTCAAATTATAGCCGTAGATAACATATCGTAGGCGAATTGTTGTAGCTATAGTGTATTATGACGTTTATTACACTGTGTTAATACACTTCGACCGCCCATTTTATGCAATAAGGATTGCATTCTGTAGTCAAGCTATAAGACAAAACTCGTGAATGGTGACCTTGTGACCCCTATGTTTGGGCAAGAGCGATAAGAAGTGTTATATGGTGTTCCTTTCGATCCGCCCACAATATCCGAATTGTGGGATAATCCATTTTGTTCTCTCTGCACCCAACACCCCTATCTTCCATCCACACATAGTATTTGTTTGGTATTCCTATGCACAAACGCCTGCGGTAATCTCGTCCGGATTATAGAGAATAGTAGGTTAGTGCCGTGAATGGGAAAACAATATCTGGCAAGGCTCAGGAATTTCTTTATTTCTCATCAGAAGTATATGTTGTGACCACTCATTTGAACCGTCTCGCCGAGACGGTTCAAATGAGTGGTCACAACATATATTTTGGTTCAGAAATAAGGAAAATAGATAGAGAATAGTAGGTTAGTGCCGTGAATGGGAAAAATATCTGGCAAGGCTCAGGAAACGGGATGGGCGAGGCTCTGCCGAGCACATCCCGTTTCCGTGCCGCGCCAGATATTTTTTCCCATTCACGGCACTAACCTACTATTCTATTTATCCCGTCAACACCTACTAATGGCTGTAAAATGCAAAAATAGTATTGACCGGATATCAAAAATATTTCACGGCACCGTGTTTCACGGCACATACGCACTGTGTTGACGGGATAAATCACCGTTTTTGAACATCTATTGGCAATGCCAACTCGCAATCAGGCAATTTGATTGTCTGAGTCCGTAATTTAGCACAGCTCAGGCTCAGTCAATCAAACTGCTTGCTTTCAAACACAATATTCAAGTATTTAAATATAGAAATCTTTCGAAATATAGGCAATATTAGCGCAGGCAGTAACGATTACAAACAAGTACGAGAAGAAGATGCACAAAACTATGTATATTACCCAAAACCAACCAAATCCACCCAAATCTACCCAACTCCACCAAAATACTCATATGACACCACCATACTGACCATCTGTTCAAACTTTTGTGAGCGTAATGGTGGTTCTTAATGTAGGAGGAAGTCGGAGTACCCAGGGGAGATCGTCTTGTCGGATCTGGCGACCGCCATGCCATCTCACTTACTGCCCCGGTCGAGGATCGAGCCCTGATTGTATTAGTCACTTGGAACTTCCAGGTACAGTGCCACCTCTCTCAACCGGACACCCTGGGGGTCCACAGGGTGTCCGGTATAGAGAGGCGGCACTGTAAATCAGACATGGTAGATATCAGCCACCCTTGGTCGACCAGTCCTCTATCAGATCTGTAATAAAATAAATAGATACATACACAGTAGAGCCTGTATATATCGACACCCTGGGAGGTTCACATGGTGTCCGGTATAGAGAGGCGGCACCGTAAATCAGACATGGTAGATATCAGCTACCCTTGGTCGACCAGTCCTCTATCAGATCTGTAATAAAGTAAATAGATACATACACAGTAGAGCCTGTATATATCGACACCCTGGGAGGTCCACATGGTGTCCGGTATAGAGAGGCGGCACTGTAAATCAGACATGGTAGATATCAGCCACCCTTGGTCGACCAGTCCTCTATCAGATCTGTAGTAAAGTAAATATATACATATATAGTGGAGCCTCTATATATCGACACCCTGGGAGGTCCACATGGTGTCCGGTATTGCGATGTGGCACTGTAAATCAGACATGGTATATATCAGGCACCCTTGGTCGACCAGTCCTCTATCAGGTCTGTAATAAAGTAAATATATTCATATACAGTTGAGCCTCTATATATCGACACCCTTGGAGGTCCACATGGTGTCCGGTATAGAGAGTGTGCCACTGTAAATCAGACAATTGATCACTACAATATATGATAGGGTGCTATGTGAACAGGAACACACGTGGTCACTGTTATAGAGACATAACGCGACATGTGATTGTGTACCTAAGAACATGTGCGATTTTCCATAATATTATATTTACAAAAACTGTGAAATTGTGTCAACTTTCGACGTCATTTACAGAAAACATCGTATTTTTTTCATGATATATACCAGGGGCCCGTTTCATTAAACTACGTACGACTAAATGTTCGTAAGTGCAAATAAGTTTGCACTTACGAACATTTTAGTCGTACGAAGTTTAGTGAAACGGCCCCCAGATGTTCCAAAATCACATGGCGTGTTTAGACAATAGATGAATGACTTACTAACTCACTAAATGATGAACAGTGTAGGCCATAATCAGTCTGATCAGGCACTGTGCTGGTCGCAAATGTCATAAGCCCCATTTCTCCAATCTCAGCCACTTCGTATCATTATAGCACGAAATTGCTAAGCATACTTATCTAGCTAAGTATGCTTTGAGGGAGTAATCATTCATTTTTCCCAAAATGCATTATTCCATGTAGTACTAACGACTGCATATATTAAAAGTATGCAGAATTATTATACTGAATTTATTACATTATAAAAATGGCTGTGATAATGTAATAAATTCAGAATAATAAAAATTAATAAATTTATCCTTAAATTGAAAATTTCTCCCTCAAAGTGTACTTAGCAAGATAAGTATACTTTGCAATGTTGGTGAAATAGGCTATAGGACTGGAGAAATGGAACTTATGAAATCAGTGTCCAGTCTATCGTTAACCCCGAGCCGGAGCAGTATTAGAAATATAAATTGCTACCCCGCTCCAGAGCTCTCGCGAGGGTAGCAATTGAACTCCACCTCTTTAATGTAACGCATGGAAAAGTCATTTATGCAATCAGTTTTTCCGGAGTGTTTGATATGTTAGCGATAAAAAAACTGTTAAAGCTGTATCAATAAGTTATTAATAAAGAACATATACATGTAGAACTTGGTTATTTTACCGTCAATGTGTTTATCGGACATTTACATGTATATATTGTACATCGAAAGCTTCATTTCGTTATGTTGAACATCAACAAGAGAAAATATGCCCTCCATGGGAAAATGATTTCCATGTTCTATTATTGTTGGCAATTTATTAGTTCCACATCAAAGACTATTTGTTTAAATGTATAACATACACAGTTTACTAAATTTTGACCTACATGTTTGGTTATGCACTTCAGTTGCTCACATACTTTGAATGGGTCAAATTGTAGCCGTAGATAACATATCGGAGGCGTATTATTCTAGCTAGCTTTAACCCCGAGTCGGGGCAGTATGTGTGGTTGTATGGCGGTCGCCAGATTGGACAAGTGAATTTCATCCGGGTACTTCGGTTTCCTCCCACGTTAATGACCGCCGTAATGGCGGTCATTAACGTGGGAGGAAACCGGAGTACCCTTCATTTGTGCCAGCGAAAGCATTTGTATAAGTGCTCTCGTGACTTGTTTTTGTAATCGTCGTAAAATTAGTTTACGACAATATTGTTAATACGACCGGTTATGTGAGATTGCGGCCCAGTGTTAAACTGCCTGCCCAAAATATGTGGTATGTCCACAATTTATTAAATCTGCGAAGAAATAAAGCTGAGTGCAGTATTTAATTTTAAAATTCCAAAGTAAATGTTATAATGCGATGTAACAGATTATCTAAAATATTTTACGGTGGAAATCCTTCCTTTCGGGACATCACAATACGTGAAATAAAAATGACAGCAGGTTAACTATAGACCAATATAATTATTAAATATTTCGAAAATTACATAGAAGATTGCCAAAAATTTAGGATCAAAGCTGGAAATATTTCTGTGTTTTGTTTTATCCCACTCAAAATAATTCTGCAAATTTGGGCATAATTCACCAAATGTTTCTGTCAAATTTTCAAAACTTAACGCACACACGAGATATTTCACATACTCTACATATGGACACATGAAACACCTTCCTGGCCAATGAAAACTAGACAATTTTCGTGTTTCATATGCTGACCACTTTTATGCATTTTATTTTGCTAAAGTCATGGGGCCCGTTCATACGACTAAAATGTTCGTAAGTGAAAACTTATGATAGTCTGTAAATTTCACATTAACACTGTTTTCTTGTAAATAATTGTTGGATTTACATTTATTGAGCATAGGCTGCATATGCAGCCTATGCTCAATAAATGTAAATCCATCAATTCAAATTTGCAGACGATTCTAAATTTGCACTTACGAACATTTTAATCGTAAGAAGTTTAGTGAAACGGCCCCCAGGATTTCGGGTTAGGGGGGCGTAACTATTTTGCAATACTTGACTATATTATAGTAAATTTCACATTAATATTGTTTTCTTGTAAACAATTATTGGATTTATATGTATTAAGCATAGGCTGCAGCCTAAGCTCAATAAATGTAAATCCATCTATTGAAATTTCCAGACGATCATAAATTTGCACTTACGAACTGTTTAGTCGTACGAAGTTTAGTGAAACGGGCCCCTGTTTCATACCATCTGTAAAGATGAGAGAACCGGTTACGTTTCTCTCTAAGTACGCGTGCCACCGTCTTCTATGCTATATATGCGTATTAATTATCAGACCAATTTGCATAGTTGGCATTTCTTAATTTATTCACGACTGCGGTCAACCGACGAGACAAATGAAACATGTAAACGTGGCTAAGTGGCCGGGGTTGCGGCGACATTCCTGGAGTGTTCAAGCACGGCACCCTACCCGCATTCGTCCCCACTACTAATCGGCCCCGGGGAATAACAACATCACGCGCGTGTAACCAGTATATAGTCTATTTCTCTGTATGCAGTATGCATTTTTATTCATTTAAATGCAATCAAACACCCACACACAGTTACTATGTAACTGTGCGCGGGTGTTTGTTTGCATGTAAATTGCAAACTCTGTGTAGCAAAGACTTGTGTATTGATAGAATGCAAGTCTACGCCCATTTCCAACGATTTTCCCCTGCGGTGTCTACGTTACGTTCACGATTTCGAATCCGTCACTCAATGTCAAAATACCAGGACCGCATATTATAGCCTGCTACTGGCCCAAGATAACCGTTTATGGTTGGAGAGATATTAACCCTTGTAAAAGTGGCCTTATGCCGTGTGTTTGAGTTAGATTATCAAATCACCTTGTTGATAATTGAGAAAGAAGCGACACTGTTTGGACGAGATTACCAACGCTTGCATTAGTGGAATTGCGGTGGTTTTGCGCGATGATCGGACGTATTGTTTGTTTTGAATAAGCGACGTATTCGCTAATCTTAACTTTCCTAAGACAATGCGTATAGGACACTCAATCAAACAAGGATACTGAAGCTCGCTGATATGGTATACGCGAATGCAAAAATGTTTGATGAGTCATAATTTCGATTCAAGTTCTCTAAGTTTACTCTGCGGGAATGCAGTGGATGTATTGCGACGAATCCCACGGATTTTAATTTAATATTCTCTAAAAAAATAAAACACGAGCTTTGATTGGATCAACGCCATCTCGTGTAAGATTACATACAATGAGATACCAGGGAATCAATATAACGGACAGGACCGGATTAATCTGGTGTTGACAATTTTAAAACTTTTAAACCAAGTTTCATTTCTGTGACACTTATCGCGGTTCGTTTGCGTACTTGTGAGCACCCTTCGCACATGCGGAATGTGTGTCTTTAAGACGGGGAATATCTACGGTTATACAATGTGAAATGGGACGTTGGGAATTTGGATAATTACTGGATATAGATTTGTTATTGTTTTGTGGTTTGTAAACAAAGAACGGATAAACACATACATGCCTGGAACAATGGAAGCGCCGAGTGCATACTTTAACCAAAACGTCTTCCCTCAGGAAAACTACAACAACAATGGAAATGTCTATCAACACGGCAACTCACAGCAGCCGAGCTGTGTGTACGCCAGGAATACACACCCAGGTGGCTACGGCGGACAGGCTATGTCCGTGGTGGACCAGAGACTACAGCTTCAGTCACAGAATGCAATGTCGCAACTACAACAACAACAACAGCAGCAGCAGACGGGTGTTCAAATGTCAACAAACGCTCAAGAACAATTATCAAACACGACGCCGGCGCATATTCAGAACGCCCCACACCAGAACATGCATCAAATGTCACCCACCCAGCTACAGATGGTTCAACCGCCGCCCGCCCACCAACCCCAGAACTTACAGAATCTCTCACAGTCCACGGAGACGCCGCCAAGCGGCCAACCAACCGGCGGAGGAACCAGTCTACAATTCCCGTGGATGAAAACAACAAAATCTCACGCTGCGCAATGGAAAGCCCAGTGGCCAGGTGAGCTAGTGACCTCAACCTGTATGTGGTCGTAACTGGAGAAATGGGGCTTATAAGATATGTGACTAGTGTAGCTCACGATGAAGTAGCACATTACTGTAGCCTGGTAACGATCTATATTGTTTGTTAGAAGCATAGCGGGCGAATCATTGATCGAATGGCGAACAGTGCAGATCCTGATCAGCCTGTGCGGATGCACAGGCTGATCTGGATCTACACTGGTTGCAAAACCCATAAGCCCCATTAGTCACAACCAATTATGATAAACCGGTGTTGACCCGCGAAACCATCTGCTACCCGTGTGTATAAAGTTTATCCGTGGTTGTAGAACTCCCTCAGCATGTGCTTCGTTCTAATGCTCAACATCAGCATTTTGGTCGAGCCTGAGCTCAGTCTTGGCCACTCAAACTGGCTGATTTCGAGTATGAGGTTCGAGTATGTGATCCGAACGATTCATAATCGCGGATGTTGCAAAAAAAAGGTTGATTGGGCGGAATTGAGATCTTAAACAGCTTGATATCATTGCGTTTTCAACACATTTTGATGGTCAGAAAGTTTTTTCCAGCCTCGACGTTGAATGGTCAATCAACCTGCGTCGGTCAATACAACACATATATAGTATGTACGTAGAACACGCTTCGTAGCGCAGGCGTAAGCGAAATATATTTTCGAAAAATGGACGAACATAGGATACACGTAAGCTGCATTTGGACGTAATAATTATACAGTCAACCAGACATTTTTATTAAAATTAAATGTATATTTCTAGACGTGTAAACAAGAGAACACTCAACGTATCAGTGCGTTATGAGTGGCTACATGATGATAAAGGACATGGACTTTGTTTTACCCTCACTACGCTGGATACGGAAAATGTCGTCTACTGTTCAAGTTTTCATGTTTGCCTTAATTCTTAACAAAAAAACGATTCTCATGCGCTGTCAAAACAGGTTTTTGTCGAGAAATATAGAAAATAAAACATTTCCAGCAGACGACACAATTTAATTCAGCGTAGTAAGGGTTAAGGAGACAAAGAATGTAAACATGCAATAGTTAACCTCGTTATTTCACGGGAATGGTGCCAATGGTACATTTCCTAAAAAACGCACACAAATAAAAAAATAATTAAATAAAAAAAGCACTGACTACTGTTTCGTAAATAACAAGTGTTCCTCATATTATTTTATTTTATTTATTGAGTAATACATACAAATTATTTTCAAATTGTGGAGAGTAACATATTATAGAATTCGCGAATCGTGAACCAATGTTTAAACTATTACATTCAAGACACGCCACGTGATGTTGTTCCTAAGAACATATGCGATATCGCATGAAAATATTTACAAAATGTACGATGTTTTCCGTAAATAACGTCGACAGTTGACGACAATTTCGTTATCTTGCAACGTCATTTACAAACATGATCACGGTTTCTGTAAATATATTTCATGAAAAATGCTTTTTTGGTACAAAATCACATGGCATGTCTCATTTGTTTTCTAAGATCATTACCCAAGGGGTTATTATTTATTTCTATTTGTATATTTTAAGTTTTATACTTCTGTTTTTCTACACTGTTTCGCCCAATATCAAATTCCCAAAGAAAAGTGAAAAATTTCACAGAAGTTCGTAAAATAATTATTTGAGGCGGGGAACCTTTTATTACTATAGCATTTGGATTTAGATGTATTCCAACATTTATACGTTCATTTTCCAAAATAGGACGGCACAAAAGGTTCTGAGTAGCAAACCAATTAGCAAACAAATTAAACAAATATACAAAACAAAATAGTATATCCCTAGACAATTTATATTAATGAGCGCTACTGGACAGTTATTTTACTAGACAATAATTATGAAATGACACAATGGCTACTCAAGATAAATTATTCAAATGTATAAATATAACGACTAGCTGACCATGTAACGGTGACCTTAATTCAAATATCTGAAAACATCGTACGACTAAAATGTTCGTTGGTGCAAATTTAGGATCGTCTGAATATTTCAATTGATGGATTTACATTTATTGAGCATAGGATGCTCTCAATAAATGTAAATCCAATAATGTTTACAAGAAAACATTGATAATGTGATATTTACAGACTATCATAATTTTGCACTTACGAACACTTTAGTCGTACGAAGTTTAGTGAAACGGCCCCCTGTATTACATCCGGGATTCAGCCTGTCCAACGATGTCTTTATGTGTTTCCGTTGGTCTGTTTAAAATTGCGATATTGCACAAACGCCACGAAATTGGTACACTTTGTTTTCTTTTGTTGCGACTTTCTAAAAGGCAAAATCACGAAAACTCGAAATTTCTTGTCGAAATTTCACGTTTTCGTGATTTCGTATTTCCGCCTTTCGACTTTTCTCGATTTCGCCTTGGAAATAAACGCGTGTCTGTAAGAACACGAACAATCGCGTCACAAAACGGCTCAAAATGGCGTGTTTTCGCGATCCCACTTTGTTACCACAACCAGCCATCATACATATCATTATTTTAATTTCAAGATTACATGTAGAAAGAACGTTAGTAAACCCATGTTGGTCACCCGCATTGATGATGTATCGTTAAATTATTGAAGTTTTGCTTTTTTAAAGTGTTAAGTAATTGTTTAAAATGTCCATATAATTTGTCTGATATTGTCACCAACTTTCGATGTCATTATGGTGACAGTGGGTGTACAGTGCTAATTTCATTCAAAGCGAGCTGGAAACGGATATAAGACATCAATGGTTTTCGTGGTCTAGGTTTTGAACGTGTATTTTATGTTACATTATTTCATATTACTCCGTGGTAATATAATGATACCAGTAAATACACGCATACTGAAATAATAAAGGAACAATACTTGGAAAACCCTATTTGAAAAATGAGAAATATACTCATAACCACATTTTCACATATAACATAACTCTCAAACGAATTTCCATTTGATATGAGATTTATTAAACGAGTCACGCACAATTTATGCACCGAGCCTCTGGCGAGGTGCGTCTTGAAAATAACTAGCGCGTTTCCTAAATAACTTCCGACACGATGTATGCACCGGGCCTCTGGCGAGGTGCATCTTGAAAATTGCTGGCGCGTTTCCTAAATATTTAGGAAACGCGCCAGCAATTTTCAAGATGCAACTCCCCAGAGGCTCGGTGCATACATCGTGTCGGACTCGTTTCATAAATCTCATATCAAATTGAAACGAGTACGGGATTTCTTTTTATCACGTGACTTTCCCTACAAATAGCAGAACAATTACAGTAATTTTAAAATACGGAATCACTGATGTTTCTAATGGCGTATACAAAACATTTTATTGGCGTCCACAACTGATAAACACACGGATACAATTGACCGGCGTTTTAAATACCTTTCATGTCTGTTATATTACAATAATTCCAGCACAAAAATATTTACACAATTCCCTTTTGATTGGCCCGTAGCAAATCTGTCCAAAATGTATATCCCAGTAACCTCCCACGTCGAACTACTTTCTGTAACCGTGAGGAGCAGTTAAAATAATTCTTAAGAAAACGGAAAATAAACACATTTTCTTGATGAATTTATTTCAAATGCTGGAATTATAAGGGGAATGAATTGCCTTTTTGTTGAATTTATCGGAAGGCCTCGTCCAGTATTCCCGCGACTTTTGCAAGTTTATACCCCGATACATTCCACAAAAAGGCCATTCATTCCTATATTTACCCCTCAGTATCACAGTGTCCAATAGAATATACTTACTTTAAATACTATTTATTATAGGAATGAATGGCCTTTTTGTGGAATTTATCTTAACAATTATTTTAACTGCTCCTCACGGTTACGGAAAGTAGTTCGGCGTGGGAGGTTACTGTGATATCAATTTTGGACACTGACTTGCTACGGGCCAATCAAATGTTAGGGAATTGTGTAAATATTTTTGTGCTGGAATTATTGAGTAATTATGTTACAGTTAAATACAATTACATTTCGATAATTCATGGGATTTGACCGAAAGAGTAACGTGTCGTGGTCATCTCCAAATGGTATATACAGTCACTTTACCGTCAATTTTCACATTCTTTTTATCCTAGGTCATTGTCCATATCGAAACACTACATATATTCGTTATTTTGTATCACATTATTATATTTCTTTGTTTCTTTTCATTCATATTTGTGATTTCCATGTTATTTTTAAAGACAAATAAAATGATTGGTTATACTTTTTCATATGGTACACTATGAGTACCGAAAACCGGATAAAAAAACAGTAGTTACAATTTCTTTCATGAAGAATTGTTGGTCCATTATATAACATTTATATTTATTATAATGTCCATGGTGTTAGTGCATTAATTGATCTTAATGCTATGTGATGAAATAAAGGAAACAATCTAAAAATATATTTATTTATTTTAAACTTTAAATATGTTACGACGATTACAAATAAGCGCATCTTAATATACAATTACTTTCGTTTATTTATTTTAATCTGATCTTTAGAATTGGCTGGAGAAAAAAAGCACAGCATTGCATAAATAGAGGATGTTAAATAAGTGATGATTTAATAGATTTGATGAAATCAGTCAACGAGTTTAATACATATCATGTTAAATCAACACAAATGTTAGATTCGATTAATTGCATAAGCACATCATCATAATTTGAATCTGTATTGGCTGCCAAGCATGTTTTTTTTAGCGGGCTCATTTGCATATTTATTACACTAGTGTATTATGATTTTATTACACTGTGTTATTAAACTGTGAAAGCCCTTTTTATGCAATAAAATGTAAATAGGTGAAAACTCGCATAAATGTCGTTTTTATCTGTGGGTTGTATTAGCATTATAAAAAGCAAAACATATTTATTATTTAATTTATTATTTCTATTGTATTCCACTTTAAAGCCACTGTGTCTGCGATGATATCTCATATATACAAGATACGTTTGTTTGCTTCATGTCCAGTAAATGACATACGAGTATATCAACAAATCGCACCATTTTATTTGATCAAATTAAAAAATAATGCGTTGTATTCAAGTATATATTATCAGAAACTGTGATAAGCAGGGGAGATAATTTGGTTTGGCATAATTTGGTATTTCCGCTAAATACATGTAGCAGTAAGTTAATATTATTAAATTGCTGTATTTTTCATTGTGAAATGATCAAATAAATCAGTAACCATCCACTGAAAACATGTTTATAATACTGAAAAATAACTAGCATTGCAAAGTTATTTTTCAGCATAAAAAAACATATCTTATCAATCCCCAATATTCGCCCAGGCGACTTATAGGTACAATTGAATGCACAAAAATAACACTAATCTAAAATTTAACTATTTGTTTCCTAGCCTGTTTAATCTCTTGCATCATGTTTATATGTGGCATACATATAGGATCTTACGGAGCACCACAGGGGAAGTAGAATTATTTTTTATTAATTCGTTCCCACGAAATAACAATTCGTTCCCTCAATTTAACGAATTAACTTCGGCCCTATGTTCGCATACTGAAATTTGGCTACTTCGACCCCAATGTCCGCACCATGAACTTTCGCTACTTCCACACAATGTTGGCATCCTGAGATTTTGGCTATTTCGACACAATGTTCGCATCCTAAAGTTTCGCTACTTCGACCCGATGTTCGCATTCTGAAATTTCGCTATTTCACCCCTGATGTTCGCATTCTGAAATTTCGCTACTTCGACCCGATGTTTGTATTCTGAAATTTCGCTATTTCGACTCTGATGTTGGTATATCTGAAATTTCGCTACTTCGACCCGATGTTCGTATTCCGAAATTGGGCTACTTCGACACGATGTTCGCATCCTGAAATTTGGCTACTTCGACACGATGTTCGCATTCTGAAATTGGGCTACTTCGACACGATGTTCGCATTCTGAAATTGGGCTACTTCGACACGATGTTCGCATCCTGAAATTTGGCTACTTCGACCCCGATGTTCGCATCTTGAAATTTGGCTACTTCGACACGATGCTCGCATTCTGAAATTTGGCTACTTCGATGTTCGCATTCTGAAAGTTGGCAGAATGTTGGCTACTTCGACCCCGATATTCGCATTCTGAAATTTGGCTAGTTCGACGCGATGGTAACTACAGTGCCATGAAAGTTATTGTATAAATATACACTTAACGCCTAAAAACTTCGCTACTACGACCCGTTCAAGCGCTTAGAATACTTTGCTACATCGGCCGGATTTAGAGAAGAAAGAAAAATATATCTCTACCACGCATTTGTACATAGCTATATACGTTAGTGACAAGTTCAGAGAAATTTCAGAAGAAATGCCCATGAAATGAATGTTCGCTTCATCAACGTATAGTAACATTTTGTATCAGCTTCGTGAAAGTATGATTATTCATTAATGCTGAAGTGCAATAAACTGTAAAAACGTGATGCTCTTTTATAGTTCAACACCTTTCAAAATAGACACTCTTGTATTTGGCATAGATCAGAAACCAAGGCCCGCATGAATATGCGGGCCTTGGTTTCTGATCTATGACAACTATTGCCCTAAAAAGATACGTGTAAAATATTTGTAAAACGAACGTATTTTCAAATCCTCTTACATCAAATATGTAAGCATGAAATTAATTTATAAACACAATATAAAACTCCAACACGGCGCGTCTATGTATATTTCTAGTTACCGTGCTAATCCCTTTGCACTACTGAGAAAACTAGAGGCCAGCACGCCATCTAAGTAATATATAGGTTTGGGAAGGACACCATTGACCATTGAGGGCATTTATTACAGATAAACAGGGTTAATAATAATTTATTTCTAACTAGTTTGCCCATTCAGTAGATTAAAATGATTAAAGCGCAGACTTAAGCGCAAATCGAACCAACAATAGAGTGGTGTGTTGTTCACATCGCTAACAAATTGGATATACGACTAAATAATTCTGATAAATTCGCCATTTTCTCCTAACTTTCCTATTAATTTCCACCATTAACGTTTTCTCAACATGAAAAATTGCTCTCCTGAAATAATATTGACCAACTACGGATATTATTCTTTTACACACGAGCGCACGGTGGTTGGATACGGAACCGTCTTCCGTTGGCCCGATGCAAATTGGCGGGCGCCATTAATCAATGGCGGTTTTATATTAATCATTTAGATGGAAATGAAAGTCGCTCTGGCAGACAGTGGACACAGGCAAATACAATAAATTATACCAATATGAGAAATCCAATTCTGTCATGTTTCGGAACATGGGGAAAATGCATATTCACAATTGTCGGGATTCTTCGTGAATGTTAACGAAATTTAACGAACGTTTGACGTCAATTTAGAATTGTGTCAATTTGTTCTGTAAGTATTAGGGCCCAATTTATATATCTCTGGCAACTAATACATCGTACATTGCTGCAAACTTAATACTCGTACATTGGCATCTCTGGCAACTAATACATCGTACATTGTGCGTTATAAATCTCTGGCAACTAATACATCGTACATTGTGCGTTATAAATCTCTGGCAACTAATATATCGTACATTGTGCGTTATATATCTCTGGCAACTAATACATGGTACATTGTGCGTTATATATCTCTGGCAACTAATACATCGTACATTGTGCGTTATATATCTCTGGCAACTAATACATCGTACATTGTGCGTTATATCATCTGGCAACTAATACATCGTACATTGTGCGTTATAAATCTCTGGCAACTAATACATGGTACATTGTGCGTTATATATCTCTGGCAACTAATACATCGTACATTGTGCGTTATATATCTCTGGCAACTAATACATCGTACATTGTGCGTTATAAATCTCTGGCAACTAATACATCGTACATTGTGCGTTATATATCTCTGGCAACTAATACATCGTACATTGTGCGTTATAAACATGCAGTTATGTAACTGATGGTGGTTAACGGCCTGTCAACAGCTAACGCTTTCCCCATGTTAAATCCCCATATATAGACATCTTCACCATGGGAAAGGTTAAAGGGGTCGAATCCCACATTTCACCTGTATGAATTAGGGAAAATCCGAAAAATCAGAACTGAATATTTACATAAAATATATATTCAGCCCTGTAATTACAATAACCTGATCCGGCGCCAGGTCCTCACCACATCAGAGTCACTTAGCCTCACTCCGTAAAGGTAATATGGTTAGAGCTGCTTTTATAATGGCTATATGGGATGCAACGTACCAGAAAGCCAAATAACGCCAGTAAAGAATATGGAACATGTATAACCGAAATCCACTCTCACGTACCAGAACGCCAAAGGCTGGCACACGTATAACGGAAGTGTGCCCCCTCTCTCTCCCCCCCCCCCCCCCCCACCCCCCCCCCCCCCCCCCATCTTATATTATTATCATTATTATTTTATGATATATTTTTCAGTTTCAAAAGTATTATGACGATTGGAGCATGGATGAGTTTAACAAATGGTTAAAGATAACGATGGGAATTCCCTTGTGCAAAATCATATGTGATCCATTGAATGCATGTAAATTTATGGATTTACATTTATTGAGCATAGGCTGCATATGCAGCCTATGCTCAATAAATGTAAATCCAATAATATGTATTCACATACTGAGAACACTCCATTGCTTTCAAGTTTGTAGACACAAAATATCGCTGTATTTTACGAATAATACATGTATGATTAAAATTAACAAGGCCCCCATGTGTACATGTAATATATGGGATTTAGTACTAAACCCATCCACCCGGCATTAAATGATCTTAGCTGTTGATAGGCCGTTAAACACCACTAAGCAAACAAAATAAATGATTTAACAAGGGCATCGATATTACGAAGCTAATCCCCTCGCTGTCAGCAAACGAGAGTCCTCAGTGACACTGCCATTGGGTGTTTAGACACGGGGTGTATAAGAAACAAAGCACCATCCATAGACACCAATGTGTATGATCACGTGGTACTAACAACAACAACAAGTACTGAAATTTCCAGAATCCATCTGACTCAAAGTACGTATTCTTTTATGGTGTCCTTATTACGTAACGGATTTTGATGAAATATGGCGCATCAAACGAGTCTTGTTAAGCTGCATTTGGTGGTCTCTGTATTTTCGCCCAAACTTCTGTCGTTTTTGCGATGAATCGATTTTCGTGTCTCCGACACGGAAATCGATTCTTCGCAAAAACGACATAAGTCTGTGCCAAACTCCCTGGACCACCAAATGCAGCTCATGAAGACGTGTTTGCTGCGCCATATTTCATCAAAATCAGTTTCATATTAAGGAAAATATAAAATAATACTTTTAAGATTTCAACACTTTCAGTCACTGTTGTTGTTGTTGTTATAACCACGTGATCATGCACCTTGGAAACACATTGCATCCAAATAGTATTCAATTCTGGAAAGGTGTTATTGATAAAAAAAAAACTGTTTGTAACGCATTTGCCTACAGACAAGGTGGACATAAGTCCTTGGTGATCTTGCTATTGGGTGTTCAGAAACCGGGTGTATGTGAAACAAAGCACAATCCCTAATCATATATATGGTCAAATATTATCAAAATCGTTGAAGCGGTACATAAATTATTCAGAAATGAACATACGTACGAACGTGCTCGTACGTACGTAATGGCGTACGTCTTAGACGAACGCTATATCCCCTCTTGCATATCGCCGAGGTGATAGCTATGAAATCGCATTTGAACCAAATGGCTTTAAAATGTATCCAGCCGCATCCTCAAAATCAGAGAATCTCAACCGCACATATGCATACGCAGTGATTAGGTCGTATTGACAGGATATCAAAACTGTTTCACGGCACCGTGTTTCACGGCACATACGCCCTGTGTTGACGGGATATAACACAATAGTGCGTGACTCATAGTGAAAGCTCCAGTAAGTGTGTAGCCAGCCCACTGTTTGGTAGCTGACTGTGTCCTATCAAATGTACCACTTCTACCATTGGTGATAAACACAAAAACGGCTTTCATTCTGATAACATTTGTATAGGGTCATGTTTAAACAGGTGACACACCGTTTTGATTTCATAGAATTTAACTCAGTTATTTTATACATTAACAGATTTTCTCTCGCGGGATTTGTTTTAATTTATTTCTCACCAGAGGTATATATGCTGTAACAATATATAGTTTCATTGAGAAATAATGAAAACTTAAACAATTTGTATAGATTCTGATACACCTGGCTCCGTATTTCGCTAGTTAAAGATGTAGTTTTACAAGTTTTCGTTGCTTGTGACTGTGGAAAATGGGGACTATGGGATTTGTGACCGGTGTAGCTTCTGATCAAATAGCACACTCCTGTAGCCGGTTAACACTATATATTGCGTGTGAGAAACATCATGAGTTTTTCTTCATTGATGGAATGGCGAACAGTGCAGATCCTGATCAGACTGTGCGGATGCACAGTCTGATCAGGATCTGCACTGGTCGCAAAACTGATAATCTCAATCTCTCCAGTCACAGCCACAAATTAAAACTAGGAACATTTCCAAAATCACCAACACTTCCCGGGTGTCGGGTAACTAACCTATCTACAAATCCGATACTGGCGGTGGAGTGGATGTTTTCACACATTTCTTATCACCAAAGTTTTCACAACGTTTGTTATTGTAAACAATACAACTTTTGTGATTACAAACGGCCAAATATTACCAATATTCGCCTCTGATCTGGGTCTAATGGAAACTCTAGATGTCTGTGCCTCCCCCTGTTGCTAGATAGGCGGGAATGACCGTGCTCTGTGTATACACGATCCCAGAGTGTTTTACCACACTCCCACAACACGTTCCTGCACATTTGGTGACTAATACAACTGCTTTGGTGGTATGTTGTGGTAAAATGCAAGTATCACGCACACACGCACAGAGACACGCACGCACGCACACGACGTTCAGTCAACATTAAACCGTTTCACTCCTAAATAACTGGAGTGGACTGTGATATGTTAATTGTCTGACAAAATAAATCACAACATTATTATCAGCCTAGTGCATTTATAAAAAAGGTGGGTGAATATTACTTGTAAAACGGGCATATCCTGATATCTACGCTGTTTGCAAACACTGTTAGTGAGGAATGTAGTGTTGAAAGGGTTAAAATGCAAATAGCACGCATGCACACACATATATACGAGTGTCAGTTAACATTAAGTACGATACTATCCCATGCTATCCCTCGCCCATCCCGTTTCCTGAGCCTTGCCAGATATTTTTCCCCATTCACGGCACTAACCTACTATTCTCTATTTACTCCTCTTTTCATTGCGTCTTTTTTCTTCTTTCAATCACATACACAGCATCATCTCCTGGCATATTTTCCAAGAAAAAAACAACAATATGAGTGTTGTATGATTTTGCTGAAATGTATTCTCTTGCGAAAAGAGTTGAGTTTGAAAAATATCAGTTTTTTTAAAGTCGTTTTCAACAATTATAGAATTATAATAAATAAAGTTTATTTGCCGTACATTTATTTCAATAATATATTTATTATATTTTATTTAATATATACAATCATGCATTTTATTATATATTATATACATGTATTTATATTATGCATATACATTTGTATATTATATTATATAAGCAGTTGCTTTAAATATGTTTCGAGTTTTCTAATATTTAGTCTATGATATTTGAACTGATATTTGAACTTTAAATTTTTGACAAACAAATCGAAAAAAATAAGTTAATTTGATGAAAAGTTTCGCCCACGACTCGTGTGTCCATAATACAATGTATGTGTTTAAAAGTGTTCTTCTGTTTCAAGTACTTTCGTCGCGAAAGACACGGTGTCAAGCTTGCTGATTTACCGTCTGTGTAATATTTATATTTTCAACAAAACTATTTTAAAAAATGCGTCATTGTCGATTCACTATATGAATGAATTGCCTTTTTGTGGAATTTATCGGGGTATAAACTTTTTTCGAAAATTGTAATTTTTTTAAGGCCTCGTCCAGTATTCCCGCGACTTTTCCAAGTTTATATCCCCGATAAATTCCACAAAAAGGCCATTCATTCCTTATAATTCCAGCATTTGAAATAAATTCATCAAGAAAATGTCTTTATTTTCCGTTTTCTTAAGAATTATTTTAACTGCGCCTCACGGTAAACGGAAAGTAGTTCGGCATGGGAGTTTACTGGGATATTTTTGACAGAGACTTGCTACGGACCAATCAAATGTTAGGGAATTGTGTAAATATTTTTGTACTGGAATTATTGGTTAATGTCGGAAACTGCGATTTATGAAAACACATATTTCACCATACGTATAATGTTGTTTGTCATTTTTATTGGCTGATTCAAAGGAAAAAGATAATCGATGCCCAATTGTCTTCTGCCATTTGACGTATGCAATATGTTGAACCAACTGGTGAACCAACCAACCAGATCAGCCTGTTCTTCCACACAGTCTGATTAGTATCTGCACTGTTCGTCATTCCATCAATGAAACACCCATCATGCTTCTAACGATCAGTGTAGACCACTCTCCGGCTACAGCAGTGTGCTATTTGATCAGGAGCTGCACTGGTCACAAATACATTTCTCCAGTCACAGCAATGTGTATATTTGTAAGAACATCTGGGTCCGGTTGCTCAAAACCTATGTTAGCTTAACAGACTGTTAAATCCTTAACGGTGTTAAGGATTTAACAGTCTGTTAAGCTAACAGAGGTTTTGAGCAACTGGGCCCTGTTATATATGCATGTACGGATACTTGAATTTACATGGATTTACACGAATATTAACTTGAGACGGACAAGTCTGCTTATGTGGCTGTGAATGGAGAAATGGGGCTTATGGGATGTGTGACCAAACACTCATGTAGGAGCACAGTCTGATCTGGATCTACACTGTCGCAAAATCGTAAAAACACACTAGGATACTGCTTATTAGTATGAGGAGTTTCATTGATGGAATAACTAGGATCTTTTGCTTATTATAGACGTTTATTGAATGGGGAACTATCTTTTGTTATTAAGCGGAGTTTCATTGTGGAATGGGGAAAACTTTGCTTATTAGTAGACGGAGTTTCTTGATGGAATGGGGAACGGATCTATTTTGTTATTCTATGGATTTCATTGATGGTGGGAACTAGGATATTTTGTTAGTACGGATTTCATTGATGGAATGGGGAACTTGGATCTATTTTCTTAGTAGCGGATGTTTCATTAGGGAACTAGATATTTTGCTTAGACTAGACATGTTTCATGATGGAATGGGGAATGGGGAACATTGCAGAGCCTGATCAGACAGTGCGGGTGCACATACTGATCTGGATCTACACTGGTCTACCATTTCTCCAGTCACAGCCACATATATAGACATTTGCAGAGGACCACGTGCGGCATTATCTGAGGGATAATCCGTGTGTGCATGTCCTCTCCCAGAACCGTACTAATACTCACCTCAAGTGCCAAACACGAGGATTATAGTACCATGTTCTGCCCACGATAGTTTGATAAAGGACCCTTAAACGGTTTGGAAAATCTGGCACGTATTTTTGTGGTTTATTCCACAGGCTGAAGTAACGGACCAATGTCTATAAATACATTAAATATACTTAAAAGTATCAATAAGTGAGAACAAAAATAAGTTATACTTTTTTTTACTCCCTGTTATATTTGTTCTATCAGGGAGTAAACTTTTTTGTTCAAGTTATTTGTTTTCCCACTTATTGATACTTTTAGGTATATTTAATGTATTTATAGACCTTGGTCCGTTACGTCAACCTGTGGGTTATTCGAGAAGATTGTCGATATCAGTGACTCAAAGAGCGCAGGTAAACTGAAGCAGAAACGTGTAAGACTTAAAGTCTGGCGAACAGAAAGAGGTAATCGTTGAATCATCAAAAAAACAGAGGTGCACTATATGACTAGCTATGTACGGTCCATCAATAAATGTAAATTCACAAGGAAAGAAGAATTGTAGCGAATGAACCATAAAACACCAACACATAGCCAACAAACAAAAGTGTAGATAGTTTCAAATATGTGGCTGTAACTGGAGGAATGTGGCTTATGGATTTCGCGACCAGTGTTTCCGCACAGTCTGATCAAGATTTGTCCTATTCGTCATTACATCAATGAAACACCCATCAAGCGTCTAACAAGCAATATAGATCATTTTCAGTCTACATGAGTGTGCGATTTGATCACGAGATACATTCTCTCAAATCCCATAAGCTCCATTTCTCCAGTCACATCCACATATATTCAAGAGACATGATCACGTGGTTACAACAACAACAATGTCGCCCACTCCAAAGTAAGTATTATTTGATATTTTTCTTAATATGCAACGGATTTTGATGAAATATGGAACAGCAAACGCTTCTTCATGAGCTGCATTTTGGTGGCCTAGGGAGTTTGGCACAGACTTATGTCGTTTTTGCGAAAATACAGAGACCACCAAATGCAGCTTAACAAGACGCGTTTGATGCGCCATATTTCATCAAAATACGTTACGTAATATGGACACTATACAAGAATACGTACTTTGAATCGGTACGTGTTGTTGTTGTTAGTACCACGTGATCATACACCTTGATATTGACGCACGATATAACTAACCTTGGCGAGAAGGTTAACGCCGTAGAATGGTCAATTGACCCCAAACCCGCTAACGCAACTAAGTTGGCGCCATAAATGCATAGTTCCATGCATTGTCGCCATTCCCCTCCGAGACGAGAAATTAACAAGAAAACAAACAACGAAAATTACAATACTTTGTGAAATGCATGTACAAGTACATGTATGTAAAATTAGTCGACAAAATAACGAACGACGAAACGACGGCAATGCATATGAATAAATAATAAATACAACATGAAAATTGCATATAATACTAAATCATAAAATAAACAGACGCGCGAGAAAAACGTCTCGCTGATTATCACCTCGTACAGGCGATCGAACCGTATACTAAGTATCTATGGTTTGACAAAATGTTTTATCTTTGAATGCTTCGCCATCTTCACCGCCATTTACGAATATTTATAAATTAACTCGAATATGCGATAATAAAAACTACTTTGCCCCACAGGCACTTAGCGGTATTAACGAGAAAATCCTCTTTCAATCATACCCCATTTTATTCCGATATTAAATATCTACAAGGTACGACATTCGCCATCTTTTCAACCAACGGAAATGGTACTAGTGTATCTTGGACCCGGCCATCTAATTCAGTAATTGTAACGCGCACGAAGACCGGGACCCAGCCGGTCCCGGCCTTCGTGCGCGTTACAATTACTGAATTGGCGAGCCTGGCCCAAGGTAAATAATCCATTTCCGTTGGTTGAACAAATGGCGAGTGTCGTACCTTGTAGATTATTTAATATCGAAATAAAATTGGGTATGATTTTAAGAAACTTTTTCATACCATAAAGTGACTGGTTTTCCCGCACGTCATGTCCACCATCTGCATTACAAACTGGGGGACAGGTTGATGGGGCGGTGTTTGCGGACAATTATCACAAAGCCGCGGAACAGGAAAGTTCTACGAGTGGCTTCCGTTGCTAAGGCACGCAGGATTGACGACACAAACCATCCGGGTGATGTGTGATACAGCTTCCGATGTCAAAGATTATCGCTCTCCACAACGCGGATGTGCGCAGTTGTCCGTTCTTTGATCTGGCTTGGGGGGAAGTTGCGTGTTTGTGTTGTGGTTCTCTCTGAGTTTGCGTTGCTTTCTTTGTCTCACGTGGTCACGTGGTCTGAACTGGGACGAAGATGAATTGTATGTGTGGTCCCTGGTCTAAATGATGAAATGTTCGAAAGAAATGTTTCAGCGTTAACAAACATGGTAAAAAGTCAACACCACTCACACAAAAATGTATTACAGTAAGATATACAGCACAATGTAATTCTATAATAAATACGAATTGTATGTATTATCCCAACAGGTAACAGAAATGAGCATTTCATATGGCTTCTAACCGTCATGGGTTTTCGTGCATAATCTGCTGTAATTAATGACTATGACCATATATCACGGGCAAATCTTTCAAATCAATGTACAGGACGCTGTATGTGCTTGTTGCATTTCATAAACATAGTTTATCCCAATGGTCTGTGTTCCTATATGTGGCTATAATGTTGATAGCAAAGAAATTCTGCGTTGACCAATCACATATCGCGAAGACGCAAACGCATTTGATATTTGCACAAGGTGTATGATCACGTGGTACTAACAACAACAACAAGTACCGATTCAAAGTACGTATTATGTTATAGTGTCCTTATTACGTAACGGATTTTGATGAAATATTGCGCAGCAAACGCGTCTTCATGAGCTGCATTTGGTGGTGTTTGTATTTTCGCCCAAACTTCTGTCGTTTTTGCGAAGAATCGATTTCCGTGTCTCCGACACGGAAATCGATTCTTCGCAAAAACGACAGAAGTCTGTTCCAAACTCCCTAGACCACTAAATGCAGCTCATGAAGACGCGTTTGCGGCGTCATATTTCATCAAAATATGTTGCATATTAAGGAAACTATCAAATAATACTTACTTTGGAGTGGGCGACGTTGTTGTTGTTGTAACCACGTGATCATTCACCTTGTTGCAGCAAGTCACTTTTTTACATCGCCCACGCTTAAGTATAATGTCCTCGTTGCGTAATCCTGGTGTTTATTTGAATTTATGTCTGTCATAAAGGGTGAAATTTGATGTTTAAATCGCCAAATCCCAGCATGACATGCGTTCACACCATCAAACGCCATAGTTCTGATTAATTACCACTATAACGTAAACATTGTGTTTTAATATTTACAAACTTTACTTCTCAGTTAAATGTTTCATACTTTTGCTCAGTTTAAGTATCATTTGATGTTTAATGTTAAGACCTAGGATTAGGAATAGTCTTGGACCTAAGTTTCGTTGCGGCTTCATTGACTGGTTATATGAATCAAGGTGCATGATCACGTGGTTACAACAACAACAACACTAGGTGGGAGTGTTGAAAGCTCGCCCACTTCAAAGTAAGTATTATTTGATATTTTCCTTAATATGCCACGGATTTTGATGAAATATGGCGCAGCAAACGTGTCTTCATGGCCTGCATTTGGTGGTCCCGGGAATTCGGCACATACTTTTTGCAAATACGACAGAAGTTTGGGCCAGAGCACAGAGACCACCAAATGAAGCTTATCAAGGCGCGTTTGATGCGTCATATTTCATCAAACAAACTCCGTTACTTAATAAGGACAAAATAAACGAACACGTACTGTGAATCGGAGGCGCTTCTGGAAGTTTCAGTACTTGTTGTTGTTGTTGTAACCACGTGATCATACACCTTGTAAATAGAGGCACTTACATGAGTGATGATTTGGTATGATATTTATCAAACAAGTTTACTGATTTCATAAGAAACGAGGCTTAGCTTAAGTTGGTTAATACATTTCATATGTAATCAACACATGTGGTATATTATATTTATTGAATCAGCATAAGTACAGTACCAGTGTATCTCCTGATCAAATAACACACTCATGTAGAACGATCTGTATGTCTTGTTAGAAGCATGACGGGTATTTCATTGATGGAATGGCGAACAGTGCGGATCCTAATCTAGACCCAAACCGGACTACATATTCTCGTTTCTGATAACAAAACTGCATGGGGCGGAGAGCGAATACGGGTTTATCTGCAAATATTTAAATGTCGCTTCCGTCAAATTGGTTACGTAACTGGAGATGCAGATATGTGGCTAACTGCGAGTCGGGGTTGTTTGTGATTTGGCTGTCAATGGCAAAATGAGCTAAATGCCATTTGTGGCCAGTCTAAGTATTGATATGTAGCTCACTCTTGTGGCCTGATAAATAGAGAATACCAGGCTAGTGTCTTTTGATATCAAGTTTATCAGGCTCGGCTAGGAAACGCGTAGGTGCTCGCCGAGGAATTCCTACCGTTTCCGAGCCGAGCATGATAAACTTGATATCAAAATACTCTAGACTGATCATTCTATATACAGTTCTTACTTGAGCATTAATTACAATTGTGTGTTGCACTGACATACTGGCAAACAGTGTAGATCCCTGATCGCACTGTACGAAGAAACATGCTGAAGTGAGTCCATACCGCATACCGCATAAATGACCGTAAATGCAACATGTCGCATTTCTCGAGTTTGTATTTGTTTTGTACATATGTGTTGTTTGCTTTGCATTTCTATTTCATTAAATATATTAAGTCATGGCGCCATTTGCTGGCGCTTAGGCCAAAAAGAAATTGTGGTACATGTACAAGACAGTCGCATATTTAAAGACTGCATTTATTGCATACATTTGACAGTGCACTAACACAGTGTACCAATAAACCCGAATTGTCTATGTCTGCAACAGAAACTTGCAGACAGAAACTTGCAGACAGAAACTTCGGGTTATGTAATAGTGTAATAAATATGCATATGAGCGCGATACAGAAAACAAGCTAGGTGAGCAGTACGATGTATGCTGATTTGCTTATTTAATAACCAGTTCTAACAATTGTGCTGATTTAATATGATATTTATTAAACTTCTTTCATTTGAAACTCGCCTTGTGACGTCGTCCACGTTCGTCCAATGAAATGTCTGACAAAGCTCATTACCTGATAAATGCCCGTATGACAGACACATGACATTTCTCGTTACGTGTTTCAGGTGCGCAGTTTTCCATCGAGGACGAGAACAAGCGGACCAGAACGGCGTACACGCGGGGTCAACTTCTGGAACTTGAAAAGGAATTCCACTTCAACAAATATATTTCCCGCCCAAGGCGAATAGAACTTGCGGCCATGTTGAACTTAACAGAACGACATATCAAAATATGGTTCCAGAATCGGCGAATGAAATGGAAGAAAGACGAAGCAAAGCAACGGCCGCGCCCTCTGCCGATTGGTAGTACCGGAAGTGGCGCTTCTGACTCGCCAGAAAGTCCGACAACTCCACCGCCACCAGATTCGCCCGGAAGTGACGTAGTTTGTGACAATAACAACTCGATGCCAGAGAAACACGATATAACGGAGCTGTCGTTAACGAAATTGGAAACGAAACACAGTGCATTGTCTTCACGGGAGCTGAATGAAAATGACAGAAGCAATTTAAAAACGTCATAACATTAGGCTGAATAATATGTTTTAAATGTGACCTTTGGAAAATGCTAGTCAAATGTTTGCTTGAATAGTACTAAACATTTAGACTGTAGTATCAGCATTAAATAGTCATATAAAATGACTGTTTCATGCAAATAATACAGCCTATTACAACACATAGGTAATAATAGGAGCATGCCTTTCGTGTGACAGAATGTGCATATCATTGCATTCAACAAGAGCCAGTGAATTAATATCGGGGTATGTTTGTAAGGAGACTACATGTATAAGGTTATACATTTGTATTTTATAAAATCTTTTTCGAAACTTGTTGACGTCTCGACCAAACTGAGCTGCGAAATCAGATGTATACAACTGCACTATGAATCGTGTTAATACCGTTCAAAGTACATGTGTTATAGCAATACTCCAGTAGCCTATTTCACCAACATCGCAAAGTATACTTTTCTAGCAAAGTATACTTTGAGGGAGAATCATCTATTTTCCCCAAAATGCATTATTTCGTATAGAACTAACCACTGCATATATTTGATGATTAAAAGTATGCTTAACTATTATAACAAAAATTAATAAATGTATCCTTAAATTGAAAATTTCTCCCTCAAAGTATACTTTGCTAGAAAAGTATACTTTGCTAGAAAAGTATACTTTGCAATGTTGGTGAAATAGGCTACAGGAACCATGGTATGTGCATGCAGCAGGCTAAAATAAATATAAATTAACATGAAACAAACACTTGAAATAAAATGTTTGTCGGAACCACAGGTAATAATTGCAACTAAATCTACGGAATATTACTAATTATGAACTGTGACGATATACAATATATACGTGTCCTGGCTTACCAAAGTAAATAAGTAACATGTCAATTATATGTGGCAGTGACTGGAGAAATGAGGCTTATGGGTTTTGCGACCAGTGTAGATTCAGATCAGACTGTGCATCCGCACAGTCTGATCAGGATCTGCACTGTTCGCCCTTTCATCAATGAATGAAACACACGTCACGCTTCTAACACGCAATATTGATCGTTATCGATTGGATAAAAAAACAACCCCAATTCTAATGCTGATATTGCATCGGAAGAAGTTACTTTATTCAAGTTCGGCAACTTATTTGTATGCCCCCTATGCGATAGCATTGCTCTTGAGGTTCCGTACGTCTGTACGTCTGTACGTCCGTCCATGTACATTTACGTTGAAAAGTCAAAAAGTTTGTAGGAGTTTCTCCAGTTAGAGTCCAGTATGCCATGGGGGGCATATCCATGTTTTACAAACATAATGTCTAGTTAAAACTGGTGTGTATACATGCTGATAATTCCAGCACAAAAATATTTACACAATTCCCTAACATTTGATTGGCCCGTAGCAAGTCTCTGTCCAAAATTTATATCCCATTAAACTCCCACGCCGAACTACTTTCCGTAAAATAAACGGAAAATAAACACATTTTCTTGATGAATTTATTTGAAATGCTGGAATTATAAGGAATGAATGGCCTTTTTGTTGAATTTATCGGGGATGTAAACTTGGAAAAGTCGCAGGAATACTGGACGAGGCCTTCCGGCCTTCGTCCAGTATTCCCGCGACTTTTCCAAGTTTATACCCCGATAAATTCCACAAAAATGCCATTCATTCCTATAATAATTGCGTATCGTCTCGAACATCTGAAAAGTATCAGCTCTATAGTTGTAATATTACTTTTGTGGCGTTAAAATAAAATAAAGCATAGTCCAAAAATGAAAAGGTTGGAATTCTTTGAACATAAGCACTACAAACTGGGAAAAAAAGTAATTACGTCACTTTCTAAGCACCAGAATATGTCTATACAATGGAAGTATTAAATTATACAGTAAAACCTCTGTAAACCGGACACCCTGGGAGGTCCCCAGGGTGTCTGGCTTAGAGAGGTTTCACTGTAAATCAGGAATTTTATCATTCTGAGCCATAGTTGTGTGATATGCGATCACAAACATGCATTATCACCTGAGATAAATGTCCAAAATTAAGATCAGAGATGTTTTCTTGGTGTTCGGTTTAGAGAGGGTCGACTGTACAAACTCTCATGTCTATCTGACGTTAACTGATGTACTTTATCTGACACATTTCCAAACTTCCATGACTACTTTTCTTTTTGGAAGATGTGGGGTTATTATCAATCCGTATTTTTTAAGTTTGCTGAACTAAGGTGGATTTGCGATTTTGACCCCTATCTACTCTCAATTACATTTCTCATAAATTACCGAAGCCTGTAATTTATCGTGTTTGCATGAACGTGATTGCGTGAACCAAGAATACATCCAAACGGAAGCCGTCAGAAACTTTTCTATCAGCCCTCATTCAATTAACTCAGGCATTTTAGTTTTTGGATCAAGAGTTTTGTTTTTATCACCGCAGGGTTAGTAACTAAGCTACGGAGTTGAACATTTTAGATTTCAGAAACACTATCACGAAGTGACAATAATTGAGACACGCAATGTAATTTTGTACCTTAGAACATGTGCAAGTTTTCATGAAATATATTTACAGAAACTGTGATATTTTCGGAAGCCGACGAAATTTGCATAGACATATCGATGGTCTAGTAACATAAGGTCGTAACTGCTATTCTAAAGCATAGCACTTACCACCTTATGTTACTAGACCATCGATATCATAGAAAATTCGGAATAGACTTCAACTGTCGATGTCATTTACGGTAACTATCGTAAATGTTGTCAATATTTTTTCATGAATTATCGCACATGTTTTTTAGGTACAAAATCACATGGCGTGTCTCAATTATGAGAAAGTATACTGAATTATTGTACATAGTTTATGACATGTTCCAAGTTGAAAGTGTGGTTAGATTTATCTTCATCACCCCGATATATACGAATAAAATACGAAATAAAGTGTGCTTTTATGCGATGGCGGTAGACATGTTGGTTTTTCTATGGCGGCCATATTGAATTTTAACCATAACACAATACTCAAAGTATGTTATCATGAATATATATGCCATTGTATTCCTTATGGTTGAAACATGGTCTAAAGAACACATAGTTGTTGTCATATCTCCAGTACCTTGGAAGTTATACAAGTCTAGTGAGATTAGCGATTCTGATAGATTCCGGCGGCCATCTTGGATTTTCACCATAAAACAATGATGAGACTGTATCAATATATATGCCATTGTATTCATCATGGTTGAAAACATGGTTATAGAGAGACTATAGTCGTTGTCACAGCGTCAGTACTTTGGAAGTTATGATCAATGGTCTTGGAACCTGTCTCCGTTGAACGCCAATGCGATGCGCGATATCAATACCCCTTTCTTCTAGCGTCATTTCCAATGTTTCTTTTAATATAGGAATGAATGGCCTTTCTGTGGAATTTATCGGGGTATAAACTTGGAAAAGTCGCGGGAATACTGGACGAAGGCCGGAAGGCCTCGTCCAGTATTCCCGCGACTTTTCCAAGTTTATAACCCCGATAAATTCTACAAAAAGGCCATTCATTCCTTATATTTCCAGCAATTGAAATAAATTCATCAAGAAAATGTGTTTATTTAGACAGACGGCAGCCATTTGTTTACATTGACAGCACTGACAGCGCACCTGTAGAAAGTAGTTCGGCGTGGGAGTTTACTGGGATATAAATTTTGGACAGAGACTTGCTACGGGCCAATCAAATGTTAGGGAATTGTGTAAATATTTTTTTGCTGGAATTATTATTTGTATAGCCACCTTGGTTGTCTGTTCCGCTGTTTCCTTCTCACCGTCCTTCTTGATTGGCAGCCCCGGTCCGTTGAGCCTTACACTGTTTCGGCGCGTATAGTATTCGACATGTTTTGTCTTGTCAATTTCCTTTTCTAATTTCATCAATATTGAAACTGAGATCACTACTGTCTTTCAGGCTTGGAACTTTGTGTCGCTTGCGGTTTTTGTCTGGATCTTCGCAGTCAGCTTTGTTCATCTCCACACCGGTCTCAGAGTTAATTTCGTTTATGACGTACTCCAATGTTTGCCATTGACATTCATTGTACGTTTATGCTGTATATTCATCTCTTGACTCAGTGACCCAGTCTTTTACAAGTTCATATTACATGTTTTGTGCGCAACTTCTTTTGATTACGATACTGGTTTAAGAAAAATGAAATATTGCAAGAATACAGGGGCCCGTTTCATTAAACTTCTTACGATAATCAGTTGGCTGATCAGTTAGCCATCATATGCAGCCTGATATAACGTGGCTTATAGAATAGTGACTCACCATCACCATACTTATACCTACTCAGTTATCCAGCATATGCAGCCTGATACAATGTGACTTATGGAGTAGTTACTCACTTTACTTATAGCTATTGATCAATTAGCCCAAAAATGCAGCCTGATATATAACGTGGCTTATGGAGTAGTTACTCACTATAATTGTAGCTATTGATCAGTTAGCCCAACATATGCAGCCTGATATAACGTGGCTTATAATTGTAGATGCTTATCAGTTATCCCAACAAATGCAGCCTGATATAACGTGGCTTATGGAGTAGTTACTCACTATAATTTTAAGGAGGAGTGATTCGCTATAATTGTGGCGTGGCGTGGCGTGGCGTGGTGTGGTGTAGGGGTGAAATGGATGAAAATACAAATCAAATAACTTTCAAAAGTAATATATGTAATGTGTTGTCATATTAGGAATATTACCCCTGTCCGTCTAATGTTCATTTTCAGAAAACAACATTTTTTGTTACTGTATACTACATGTATATGGTACATCGAGTTGACATCTCCGCCATCTTTGTATGTACAGCCATTTTACAGTTTCATCACTTCCACCGTTTGACACATACAGCAAATAATATGACAGAAAAAGTATAACAATGTGGTGCAGTACATTATAGACAGATATGACACCATCGTGCTATAAATATTATGCCAGAAAGATATACAACAGGTTAAGGTCATGGAAGGCCTGGCCAACTGGTTCGATCCCGTATTCAACCTGCTGCATTATTGGGGGGGGGGGGTCCCAAAATCATAACGAAATATTTACATAAAAAAAAATGTATATTAATCCCTGAAATTAGAATAAGCCGACCTGGTACCAGGTCCATACCACACCAAAGCCACTTGGCCCCTTCCCCTAAAGGTAATAGAAATCAGACTTTGTATATAAGTGTGATGAAAACAACCAATAGGACGTTGCACAAACTTGTATTTATGGGTATGTCAAATTATTTGTGGTATGTGTCAAACGCCGCAAGAGGTAAACGTTACAGGTTTATTGCATACACTAATATGGTCAATATAGCAACTCCATGCCCCGTATAGTAAACAGTAACAAGTTAAAGCAAATAAAAATCATATTTGAGATCATCAAAGATTCAATCACTTGAAACGTTGCAGACATTAGTTACCCTGCGCTAACTGGCGAAGGGTGAGTTCTACTCCGAGGCTGACGACATCCACGGTGTCTCTGGGAGTTCAGTTTCTCGGTGTATTAATGATGTTGTCTCGGCCGAGGAACAATACCTGGCCAACTGTAAAAATGACTTTTACAGTGTGGCCAGGATTCCGAACACCCTGGGCTCCGTGGATGGGACACTTAGTGTCAGTCCAATTCACGTTCCTGGTTTGCAGCATGCTGGACTAAGGACGTTGATTTGACAGCTATCGTCTGGTTGTCAAAGTCAGACCGGAAATTTACATTAAAAGGGTTTGATGGATTTCCAACACTGAAGAGTTCTTAAGAAGTTCGTAACATTTATGTTTAATATAATGAATTAGCAGTATGATGTCACCGCAACCGCACTACAGCGACGTCAACACTATCATTACGCAACCATAACCACACTACAGTAACGTCAACGGTGGTACCATTACGCTACCACAACCGCACTACAGCGACGTCAACGGTACCATTACGCAACCACAACCACACTACAGTAACGTTGACGGTACCATTACGCCACCACAACCACACAACAGCGACGTCAACGGTACCATTACGCCACCACAACCACACTTCAGCGACGTCAACAGTACCATTACGCCACCACAACCGCACTACAATAACGTCAACGGTACCATTACGCAACCACAACCACACTACAGTAACGTCAACGGTACCATTATGTCACCACAACCGCACAACAGCGACGTCAACGGTACCATTCTGTCACCACAACCGTACTACAGTAAAGTCAACGGTACCATTACGCCACCACAACCGCACTAACAACCGTACTACAGTAAATCACGTACCATTACGCACACACACCGTCACTACAGTAACCGTCAACGGTACCATTACGTCACCACAACCGCACTACAGCGACGTCAACGGTACCATTATGTCACCACAACCGCACTACAGTAACGTCAACGATACCATTACGTCACCACAACCGCACTACAGCGACGTCAACGGTACCATTATGTCACCACAACCGTACTACAGTAAAGTCAACGGTACCATTACGCCACCACAACCGCACTATAGTAACGTCAACGGTACCATTACGTCACCACAACCGCACTACAGTAACGTCAACGGTACCATTACGCCACCACAACCACACTACAACGACGTCAACAGTACCATTACGCAACTACAACCGCACTACAGTAACGTCAACGGTACCATTGTGTCACCACAACCGCATTACAGCGACGTCAACGGTACCATTATGTCACCACAACCGTACTACAGTAAAGTCAACGGTACCATTACGCCACCACAACCGCACTATAGTAACGTCAACGGTACCATTAAGTCACCACAACGGCACTACAGCGACGTCAACGGTACCATTACGTCACCACAACCGCACTACAGTAAAGTCAACGGTACCATTACGCCACCACAACCGGACTATAGTAACGTCAACGGTACCATTACGCCACCACAACCACACTACAGCGAAGTCAACGGTACCATTACGTCACCACAACCGCACTACAGTAACGTCAACGGTACCATTGTGTCACCACAACCGCACTACAGCGACGTCAACGGTACCATTACGCCACCACAACCGCACTACAGTAACGTCAACGGTACCATTACGTCACCACAACCGCACTACAGTAAAGTCAACGGTACCATTACGCCACCACAACCGCACTACAGCGACGTCAACGGTACCATTACGTCACCACAACCGCACTACAGTAAAGTCAACGGTACCATTACGCCACCACAACCGCACTATAGTAACGTCAACGGTACCATTACGCCACCACAACCACACTACAGTAACGTCAACGGTACCATTGTGTCACCACAACCGCACTACAGCGACGTCAACGGTACCATTACGTCACCACACCCGTACTACAGTAACGTCAACGGTACCATTGTGTCACCACAACCGCAATACAGCGACGTCAACGGTACCATTACGCCACCACAACCGCATTACAGTAAAGTCAACGGTACCATTACGCCACCACAACCGCACTATAGTAACGTCAACGGTACCATTACGCCACCACAACCACACTACAGTAACGTGAACGGTACCATTACGCAATTTGGGTAGCCGACAGATATAAAAAAAAGCACCACTAAGTCGAATATTCGATGCTGCTGCTGACTGTCCGATGTGAAAGAAGAGTTTTCCGTCAATAGATGGCCAAACGGTACTCGACTAAGTGATGTGGGTGATCTGATAATGATAATGATACTGTTGACGTCGCTGTAGTGCGGTTGCGGTGACGTGCAGTTGCGGTTGCGATGGCGTAATGGGACCGTTGACGTCACTGTAATGCGGTTGCGATGGCGTGTAGTAGCGTGGTACTATTACGTCACTTCAACCGCACTACAGTAACGTCAACGGTACCATTACGCCACCACAACCGCACTACAGTAACATCAACGGTACCATTACGACACCACAACCGCACTACAGTAACGTCAACGGTACCATTATGTCACCACAACCGCACTACAGCGACGTCAACGGTACCATTACGCCACCACAACCGCACTACAGTAACGTCAACGGTACCATTACGCCACCACAACCGCACTACAGTGGCGTCAACGGTACCGCAACCGTACTACAGTAACGTCAACGGTACCATTACGCCACCACACCCGCACTACAGTAACGTCAAAGTTACGTCACCACAACCGCACCATTACGCCACCACGACCACACTACAGTAACGTCAACGGTACCACAACCGCACTACATTAACGTCAACGGTACCATTACGCCACCACAACCGCACTACAGTAACGTCAACTGTACCATTACGCCACCACAACCGCACTACAGTAACGTCAACGGTACCATTACGCCACCACAACCACACTACAGTAACGTCAACGGTACCATTACGCCACCACAACCACACTACAGTAACGTCAACGGTACCATTACGCCACCACAACCGCACTACAGTAGCTTCAACGGTACCATTACGTCACCACAACCGCACTACAGCGACGTCAACGGTACCATTATGTCACCACAACCACACTACAGCGACGTCAACGGTACCATTACGCCACCACAACCGCACTACAGTAACGCCAACGGAATCATTACGCCACCACAACCGCACTACAGTAACGTCAACGGTATCATTACGCCACCACAACCGTACTACAGTAACTTGAACGGTACCATTACGCAGTTTGGGTAGCCGACAGATAGAAAAAAAGCACCACTAAGTCGAATATTCGATGATGCTGCTGACTGTCCGATGTGAAAGAAGAGTTTTCCGTCAATAGATGGCCAAACGGTACTCGACTAAGTGATGTGGGTGATCTGATAATGATAATGATACTGTTGACGTCGCTGTAGTGCGGTTGCGGTGACGTGCAGTTGCGGTTGCGATGGCGTAATGGGACCGTTGACGTCACTGTAATGCGGTTGCGATGGCGTGTAGTAGCGTGGTACTATTACGTCATATCAACCGCACTACAGTAACGTCAACGGTACCATTACGCCACCACAACCGCACTACAGTAACATCAACGGTACCATTACGCCACCACAACCGCACTACTGTAACGTCAACGGTACCATTATGTCACCACAACCGCACTACAGCGACGTCAACGGTACCATTACGCCACCACAACCGCACTACAGTAACGTCAACAGTACCATTACACCACCACAACCGCACTACAGTGGCGTCAACGGTACCACAACCGTACTACAGTAACGTCAACGGTACCATTACGCCATCACACCCGCACTACAGTAACGTCAACGTTACGTCACCACAACCGCACCATTACGCCACCACGACCACACTACAGTAACGTCAACGGTACCACAACCGCACTACAGTAACGTCAACGGTACCATTACGTCACCACAACCGCACTACAGTAACGTCAACGTTACGTCACCACAACCGCACCATTACGCCACCACGAACACACTACAGTAACGTCAACGGTACCACAACCGCACTACAGTAACGTCAACGGTACCATTACGTCACCACAACCGCACTACAGTAACGTCAATGGTACCATTACGCAACCACAACCGCACTACAGTGACGTCAACGGTACCATTACGCCACCACAACCGCAATACAGCGACGTCAACAGTACCATTACGCCACCATAACCGCACTACAGTAACGTCAACGGTACCATTACGCCACCACACCCGCACTACATTAACGTCAACGTTACGTCACCACAACCGCACCATTACGCCACCACGACCACACTACAGTAACGTCAACGGTACCATTACGCCACCACAACCGCACTACAGTAACGTCAACGGAACCATTACGCCACAACCGCATTGCAGTAACGTCAACGGTACCATTACGCCACCACAACCGCACTACAGTAACGTCAACGGTACCATTACGCAACCACAACCGCACTACAGTAACGTCAACGGTACCATTACGCCACCACAAACGCATTGCAGTAACGTCAACGGTACCATTACGCCACCACAACCGCACTACAGTAACGTCAACGGAACCATTCCGTCACCACAACCGCATTACAGTAACGTCAACGGTATCATTACGCCACCACAACCGCACTACAGTAACGTCACTGGTACTATTACGTCACCACAACCGCATTACAGTAACGTATATGGTACCATTACGCCACAGGTGATGGGGAAAATAATCTGATAATCTCTCACTGTATAAATATTAATGATACAAATCTAGTGCTGTACCACAGACGCAAGGTACTCTTACACCCAGAAAACGGCACTGAGACTCCGAATGGAGTATTTTCACAAATATTAAACATCAAATGGAATATTAAGGTACCGATTTCTATCATATTATCAGATTTGTAAAAGGCACGTCTTTCACTTCGTTGTTGACCTTATAATTATATTTTATATATACTGTAATTTGATTTTTCCTCGTCATTTAACCCTACAGCGACATAAATGGTACCATTATGTCACCACAACCGCACTACAGTGACGTCAATGCTACCATTCCGTCACCGTAATCGCACTACAGCGACGTCAATGGTACTATTACGTACTATTGAAGTCGCTGTAGTGCGGTTGCGGTGACGTAATGGTATCGTTGATGTCGCTGTAGTGCGGTTGATGTGACGTAATGGTACCACGCTACTACACGCCATCGCAACCGCATTACAGTGACGTCAACGGTCGCATTACGCCATCGCAACTGCACGTCACCGCAACCGCACTACAGCGACGTCAACGGTATCATTATCATTATCAGATCACCCACATCACTTAGTCGAGTACCGTTTGGCCCTCTATTGACGGAAAACTCTTCTTTCACATTGGACAGTCGGCAGCATCATTGAATATTCGACTTAGTGGTGCTTGTTTTCTATCTGTCGGCTACCCAAATTGAAGTTACACTAAAACGTATTGGATTAAGCAACATTCAAAGCTACAGCTGCAATGCGTAATGCTTTCATAAAACTGTGAACTTTAAAAAATAATTATGTCACTCGCACAGACAGAATGAGAGAAGACGAAAGATTTCGTCAACTTTGGAACTCGTTTACAGAAAATATCACAGTTCCTGTAAATATTTGTTTTGTTCATGACAAATCGCACATGTTCTGGGTTTGACGACCAGTCTGATCTGGGTCTACAATGGTAGCAAGACCCAATTTCTGCAGTCACGACCACATATGAACAGATGTGGATGAGGGGTTTTTGGATTGGTGATATGCCGGCATGCCATTTTGGTGTTGTGCGTTTGTCAACAATATATTGCAATCAAACTGTCTGTCCAGAACGATGTGAGGTTGGGGAGTTGAGTCCTCTATCTGTGACGATCTGGCTTAAGATGTGGTTAAATCGTCTGTTCTAGTTTAATTGGTCTGGGATATATATCAGTTTATGATTTGTTTTCAAAATGGTGCAGAATAGACATACACATCTTGGCTTTTTAAATAAGGATACTATATAAATATTAAAGGAACTTGTTTTCAAGGTTAGAAGTTAATAATGAAAGAAGTCTATATAGTGTAGGTGTTGCCTATATTTTCCAGTTAACCATTTTAGATTTGAGACACGCCATGTGATTTTGTACCTTCGGACATCTGCGTAATTTCATGAAATACGTATACAAACTTTACAATATCTTCCGCAAATGGCATCATGCGGCATTATATTTTTATACTTTTGACTTTATGAAAACTATAGTAAATTTTGTAAACGTATTCAATGAAATTACGCAGATGTCCGAAGGTACGCAATCACATGGCTTGTCTCATTTCAGGGCCATGATCAACTCCAAATTAGCAAACAACTTTAGCAACACTTGTACAATGCTTTCTGTGTTAAAAACTCATCAATTCTTAGCTTATATTCCCCCTGGACAATATTAATTGTGTTTATTAATATGGGGGTGACGGTGGCCATTTTAAACTTCAAAACTAAGATAGCATAACCATAATAACCTAATAAGCATAATATCTACAAGATGTGTCTATCTAAAATAGGAAACAATCCTACCAGTTGTTCATTTGGTTTTTTTCCTCACATGAACGCATCGTGTCATATATATAGTATAAGATGATGCATATGTATGATGGCCATCTTGGATTTGAAAAGCATGACAACCCTTGCCTAAATTCATGGGCGGATTCAGAGTGGGGCGGACCCGGCGCCCCCACCCCCCCCCCCCCCCCATAAATTCGCCGCGTAAAGATTTTTTTACAAGTTACAAGGCACGTTTCATGCCAAGTGCCATGTATTCCATGCATTTTTCTTATTGTTTCAAAATGTAAACGTTTTCAATCAAAAATCATGTCTAAACATACTGTGACAGTGTCAATATTTTTGCTCCAAAATGCGCCAGAACGCAAGAAATGCGATGTAGATTTCCAAAATCTTCCGGCGGGGATGCCCCCGGACCCCTACCACTATATCTGCTCGGTCGACTATTGCAAATTTGCAATACTTGACTATATTATCGAACGAACATAGCTCGAGACTCATCGGAGGCGTGCGTTGTGTCCTTGGGCAAGACACTTTAGCCACGTACCGTAATTTGAGTTGAATAGGGACTGCGGGGTGAATAGGGACAACAATTAGGAATGTAGGTAATTGGCCTGAAATTATCTGTTAATGAAACAGTAGAGTTTTGATTAGTTTTCAGATTGAAAGTATACATGTACTTTATGGTTTGCAGGGAAAACAATTGTGTTATCCCTAATACCATGAGGTGTGGCCCTTTAAATGTTGGTGTTAGTATTATCGCTAAATGTTCAATGTTGACATAGCTTTATATTTCCAGATAAAACTGACACAGTGATGAAATCCTATGTACCTGAATCATCTCAAGCATTGTGTTAGACATTTACTTTTGAGAAATTTAAATACCTGGGACAAATAGTGACTATTGAAAAATATTTTTTTATTCCGTCTCCAAATTTGAAGACAAAAACGGGGTGAATAGGGACACCATACCGCGCACCTAAAAAAGTGAAGCCTACTGATAGACAGGAAAAAGTAGTTTGTTAATACAGACCTGGCTTGGTTTATAGACAATTACTCATTTAATCATACTCCCCAAGAAACTGGCCGATTCCGTCCGGCTTACAATCAGTTTGTTTGGAATTATGGTTAACAGATACATTGTTCATGTTTCTTACCCGTATGAATTATAGATGAGCAAAATGATATGCTTTTAAGAACATAACATGTTTTCAATTTTGAACGCTGTTCAGACAGAACATTTTTCCATTAATTGTTTCCAGACGTGACAATATGAACATGTTTTCACTTGAACATTGCCTTGTTTCTTTTTTTTTTAAAACAATACTATTGTCCCCATTCACCCCACAATTGAGTCGGATAGGGCTAGGTATAGTAATACTTGCCTGTCCCTATATATTCACACCATCTCCGGGGTGAATAGGGACAGCCATTTAAGAAATAAAAAATTGGTCTAAAACATAAAATTCGAAAAAAAATAATATGTGCTTCAATACTATGTATCATTGGCCAACTTTTGATGTTGGAATTGTTTAAATAGAAACATAGTTGAATGTGCCACAATAGAAAAACTTGAAAAAATGTCCCTATTCACCCCAAATTACGGTACACTACTTCAGTCCACCCATCTGTAAATTGGTACCGGCTAATTACCGGGAACCTCGATTGTATTTGAAATTGTATGTACATGTGTATATGAAATAAAGTATAATCTACATCTCTAAGTCCCCAACAGGGGTTTGAGATTAATTGAAGAAAGATATACATCACATAGAAAATGTTTGTTGATTTTTCAAGCTGGTGAATGCATGGCGGCCATATTGAATTTCAAGGTCCAAACTAAAAAATAGCCATACTGGTTACAGGTTTTACATGCTATAATTTGTGGGAGAAATGGGGCTTATGGGTTTTGTGACCGTAGATCCAGATCAGATCCGGATCTGTACTGTTCACCTCAAAGTCACCTCACATAATTATCACATAACAGAGATACTGTATATATATTTCAAAATGGCGTTGGCGGCCATTTTGAATTATGGGCTGTAGCAGAATTATCCCAATTTTTGAAAGCTCAACAATAACAATGTAGGAACATATTAGTCGCGGATTCCATTGAAATGAGCCTACTATATCATTATGGAAAATAGGCTATGCTGTAAATGCATATATTTTATTCACAGGTGTATTTAATTTAGTGAAATAAAACCTACAGCAGTCCAGAAACTAAGTTTTGTAGTAAAACGCAGAGCCACTTTAATTGTCGTAAAACACAGAGCTACTTTACGGTAGATATGCCGGTTTACGATAATGTTGACACGACTGAAAGAATTTATCCGAATTTAGAGTCCAAACTTTCCATTTAATCGTTAATGTGTTTCTCTTTTTCCACAAATGTTGTCGGCGCTTCAAGACGGTGATATACGGATCGCGGAGGATGCCGATTTCCGCAAGTTGGTGTCGATGAGTGACAACAGAGATGACTGGAAACAAGAATACCAGAAAGGAAATACCACTGTTTTCACAAAGAAAAACGACCGGTGTAATTTCAAAGTTTTAAAAGTGAGGACGTTGGGCTAGAAGTCCAATTATGTACTAGTCATTGTAAGGCCCATTGTAATACCTGTTTGTGGTCATGTAACTGAAAAACTCCTGTAGCTTACCGTACGTACCACAGGTGATTCCATCATGTCTTGGATGGTCAATTATTGTTTGTATATACATGAAACACCTTTCTAAACAATGTACAAAACAATTCAAATGCACCCGGTTCTGAAGATTATGTAATTATGAAAGGTACAAAACTCGCATTCGTCACCATTGAAAGAAAAGCAACACAAAGGCGTATTGGTTACTCGCCTATACAACGTGTTACAGTGTCGAAACCGCTACTTGGGGTGAGTTTTCGGCATAGATTTTACAGTTGCTAATACATTAACATAAATTTCAAAGATTTTGAGTGTAAACTGCACTAAAAATGTGTCTCACTAACCTAAATTCTTTTTTTAAAATTAAACACGTTCACTTCCTCATTCTACATGAAAATTAGCCGCCATCTTTGAAATATTTAAATCGCATGCAGTGGTTTGGTTGGTTACTGGAGACTGACATCATTTCCCATTAGCCAACCAAATCACTGCGTGTCACTTTGTGGCATGAACGACAAAACACTCTTTAAGTTTAAATCATACCCAATTTTACTCTGAAGTAGGTATGAACGAGAAAATCCCCTTAAAATCATACCCATTTTTACTCCGATATTAAATATCTAGAAGGTAGGACACTCGCCATCTTTTCAACCAACGGAAGTGGATTATTTACCATGGACCCCGCTCGCTAATCCAGGACGAGCAGGGTCCCGGTCTTTGCGTGTATTACAATTACTGAATTAGCTGGGCCCAAGGTACACTAATACCGCTTCCATTGGTTGAAAAATGGCGAGTGTCCTACCTTCTAGATATTTAATATCGGAGTAAAAATGGGTATGATTTTAAGGGGATTTTCTGGTTCATACCACAAAGTGCCTGTGCTACTGATGATATGGGAGTTTTTGAAGAGTTACATGCCTGCAACACATTTAACCCAAGAACGTGTCGTTACCTGGACCCACCCGTCATCTCCTTGTGGATAAATGGAATCAACCAATCCGATTTGCTGATAAAATAAAATCACACTACTGTTTACACATCAGCAGACAGCAATTATTGAATAGTTTGCTTCGAAATGAAAACATGCCTTGGCATTTCATTAGAATTGTCTCCTTGGAGACAATTCTAATGAAATACCAAGATGTGTCTTCATGGAAAATAAGAAAAATATGCTATATTTGAGGTCTGTTTATTGTTTTCTGCAGCATGATAAATGTACCACAAAATTTTTATTGATTTTTGATACTCACTACTTCTGATTTCAATTGGGTTTTTGGCAATTAATTGGGTATTTAAGCAAATACGCAGCTTATCTGGAGCCCTGCTGACATGTACATAAATATAATGTATTATCCTCAGAGTGTACTGGTAATTGGTTCACTGAACTTCATTGTCAGTTTTCATCGGGAACAGATGTTTACATGTATTATTGATTCGTTACAGGATGTCACCAATCACATTACAAGCTCCAGATAAGTCTCAAATTGATGTACATGTATTTTGAACATTTAGTTTAGCTGAATACACATTGATTTTCAAACGTGGAAGTGAAAAATACTCAAAACTATTTGAAAATACTCCTTGATTTTCAAATTGAGGAGCACAAAATTATAAAGTTGAAAATTTACTTATTTGATCTGAAATAAAGCAAACAGTGTTTGTTTTATACAGCTCAAATAATTGAATCTTAAACGCTGTTTGCTTTTTTTGCTAGGCGTGGTGATGGGATATACTCTGGTAATTGGGTTTATTCGTCTCACTGATTTTGTGAGATACTGTCCTGTACAGGTGATGGTACATTTATTGTATGATGGTCTGCCACAGGTGCGGTCAGTGTTTGAAGGCGTGAATGCAGAGACGCTGTACGACGTGTTGCACGACCCGGAATACCGCAAGTCCTGGGACCATTCCATGCTGGAGGGCTACGAGATCTGTGCCATCAATCCCAACAATGATATAGGCTACTACGCCAGTAAGTCATCGTTTACTGCGTTCTCACCAGCGCATTTTTGTGTATCGATCACAATACTTGCCCCTTTTGTGCCGCTGCCCGCACATTTTGTCGCATAACGCTGAAGGTTAGCCGATACTCGCTTGTGAACGACCAACATGCGCTGTGATTCTCTAAAAATATAGATGAAAGACCAAAACACTTACTTGTAGTGTTTGTACGGAAAATGTGTCAAGTTTATTTTTTCCTGAATAACCCATTCACCGATTATCATGATATGTGGCCACAATGTGTGTACGGATGGTGCTTTATTTCACACACACACACACACACCACGTCTGAACACCCTAGATCATTGTCACTGAGAGCTTTTGATATTATCAAGGCTGCCAGTGATGGAATTAGCTTTGTAATAATAATGTCCTTGTGTTATTTTGGGGGTGAATAGCGTATTTATTCTAATAAACGCCACCGGGGCTATACAATCCGTGGGGATCAAAACGTTGAAAGTAGGATCAAAATATGTTATTTTCACATACAAAAGCCATTTAAAACAAATGTTTTTAATGGCTTTTGTATGTGAAAATAACATACATTGTATTTAGAACGCAAATATGGAAGTGGGGCTACTATTAGAGAGTGGGCTACTATTAGAATAAATACGGTATGTTAATTTCTGTTTCCTTTGGGTTACAGTGCGGAGTCCACCACCTCTACGCAACAGAGACTTTGTGACACAGAGATCCTGGCTCGACAGGGGTCAGGAAAAATACATCTTTAACCATTCCGTCAACCACGCGGTAAGCTACTGTCTGTTTCACGAAACCTGTCCAAATTTTAGTTATATAAACAATGCAAAAAATATTATTTTTTTTTAGTAGTATTAAATTGTAGCAAAATTTATTTTGTGAAATTTGGTGCAATCTCGATTTTTTTGCGAAAAAAAAATTTCCCATGTTAAATCCCCATAGACATCTTCACAGAGAGTGAAGATGTCTATGGGGATTTAACCTGGGGAAATTTTTCTAATTTCAGAAATAGTGGACCGATTTTCCAAAATTTAACTTGTTTTCTTAGTTAGATCATTACTAAGCTATCTAACCATGTTTCGGAGTCAATTTCCAAGTTTTCTTTGTTTTTTTTGCTCCTCCCACAGATCCTCTGCTTCATTTTCCCCCATGTTAAATTCCCAGATAAATCATTTTTTATAATGAAATCAATATTTGACAAAATTTCACGAAATAAAAACTACCGTAGGCTCCTTCTTAAATAATTTTTATTTTTTTTTTGAATTGCCTGTAGACAATCCTTTTATTATTTTATAACAAGCAACAAACATGTAAAACATACATTTTGGTAGTCAAGAAGTAAGTTGTCCATTAATATCAATGTTAGCGATAAGCAGTGTGGTTCCGACCAGTACGTACATACATACATGCTAGTCAGAATATACTCTGATTGTCTAACAGTGAGTAGTAGTTTGATTTGTATTACATATTTGCATGTAGTGTGAGCTATGATCAGACTGCACAGATGTACAGATGTACAAGCTGATCAGAGCCTATTCTGGTTATGTTTTCATATCTACAGTCAGTGTATTGGATCATATTATGATGCTCTCTTGATATTCGATGATCAACTTAATTCTGCATCATGAAAGACATTCATTGTGGACATTGATCAGAATACTGCGGTATTTATTGATTACTCGCAGATACATCAAGCAATGTAGACGCATATCAGAGTGTGTGTGATGCACATGCTGGTCAGCGCCCACCTTGATTGTTTACATGTTCAATTGTACATAAGTATTCCGGTAAACACATACTAAAGTATATCATACTACATTACGACTTTCAAGTGTTTTAAAAAATTATTGAAAACAGAAGAATGCTTCTAACGGTTTTCAAGAACTTTTGAGACAATCAATAAATCATAGTATAATATCTTTAACATATTCGATTTACCAGTTCTTGCTTCAGTAATAAAGTGTGTTTTGTATATACAATACGAAATGTGACATAGTATAATCATGATTAACATATTCGATTTACGAGTTCTTGCTTCAGTAATAAAGTGTGTTTTGTATATACAATACGAAATGTGACATAGTATAATATTAATATATTCATATTCCTTAAGCTGAATTTTGTATCCTAGGATAAGAAACTCAAGCAAACGGATTGATTTGTCAATTCCACATTTTCGGAATATGTTGGATATATTTGTCCAAAATTCATTCAGATACCTACATGTAATGAAAAAATGATCATACGTTTCTTTTTCATTACAGTGCTTACAATTAGGGCTATTTGAGATTTTCCAGGTAAACAGGTTTTCATTCGTTGCTAGAATTCTATGTAATGCTTTGTATTTAAATTGTTTAACGCGGTTATCAATTACTACTTTGTTTAGGACATAATAAAAAGATCCCCATGAAATGTTCTGCTGAAATTGTTGTTCCCAGTATTTATGGATATATGGTATTTCTATTTTTTTCTTCAGTAGTATATAATATAGTTCTTTGTTCGTGATGTTTTCAAATGGTTTATTATTTATGTAAACCGTAGTTTGTCAAAGTAATCTTCCAGGCTCTTGGTATTGACTCTTTAATAGTGTTAATTTCCGAGATCCAGTTTTGCTTATTTTTCAAGCGGGAAAGAATACGAGTGGTATCAATTTGTCCTGACTTAGAAATTATATCGTTAATGAAAATCAAGTCTGCGTCTATCCAGCGTTTGAAAATTAAGCATTTATGTTTTATATATTTGTTACCCCAAATGATTTGTTTACGGATATCATAAACATGTTTTGGGCTTTCTTTATTCAACGCAGTACAAAAATCCGGCCAAATTCCAATAAGATGTTTGTAGAATGCAGGAATACTGAGGTGTACATTAGGTAACGATTTGATGGAGTCTAGGTTCGTGTTGAATATAAGAAAATTATTACCATATTGATTAAGAAAGAATGCAGGTATCAATTTCCAATTGGCTTTATCAATGAATTTCAGTGATTTAATCCACTTTAATTTCATATTATTCGCATATGTTTCGATATCAATCATTTCTAAACCTCCGGTTTTTTTTTTTCCAATGATGATTGAGCGTCTAATTTTATCATTTTTACCATTCCATAAGAATCTGTAAACTATGGAACTTATTTTGTTTTATTCCATGAATCTGTTATTTTTTCACACTGCCGTATTTTGTCAGTCCAGTTGCGATTTCATATTCTTCTTTAACATTTCCGAAGTACACACCTAGTGCTTTCACAGAAGTAGTTGTGAATTCTATCTTTAAAACTGTTTTACATGCTTTATGTTTTGATTTTCCCACCCAGAGACCTACTGTTTTACTTTTATTTAGTTTTAGCCCCGAGAATGTGCCAAATTCTTCAATTGTTTTCATTGCATTTTCTACACCTGCTTCGTTCTTTAAGAAAAGTGTAGTGTCATCAGCTAGTTGAGTAATTTTTATTTGTTTTTTCGTAGTGTCTGTTTTTACAGATATACCGTTTATTTCGTTGTTTGTTCTAACCTTGATACCTAGAATTTCAACAACAATTATAAATAAAAGTGCAGACAGAGGCCCTTGTCTGACTCCACGAGATATACTAAATAGCTGTGATTTCCTTCTTAAATTTTGATAACATTTAATATTATCAAAAACAATATTGTTTTTGCATTGTTTATATAGCCGTCAAATTTGTGCATGTTTCATAATGAAACAGACTTATGGGGAGGCACATCATGCATTGAAACGAAACTGGTCATCAGGGCTCCAGATAAGGAATTAGTAATTGAGTATTGTCACTCCATCATTTCTGAAGCAATTGGGTATTTCAAATTTTTAATTGGCTAAAATAAAATCCCACTACTGTTTACACATCAACAGACAGCAATTGTTGAATAGTTTGCTTCATAGTTTGCTTTGAAATGAAAACATGTCTTGGCATTTCATTAGAATTGTCTCCTTGGAGACAATTCTAATGAAATACCAAGATGTGTTTTCATGGACAATAAGAAAAATATGCTATATTTGTGGTCTGTTTATTGTTTTCTGTAGAATGATAAAGGTACCATAAATTCTTCATTGCTTTTTGATACTCGCTACTTCTGATTTCAGTTGGGTTTTTGGCAATTTTAATTGAGTATTTAAGCAAATATGCAGCTTATCTGGAGCTCTGAGTCATTAAAACCATACTTTGCAAATGAGTCTGAAAGTATCAAGAAGTAATTTAAAACTTTCATATGTCGTCCCGTTTGTGGTGGAAAAATCGTAATGAAAATGCCAGGATTTGAAACAGATACACTGGTCGCAAAAGTTAGTACCATCTGTCAAATCACGAAAGAAAATCATCGCGAAAATTTCACAAGTATGAAAATCACGAAATTTAAAGGTACATGCCCACTCAGTAGGCACAAAATGTTCTTTATAGGAATTAAATAAGTGTATAATTGTGTCACTATCCCACCAGTTCTAAAAATCACAAGTGCCTGCTATACATATATAACCATTTATTATGTTTTCGTATGCAAATGAGGTGTGATATTTTTTAATTATTTATACTAATTAAATTCGTCACCTTAAAAAATAATACTTTCGACAGATTATAATGTACAATGTATGATCATTGCACATCAAAAATTAAGTACAGATAATAAATTGTAATGTCCATTAACATATTAAGGAAACACGGTTATCGCCCCTGATATCAGTGTGAAAATGTACATCTGATATAAAATGTACAATAATGCCAATCAATACGTGGCGTTATGGTGAATGAATGTTTTTTTTGTCAGAAAATGTCTCAGATGCTGTCTGATATAAAGAACAGTTTGTGCCTACTGAGTGGGCCTTTAATAGCTTTGAGAGATAGTTCGCACACAGTATATGGACAATCCCAAGTGGTATTTGTAAGATAATACTCTAGTATTTTGTGCAATTTCAGTGTTGCCCTCCGAAGAAAGGGTTTATACGAGGTGTTTCCCACTTCACGGGTTACTTGATACGACACGTGAGCCATACACAAAGCCAGCTCACCTACGTGGCCCAGTCAGATCCCCGGGGTAGGTACCTGTAGCTTCATTAACCCTCAGAAGGCGGGAACCAAAAACTGTCATTTGCTGTTGTAACTTATTTTGTATTTTCTCTAAATAAAAACATGGTTTGGCAGCATTTAAGAATCATTTCCATTGGAAATGATTCTAAAGTGTTGTCAAACCATGTTTTTGATAAGAAAAATGGAAAATTAAAAATAGACAGCAAATTTTAATTCAGCACTGTAAGGGTTAATCCTTTCAGGGATTGGTTGTGGCCTAGGGTTAGAACACCTGTAGCATATATCACCAAAATTGTGATGAACACTTATTTTGCTAAGTACACTTTGAGGGAGAAATTTTCAATTTGTTAATTTTTATTATACTGAATTTATTACATTATGAAGTGATAATGTAATAAATTCTTTATAATAATTCTGCATACTTTTAATCATCATAGTCGTTAGTTCTGTATGAAATAATGCATTTTAGGAAAAGTTAATGATTGCTCCTTAGCTAGATAAGTATGCTTAATAGCAATTTTGGTAAAATCGGCTACTGGCTTCCAATCCGGAGGTTGTGGGTTCAAACCTCGCCTTAGGCATTAAAAATACTTTCATGGTATTAAACTGTGGTCCCGTCTCTATATGACCTTAGCTGTTGTTGGAACGTTAAACCCATTCACTTTCACTATGACCTTAGCTGTTGTTGGAACGTTAAACCCATTCACTTTCACTGTCATTAATCCTTTCAACCCTGGATATACTACATTGGCTTTTTCATACTACGTTTTGGACTATTCTATTAATGAGAAACTGTGGATAGAGGTGAATGATAGCGACAAATGATGCAGATCCTGATGAGACAGCTCGGAGAACTTTGAAGGTTTGCTTAGCTTTCTCCATGAAACCAACTTGTATCGGAATTGTATACTGGTACATGTTTATCATTTCTATAATTTTATTGTCGCGCCCGCTTGCGGAAAGCGCGATATAGTCGGCACTTTGTCGTACGTACGTGTGTCCGGTTAAAGTTTTTGGTTAAGTTGTTTGGTTAAGTTTTTTGGTTAAAGTTTTTGGTTAAGTTTTTTGGTTTTTAAAAAGTAATGTAATTTGGTTAAGTTTTTTGGTTAAGGTTTTTTGTTTAAGGTTTTTTAAGGTTAAAAGGTTAAAGTTTTTGGTTAAGTTTTTTGGTTAAAGTTTTTCGTTATACTATATCTCTGCAACTGCTTTGCCCATTACCTTGAAACTTCACATGGGTGTTTATCATCATCTATATTTTCATTCTACCCCCTCCCGTGCGGCCCCTGTGCCCAATGTCAAGGTCAAATTACTTTGAAGTTAAATGGTTTAAGGTTTTGTTTTTTTTGTCGCGCCTGCTTGCGGAAAGCGCGATATAGTCGACACTTTGGCGTACGTACGTACGTATGTACGTACGTGTGTCCGCTTAAAGTTTTTGGTTAAGTTTTTTGGTTAAAGTTTTTCGTTATACTATATCTCTGCAACTGCTTTGCCCATTACCTTGAAACTTCACATGGGTGTTTATCATCATCCATATTTTCATTCAACCCCCCACCCGTGTGGCCCCTTTGCCCAATGTCAATATCAAATTACTTTGATGAAGTTTTTGTTTAAGTTTTGCCCAATGTCAAATTACTTTTTGTCGCGCCCGCTTGCGGAAAGCGCGATATAGTCGGCACTTTGGCGTACGTACGTACGTGTATCCGGTTAAACTTTTTGGTTAAGTTTTTTGGTTAAAGTTTTTCGTTATACTATATCTATTTTTTTAGTGTCCATGCCTTGCCACAAGGCGCAACATGCAGGCCGCGGCCATCTAGTCATTGTATACATGTTACTCATTTATATTGCTCTTCATATTTTTATTGCTACCCTAATCATCTGATTGCCTACCACATCTAACATACTATTTAAGATTATTTTTTGTCTTTATCTACAATGCTTGGCCCTAAATGATACTGTTTTGTGTTGATGGGCTGTTAGGAACCATTCCATTTGTTACGAGCCGGCTCATCTGGATCTACGGTTTGTTTGCAGTGGTATTTTATTTTACAAACAATTTTCTGGTTACTATATATTTCAGCATTGTACACAGTTGATAATAATATCAGAGACTTATACCATTTGACCTTAATGCCATCGTGACCCACTTTTATTGCCTCACTGTGTTGCTGAGCATCTACTGTATTCTGTTGTTGTTTTTTATCTTTTATTTAAGGGTAGAAATTGGCTCGAGGATCTTCCAAACCCGGGCATTTGAGCCGAAAAAGTGTCAGGCCAATGACCATTGGCCCATTTGTTTCCGAATTTACTAATATCTGTGATACAGTATTCTGTCATCTGACACTATCGTTACCTTAATAACACTATATATTTGGATACAATTTGTTTTGGGAAACCCCTAGGGGTTTCCCAAAACAAATTGTATCCAAATACATTGTTATTGTGATAAACAAGTACAACCATTCTAACCGTAAATATTTGGACATTCCTTACTGTGAGAAACCATATATCAAGGTGTGTTTCCCAGAATAAATGCTGTACGAATGTTTAGGGTTTTTACGTTAGTTGTTTTTCTACATCTCATTTACAGGCAAGTTACCAGCTTGGGTTGTGAACAAGGCAACAAAAATTGTTGCCCCAAAGGTATGTACACTTTTACTCCTATTTACATCCCATATGAGACGCGTTATGTGATTTTTGTCGAGCCCGCTTGCGGAAAGCGAGACATAGTGATCCATCAAAATACCATCAAATGTCTCGGCGGGCTCGACATGCGAGCCGCGGCCATCTGGTTTACTTATGAACATGTGCGATATCTCATTAAAATATTCACACAATTTACGATGTTTTTCGTAAATGACGTCAAAAGTTGACGATATTTTCACAGCAATTGCAGAAATTTGTCGATCAGTCGAACCTGTGCTAAAGGCCACCTGTGAACAAAGACCACCTGTGAACAAAGGCCAGATTTTTCTCTTCCCATGACTGGCTTTTATTCACAGGTTTTACTGTATTTCGACGTTATTTACAGAAAATATCACAGTTTCTGCAAATATATATTCTGTAAATAAAATTCATGAAAACACGCACATGTTCTTAGGTACAAAATTACATGGCGTGTCTCATGTTGTGGTTGAGTTGCTTATGATTTCACCGGGCTGGCTTGATAGTCTAGTGGATAGAGTATTCGACTTCAATACCTGAAGTTGTGGGCTCAATCCCTGACCTGGGCATGATAGAATACTTCCATAGTGTTTCCATCACACTGGTGTTCCTTAGCTGTTGCTGGGATGTTAAGCTCGTCACTTTCACTTTGTATTTACCCCGAAAAACAGTTCAGGGTGCATATAGTCGCTACCCTGTTCGTCTGTGACAGACGAACAGGGTAGCGACTATATACACCCTGTCAGGTCAACTTTTCAGCTACCTACTATCTCTGTTACTGTTTGATTGGCTTGAAACATCATATACTTATTTATCATCATCCCTATTTTCATTTCATAGCCGACCCATGTGGCCCCTGTGTTCAAGATCAATGTCACATGACTTAGAAAGTTGCCTTAAGTTTTTGACGGGGTACATCTATCGGTGTTTCTGATTTCTTTTTTCTGATTAAATCATCACTCGTTTAAGATCCTCTATATTGATTTTGAGTGTTCGTAAACTAGATAATAATTTAATTTCCAATAACCTCAGAAGGTGCTACGCGTCGGATCGCGGGATCATGATACACAAGTTGTGTATCGTGGTTTCACGGTTTGACGTATGGCCTAGGCTCGCGTGACGTCATGACGTCCGGCTCATAACATCCGGTTTACTGCTACAATATGGATGTCACATAGGTCTGACAATACGGTTTCACACTATTTTTTTCGAGCCCGCTTGCGGAAAGCTAGACATAGTGATCACAATGACGTCCGGGTGTCCAGGTGTCTGTCCGTCCGAAATCTGCGTTAAAGTTTTTAAATACCTTATATCTCTGCAGTCCTAAGTCACATTGACTTGAAACTTCATATGCTTATTAGTCATGATCCATATATTCATGCTGTATCCCACTCATGCGGCCCCTGTGCCCAAGGTCAAGGTCAAATGACTTAGAAGTTTGCATTCCGAAATCTGCGTTAAAGTTTTTAAATACCTTATATCTCTGCAGTCCTAAGTCACATTCACTTGAAACTTCATACATGTATATTTATTAGTCATCATCCATATATTCATTCTGTGTCCCACTCATGCAGCCCCTGTGTCCCTATGTCAATGTCAAATGACTTAGAAGTTTGCGTTAAAGTTTCTGTCAAAATTTGCGTTAAAGTTTTCACATACCTACTATCTCTGTAACCGTATGTCAGATTTACTTGAAACTTTGTATGCTTATTGGGCATCAAACTTCAAATAAATACACTCTGAGACCATCAAATGCCTCGGCGGGCTCCGACATGCGGGCCGCGGCCATCTGGTGATAAAAGAGTGACTTTAAAACAATGTGTAAATAATAATGGATCTTACGTAAGTGATGATTTATGAAACTTGTTAATTGACTTTATAGGAAACTCGGCATAGCCTTGTTTCTTATGAAATTGGTAAATTAGATAATGGGTCTTATATGAGTGATGATTTAATGTGATATTTACTCAACTCATTAACTGATTAGTAAACTTGTTTAATAAATATAGGCTCTAACATGAGTGATGATGTAATATGATATTTATTAAACAAGTTTACTGATTTCATAAGGAACACGGCTATGCCGAGTTTGAAATCAGTGAACACGTTAAAGAAATATCATATTAAATCAACACAAATGTTAGATTCTGTTTGTTGCATAAGCGTATCCTCATAATTTGAAGCTGTATTGATTATGTTTTCTGTAGCTCATTTGCATATTTATTAGATTAGTGTATTATGATTTATATTCCACTGTCTTAATAAACTGTGAAAGCCCATTTTATGCAATAACCCGTACATTAAGTCATCATCCATGTAAAATCCATTATATTCTACACACGGAATTGCAGATTATTTCCCGAATACACAAAGCATGCACAAACTACGACAGTTGGAAAAGCTCCCACAATCCTCACCACAAGCCGTGGCGGTTCCCAGAGCAGATGACGCTACCGCGACTTGACATGAGCCAGATCCGGCCCCTCACCGCCGGCGTCTCGTCAGACTCCATTGACGAGAGTGAGGTCCGCGAAGACGAGATAGCTGAGGGAGCTGTAAACGGATTCTAGTTCTAGTCTTTGTTATCTCCCCTGGATGCAGTTACAAGCTAACGGCGTGGACCCAGGACCCTCCCCACTCCCACCCACCAACCACCCCCCTTACCCCTGACTAAGTATTTATTTAAATAATCAACAAAAGATGACCAAACCATATTAAAATGTCAATTCTATTAATACATAACATTTTCAGACAATAAAAAAACAATTGGGAAATTTTAATATGGTTTTATCATCTTTTGTTAATGATATTAATACATACTTAGTTAGGGGGTGGTGTGGGGGTGGGGTCCTTGGGCACCGTTAGTCTGTGATAACCATGCATGTACTGCTGTCTGGGTTGGATGTATTTTGTTTTTGTTCAGGGTTTGTCCATAATTCATATATTGGGGGAGGGATTCCTTATTTTCACCCATCCACCCATAAAATTAAATTGTTTTCACAAAAACACCCATAAAATTAAATTGTTTTCGCCCCACCATCCATAAAATTAAATTGTTTTCATCCCCACCTCCCATAAAATTAAAAAAAATTCATCCCCACCTCCCATAAAATAAAATTGTTTTCACACCACCACCTATAAGATTACATTGTATTCACTCCAACACCATCCATATTTACCATATGATATATTGTCTACCCACACAATGAAAATTGACTTAACAAACACCCTCATTAGGCCAATGAAGTTTAATTTGCAGATTCTCATCCCATCCCTAAAATAAGTTGCCCAGTTGTTATTATACCCCCACAAACAAAGTTTGAGGGGGTATATAGGAGTCAGCTTGTCTATCGGTCGGTCTGTTGGAAATTCCCTTCCGCTCTATATCTTCTACACCCATGCATGGATTATCAAATGGCTTGGCACAAATGTTTCTCATGATGAGAAGGTGTGTCGCGATCAATAACCACGCACCTACGTCCAAGGTCAAGATCACAGTTGAAGGTCAAAGGTCAAACCTATCGAAATTCCCTTCCGCTCTATATCTTCTACACCGATGCATGGATTATCAAATGGCTTGGCACAAATGTTTCTCATGATTAGAAGGTGTGTCGCGATCAATAACCACGCACCTACGTCCAAGGTCACAGTTGAAGGTCAAAGGTCAAACCTATTGAAATTCCCTTCGGCTCTATATCTTCTACACCCATGCATGGATTATCAAATGGCTTGGCACAAATGTTTCTTAGGATGAGAAGGTGTGTCGCGATCAATAACCACGCACCTACGTCCAAGGTCAAGATCACAGTTGAAGGTCAAACCTATTAAAATCCCTTCCGCTCTATATCTTCTACACCGATGCATGGATTATCACACTATGCCCAGGGTCAAGGTCACAGACTTGATGCGTTTGAAACCTTAACTCTCGGCTAAATGGCTTATAATCAAAAATGCCTCGTTTTCTTTTGCTGCCAGTGGGGGTATTCGTGTGCCGACAGGCCACATTTCTAGTTGTTGTTTATGTTAGTTTTACACAAGTTTCAATATTAAGAAATACACAATAACACTTCCAATTGTATTCCAAACTTTAGGTGAGAATTTAATAATTTATTTTATATTGCCTTGTGACCCCACCACCTACACAATCCTTCTGAACTTATACAACACTCCCCCACCGGTATAACTTTAATTACGGTGTCTTCTTTCTCCCGCCCCCCGCATTCCCCAATTCCTGCTCCTCTCCCGCTCTATATTTGTTGTGGAAAATCTCTTGTGAACAGTTAAACATGAGTTTGTCAAAAATATCACAAATTTCCATAAATGCGGCTTTGGTTGGAAATATTGGGCTTATGGCATTCATGGTTAGTCTAGCTCCTGTAGCCGATTTCACCAAAATTGCAAAGTATACTTATCTTGCTAAGTACACTTTGAGGGAGAAATTTTCTATTTATGGATAAATTTATTAATGTTTATTATACTGAATGTATTACATTATCACAGCCATTTTGGCTGTGATAATGTAATACATTTAGTATAATAAATCTGCGTACTTTTAATCATCAAATATATGCAGTCGTTAGTTCTATATGAAATAATACATTTCGGGGGAAATAAATGATTGCTAGAAAAGTATGCTTAGCAATGTTGGTGAAATCGGCTACTGATCTGTTAGTAAACTGTAGAAGGTTGATAAGAAGCTATACTGTTTGTTACAAGCATGATATGTGTTTCACTCAATGAGTGTAATCCCTGATCAGGGATTCCGCTGGGGAAAATAAAAAAATCGCCACTTCAAAAATTTGGCGATAAAAATGTACAATTTTCGAGAAAAAAAAATAAGATTTTTTTTTTTTTTTTTTTGCATTTTTTTTAGAAAATTGTAATCTAAATGTGGCTGTGACTGGAGAAATGGGGCATATGGGTTTTGTGACCAATGTAGCACCAGATCAGCCTACGTATCCGTTTAGTCTGATCTGGTCCTACAATGCTTGCCATTCAGTCAGTAAATCACCTGCCCAGCATACAGTCAAACCTGTGAATAATGGTTAGCCATAGGAAGAGAAAAATCTGGCCTTTTTTCACAGGTGGTCTTTGTTCACAGGTTCATTTTTGTAATAATTGAATAATTTGGAAACAAAAGTGTGGCTGCTATAGACAGGTAACTGCTATTCGGAGGTGGCCTTTGACACAGCTTCAACTGTCTATCCATACCAGACTGTTGCAGTGTGCTAGCAGACCAGGGGGCCGTTTCACTAAACTTTGTACGACTAAAATGTTTGTAAGTGCAAAATTATGATAATCTGTAAATTTCATATTAACAATGTGTTCTTGTAAACAATTGATGGATTTTCATTTATTGAGCATAGGCTGCATATGCAGCCTATGCTCAATAAATGTAAATCGATCAGTTGAAATTTAGAGACTATTCTAAATCTGCACTTAAGAACATTTTAGTCGTACGCAGTTCAGTGAAATGGCCACCCGGATCTAGATTGACCAGAAATGCCATACGCCCCGTTTCTCCAGTCATAGCCATACATGTGTTTAAAGTCCAATGAAAATAAATAAACCAAAACAAAAAACAACTATTATTTATACTATGTAAAGAAATAGATACTGACAGTATTACTCAAACTTACTGATAAATTCCAACCAAATATGAGACGAGCCATGTGATTTTGTACCTAAGAAGATATCACGTGAAAAATATTTACACCGTTTCTCGTAAATGACGTCAAATGTTGATGAAATGTTCAGATCAAATGTGGAATCTAATTCCGCATTTGCTCTGAACATTTCAACTTTCGACGTCGGAGAAATGTGGAATTTTATTTGAACATTTATGGAAAATATCACAGTTTCTGTAAATATGTAAAATCACATGGTGCGTCTCATATACATATAACGCCAGTATTGATGTCTGTGGAATTTATGCAAATCCCAAATTTCTTGAAATTAAATTCACAAAGTAAAATCATGTTACAAAATGGAATTTAATATAAAAATAAATTTAAATATTTTTTTGTTCTTCTATGAAATCGCATTCGAACGTGCATACTTCAGATAATGAAAACTGTTTAAACGTTTAAAAATTGGAATTTGGCTTTTGGAATGTAATAACATAGTGTATTAAAAATCATAATGCGCTAGTGTTGTGCATACATGTATATCAAGGAGGTTGTTATAGAAAATGTGATCAGTACAGCTTCAATGTATGAGGATGTGCTGATGCAATAAATTAAATCTTACATGAATGATGATCGAATATGATACATATTAACCCAGGGATTCCGCTGGCGATCGCCACTCGCAATTGGCGATAAAAATAAACAATTTGTGATAAAAAAAATTATTTTTGAAGTGGCAATTTTATTTTTTTCCCTAGCGGAATCCCTATTAACCCTTTCATCCCTAAGCACAAAATGGTTTCAGACTAGTCCATTTATGAAAAGGGGGTATTTTGTGTTCTCAAAAATATGAAAATTACTTTCAAAAAGTGCAGATCCTTTAAAGTGCTATAGCGGTTTATGCAAATAGTGCAGATCCAGATGAGCCGGCTCGTTACGATAACTTGTTTAATAAATATTGTATTAAATCATCACTCGTGTAAGATCATCTATTTATTTAATAGACTTTCAGTGGTCTATAGCAGTTGTTCATTGGAATATATGAAATGCTATAAATAGGAATTTTGTTTTCACTGATTGGTTGCTAGATTTATATTCATCAATGACATTCCGCACTATATTGTATTCTTTAAAATGACACATCTGTACATATATGTGACCTTGTTGTTGAATGGGCGCAAAACTCCATTCAGTTAATTCATCAATCAAAATGAGTGAAAATATTAACTCCTTGCATGCTGGGAAATGTGTGGGCTATAAATAGTTTAAAAACATAACGGACAACAATTCATGATATTTTCTTTTATACCTTCTGTAAACGTCAATGAATTTGTCTTGGAATTTCATTAGAATTGAATCCAGTACTTCCTGTAAATGTCATAGAATTTGTGTTTAATCTTGGAATTTTCATTAGATTGAGTCCAGTACTTCCTGTAAATGTCTTGAATTTGTCTTGGAATTTCATTAGAATTGAGTCCAGTACTTCCTGTAAACGTCATGAATTTGTGAATTTGTCTTGGAATTTCATTAGAATTGAGTCCAGTACTTCCTGTAAATGTCTTGAATTTGAAACTTGGAATTTCATTAGAATTGAGTCCAGTACTTCCTGTAAACGTCATGAATTTTGTGAATTTGTCTTGAATTTCATTAGAATTGAGTCCAGTACTGATCCGTAAATGTCTTGAATTTGTCTTGAATTTCATTAGAATTGAGTCCAGTACTTCTGTAAACGTCATGAATTTGTGAATTTGTCTTGAATTTCATTAGAATTGATCCAGTACTTCCTGTAAATGTCTTGAATTTGTCTTGGAATTTCATTAGAATTGAGTCCAGTACTTCCTGGTAAACTCATGAATTTGTGAATTTGTCTTGGAATTTCATTAGAATTGAGTCCAGTACTCCTGTAAACGTCATGAATTTGTCTTGGAATTTCATTAGAATAGTCCAGTACTTCCTGTAAACGTCATATTTGTGAATTTGTCTTGGTAATTTCATTAGAATTGAGTCCAGTACTTCCTGTAAACGTCATGAATTTGTCTTGGAATTTCATTAGAATTGAGTCCAGTACTTCCTGTAAACGTCATGAATTTGTCTTGGAATTTCAAGAGTAGTTACTTTCCTGTAAATGTCTTGAATTTGTTTGGAATTTCCATTAGAATGATCAAGTTACCTGTAAAACGCGAATTTGTCTTGGAATTTCAAATTGATCGTACTTCCTGGAAAACTCATAATGTCTTGAATTTCATTAGAAATTGAGTCCAGTACTTCCTGTAAATGTCATGAATTTGCTGGAATTTCATTAGAATTGAGTCCAGTACTCCGTGAACTTTCATTGAATCGTAAGGAATTTCATTAGAATTGATCCAGTACTTCCTGTAAACGTCATGAAATTTGTCTGGAATCATTAGAATTGAGTCCAGTACTTCCTGTAAACGAAGTCATGAATTTGTGAATTGTCTTGAATTTCAAAATTAGTCCAGTACTTCCTGTAAATTGTCTTGAATTTGTCTTGGAAATTTCATTAGAAATTGAGTCGAACTTCTGTAAACGCATGAATTTTGAAATTTGTCTTGAATCTTAGAATTGAGTCCAGTACTTCCTGTAAACGTCATGAATTTGTCTTGGAATTTCTTAAATTGAGTCCAGTACTTCCTGTAAACGTCATGAATTTTGTGAATGACTTGATTTCTTAGAAATTGAGTCAGTACTTCCTGTAAACGTATGAATTTGTCTTGGAATTTCATTAGAATTGAGTCCAGTACTTCCTGTACTCATGAATTTGTTCCTGGAATTTATTAAAATTGAGTCAGTACTCTGTAATTGTCTGATTTGTCTTGGAATTAATTTCATTAGAATTGAGTCCATACTTCCTGTAAACGTCATGAATTTGTCTTGGAATTTCATTAGAATTGAGTCCAGTACATTCTGTAAACGTCTGAAGTCTTGGCATTAGAATGAGTCCAGTTCTGTAAAGTTGGGAATTTGTCTTGGAATTTCATTGAATTGAGTCCAGTACTTCCTGTAAACGTCCATGAATTTGTCTTGGAATTTCATTAGAATTGAGTCCAGTACTTCCTGTAAACGTCATGAATTTGTCTTGGAATTTCATTAGAATTGAGTCCAGTACTTCCTGTAAAACGTCATGAATTTGTGAATTATTTGTCTTGAATTTCATTATTAATTGAGTCCATACTATCCTGTAAATGTCTGAATTTGTCTTGGAATTTCATTAGATTGAGTCCAGTAACTTCCGTAGTAAACGTCATGAATTTGTCTTGGAATTTCATAGAATTGAGTCCAGTACTTAATTTCTGGTTTAAATTGTTCTTGAATTTGTCATGGAATTGGTTTCATTAGAATTGAGTCCATACCGTTAACAATTTCTGTACGTCTGATGAATTTGTGAATTTGTCTTGGAATTTCATTAGAATTGAGTCCAGTACTTCCTGTAAATGTCTTGAATTTGTCTTGGAATTTCATTAGAATTGAGTCCAGTACTTCCTGTAAACGTCATGAATTTGTCTTGGAATTTCATTAGAATTGAGTCCAGTACTTCCTGTAAATGTCTTGAATTTGTCTTGGAATTTCATTAGAATTGAGTCCAGTACTTCCTGTAAATGTCTTGAATTTGTCTTGGAATTTCATTAGAATTGAGTCCATTGACTCAATTCTAATGAAATTCCAAGACATATTTTACAGAGAGAAATAAGAAAAATACTCCTAATTGTTGGCTGTTATTTTCACCGCTAGCATGCAAAGAGTTAATGCATACATCCTTGGTGCAATTGCGAATGTATGGTCTTGCTAGCAGTTATTTGGGGCCCGTTTTTTCTACACGGCGTACATTTAAAAAGTTTGTATGAATAATTTTACACTTGGGATACTTTCTTTTGCCTGTATGGATGGGTTGATGCCTCGGGGTTTGAACACCCGACTCCAAGCTGGAGGTTGTGTGTTCAAACCTCGCATAGGGCAGCAAAAATACTTTCATGGCATTTCCATCCCACTGGTCTGTCGGATGAGACTTTCAACTGTGGTCCCATCTCTATATGACCTTAGCTGTTGCTGGGACGTTAAACCCATTCACTTTCACTTTTTCTTCCGCCTGTATACGCAGTGCAATGAAGTGTATATTCACTAATTATTTGTCAAAATAATTATTATGTAACTGAGTGGGTGGCAGGTGGGAGCATGCGATGGGTAATTTAACGATCGGGGTTCATCGTTACCGGAATTCATTAAATTCATTATTTATTTGTCAAAATCGGTTGTCGGAGCAAAATTTGAATGTCATTGTAAATTGTAGTTTTGCACTTACTGTAGAAACTTCTTAATTGTACGAAGATTAGTGAAGCGGGCCCCAGATTCTGCATCTTGTTGCCGTTCAGTGATTGGTCAATGTATTTGGACCCCTGGCTGAGGAAAGGTGCCTTGCAGCAAATGAGGAACACCATGTGATTTACCTAAGAACATGTGCAATATCTCATGAAAAATATTGACAAAATTTGCAGTATTTTCCGTACATGACGTCGAAAGTTGACAAAATTTTCATAGCAAATGCGGAATACAATTCCGCATTTGCTATGAAAAGTTTATCCCAAAATCAAGTATGAATGGAAAACAATGTATGCCCTGATCAGACTGCGTGGATGCGCCGGCTGATCGGGGACTACGTTGGTCGCAAACGTCATAAGATGCCGTTTTCATAAAACCCAAAATCAATCGATCCGTTTTCATGATGGCCATCGGCCTACTTCACTAATTTAAAGGCAACAAACGTAGCCCCTGATCAGACTTTGCGGATACCTTTTCTCAGCCAGCTATCCATTTGTGAATCCACATTCTGTCAGTGCATGCGAAACAATCACATAGCCAGTGACGTACTTTTCGACAAAATTTTGTAAATGCTCCAGATAAAAACTCAATTATTGAAAATCATAAAAAAAACAGAAGCATTTAAAAAGTAATTAAGTTTACCAAATTGTATAGGAAAATTCTGAAAATACCAAATTGAGCTGGAAACAGTGTGGTGAAGTTTTTTGTTCACTCAACTTCAGTTTTGAAAAATTTAATTCACACAGAAATGATGGAGTTACAATGCTCAATGTCTAATTGCTTATCTGGAGTCCTGGACTCCGATTGTTGTGAGGGTTGAGTGGCATAGGTATCCCTCGTCGATAAGTAAGAGGGGATATATCGTTAGTCCATGTACGTACATGTGTACGTTAGTAACACCTTTCATTTTTCAATACCTCGTGAACCACTTCAGCGATTTTGATAATATTTGGCCACAATGCAGGGATTCCGCTGGCGATCGCCACTTTCGCAATTGGCGATAAAAATAAACAATTGGCGATAAAAAATTACAATTTTCGAAGAAAAAAAAAAATATATATATATATTTTGTATTATTTTTCTCGAATTTTTGTTTTTATTTTCCCCAGCGGAATCCCTGCAATGTGTGTCATGGTATGATGCTTTGTTTTTTTTTTATAAGACCCGCGCCGACCGCCTACGGTCAATGTCACTGAGGACTTATATTCACCTTGTTACCAACAAACAAACACCTTGTTTGTGCGGCAAATACATTAAAAGTTTTTTGTTTATATATATGTATTATCAAGGCTGCCAGCATGGGGATTAGCTTCCTAATAACGATGCCCTGGTTTTGTATGCACAGGCATATATCTGTGATACAATGGCGCTTATTGCATTATCCGCGTACATGTGTAGGGTTAGTGTAGATATAGCTGGGCTGGCGTTTAGTTCCTAGCTCAGCTCGTGTATCGTCAGTCTATATTATGTCTCTATTCTATCGGTCGGTTGTGATACAGTGTTCGTGTACATGCTATCTGATAATTAAGTGCTGTAGTAGGCATCCTGACACTAATACCAGGGCCGTAGCCACGTTGAGGCGAACCGAGGCAGTTGCCTCGGTAGAAATTTTGCCTTTTTGTTTTTACGCGCTCCCACTGGATACACGTTTCATAAGATTTGCCTCGGTAGATTTTTACCTTTGGTATACATTATATCGCAGTTAATCCGGATTGAAAAGTAATTTCCCAAATGTTTTGTAGGTCGAATGACGTCACATGACGTTTCCGAACAACATCAGCATAATACCAGTATGTGCAAAATTATGAGTAAAGTCTGTAAATTTCACATTAACAATGTTTTCTTGTAAACAATTCATGGATTTACATTTATTGAGCATAGGCTGCCTATGCAGCCTATGCTCAATAAATGTAAATCCATGAATTGAAATTTACGGACGATCCTAAATTTGCACTTACCGGTACGAACATCTTAGTCGTACGAAGTTTAGGGCTCGATGAATGTTTATTGTGCCACTCATGTCCGGATTGGATTTTAACTCGTACATTCCTAATGATTATACCACAATGTCTCTTCAAATTACCACTCTTCCAGATCGAAAATTCACTCGCCAATACGAGCGGACGAGTGGATTTGCCGAGGCCTATTTGTAGGTTTAGAGTAGAAGTTTATATTTATAGCTATTTGCTTGCACAATCATATATTCGTGTATGTGTGTTTCTCTGTGTGTGACTCTGTCAGGTGAAATGGTGTTTACAACATTTACGCCCCATCCATACAGGCGAACTATTCGATTTGATCCCATTAACCCGGCATAAATTGACCTTTGTTGATGGGCCGTTAAACACCATTTAATAAATACAACCTTTGTGACCAGTGTAGACCGAGATCAGACTGCGCATCCACGCAGTCTGATCTCAGTCTGCACTGTTCACCATTCAGACAAGCAACCATCGGTGGGTGGCAGGTGGGTGCAAGCGATGGGTATTTTAACGATCAGGATTCATCCTTACCGGAATCCCGACCGGAGACCTGGTTAGGCCTCACGTACGTCGTTGGCATTCTTGTATGTGACTGTTTAATCTGGTTATACCCCTTTTGTGAGTATTACGATTATTCGTATTAGGGGAAGGGGCCAAGTGATGTTGGTGTGGTATGGACCTGTCACCAGGTCAGGTTATTCTAATATCAGGACTGAATATATTTTCTCTATGTAAATATTCCATTCTGATTTTGGGAATTTCCCCCCAATGCAGCAGGTTATATATGTGATCGAACCCATTGGCCCGGCCTTACATGAACTTAGCTGTTAAACACCAATAATTCCAGCACAAAAATATTTACACAATTCCCTAACATTCTATTGGTCCGTTGCAAGTCTCCGTCCAAAATTTATATCCCAGTAAACTCCATGCCAAACTACTTTCCGTAACCGTCAGGCGCAGTTAAAATAATTCTTAAGAAAACGGAAAATAAACGCATTTTCTTGATGAATTTATTTCAAATGCTGGAATTATAAGGAATGAATGGCCTTTTTGTGGAATTTATCGGGGATATAAACTTGGAAAAGTCGCGGGAATACAGGACGAGGCCTTCCGGCCTTCGTCCAGTATTCCCGCGACTTTTCCAAGTTTATACCCCGATAAATTCCACAAAAAGGCCATTCATTCCTATAATAAAAAAACAAACATTCATGGTGCATGTACCTTTTGTATGCTGATACCCACGTATAACTGACGTTAAACTGATAATATACATGTACACTGTTTTCAAAAGTAGGCGTGTCTGCTGCCTTTGCATGTTGTTATCCTGTACACACACAGTGTTGTTGTTGCCAAATCCATTATGTCATTATTATGCAGTAGTGTAGTCTATAGAACGGGATTGGGAAATATTTCAATTTAATGTTGTGTTACTACGGTCTGTTTCATGAGACCTTCCCAAATTTTACGGCTATATAAACAATGCAAAAATATTTGTATTTTTTGTCAAGAATGAGCTTTCTGTTTATTTCATGAAATTTGGTCAAGTATTGATTTTATTACGGAAATTTGATTTGTATATGGGAATTTAACATGGGGGGTGAAAGGAGCTGTGGAGGAGTGAAAAAAACAGAAAAAAATTGGAAATTGACTCCAAAAGCTGGCTAGATAACTTTGAAATGATCTAAGAAAACAAAAATTAAATTTTGTCTAATGAGATTTAAATATTTTTTTTCGTAATAATATCAATATTGGACCAAAATTTCACAAAATAAAAAGAAGGCTCATTCTTAAATTTATATAAAATTTAACATTATCGAAAAAAAGAGTTTTTGCATTGTTTAAAAGCCGTAAAAATTTGAGCAGCTTTCGTGAAATAGACTGTAGTCATTTTAGGTTCCTCCTACAAAAGTGTGGCGTGGTATGGTAAAGACGGATTTATTGTGGTTACGATCAATGTAGCCCAGATCATAGTCATCTGTCTGATTTACAGTGGATAACATCTCTAAACTGGATACCCTGGGGACCTCCCAGGGTGTTCGGTTTTAGAGAGATTCCACTGTAGGTGGGTGGAAGAATTTGGAGCATGCGATGGGTAATTTAACATCGGGTTCAACCTTACAGGAACCCGACTGGAGACCTGGTTTGGCCCTCATGCACGTCTTTGGCATTCTTGTATGTTAGAGTTGAATCTGGTTATACGCCGTGTATGAGTAATACAATTATACCTAATTCTATTACTTTTAGGGGAAGGGGCCAAGTGACATTGGTGTGGTATGGACCTGGTACCAGGTCCTGGTATTCTAATTGAAGGGCTGAATATATATTTATTTCGATGTAAATATTCCGTTCAGATGTTTTCCCCCTATGCACCAGGTTAAATGTGGGATCGAACTTGTTGGCCCGGCCTTAAATGACCTTAGCTGTTGATAGGCCGTTAAACACCACCACCACCACCAACAACAACAACGATCAGGATCTGGGTCTACACTTTTTGCCTCCTAACAAACACTTTTGTCTGGGTGATCGTGCTAGCTGGTAAGGAGCTACACTAGCCAACATCTCAATAAGTCTGTTTTTCCCATGACAGGACACAATTATTTATAATTTAAATTTATGCTGTAGTTAATGTAGCATTAGTGCATGACAATATACAATATTTTGTTACTACTGTCTGTTTCACGAAAGCTGCCCAAATTTTACGGCTACATAAACTATCAAATTTTTTATTTTTTTGCATGGTTTATATGGCCATAAAATTTCGGCAGCTTTCGTGAAACAGACAGTAAATCCTAATTAATGCTATTATTGTTCACCTTGATTAATTACTTTGTTACTGGGATTCACACCTGGGGCGGAGCGGTTCCCATGTGTATAACCTTATTGAATGGACATAAAATTCCACTCAATCTTCAATTGTGCGTGTGGCGGATTGTGACAAGTGCACATGCAATGTATAACGTTTCTGGAGGCCGTTTCACTAAACTTTGTACGACTAAAATGTTCGCAAGTTCAAAATTATGATAGTCTGTAAATTTCACATTAACAATGTTTTCTTGTAAACAATTATTGGATTTACATTTATTGAGCATAGGCTGCAAATGCAGCCTATGCTCAATAAATGTAAATCCATAAATTGAGATTTTCAGACGATCCTAAATTTGCACTTACAAATATTTTAGGCATACAAAGTTTAGTGAAACGGCCCCCTGGTAGTCTAGTGTATTATGTAGTAATTGACCTTAGTATTTTTTTTGTTTTGTTGTTTGTTTGTTTTTGTTGGGTTTTTTTTTCTTCATTTATAGGGTGTGGGATCATGTGATCTGTGAAATCTTCCTAACAAACTAATGGATTTTGATGATATGTAGCGCACCAAATACGATAGCATGTGTGTTTTATGGGTGCTTACAATGCGTACTTATAATAACTTATAAATTTCACAAAGAATCGAGTACCATTTATTTCTTACAATTCACATGCTCTAGTTTTTATTTACGGTAACTGATTATTCGTCAAAACAACAATATTATGAGATTAAAGCCGCCTATACATTAAAGGGCAACATGTACCGCATTTGCTGCGTTATATTTCATAAAAATATGTCATTCCATTAGAAAGATAATAAAGGAAATCTGCTGTAAACACGCTTAAAAAAAACATGACGTCACGCCGTTCAGAAACACGTTATCCCACACCCTGATTTTTTTTTTTCAGAGATGCCTACAGGTTAAATTTGCCCCGAGCAACCAAATGCAAAAGTCTTATAATGACTGTCTCGGAATTGTGGCAGTTCTGTAATGTGTATAATACACATGTATTAGAAATCGTTTACAACTCTCCACATAGAATTATTTATATATCTCTCCACCCTTGTTAATCTCCTATCTCAAGGTGCATGATCACGTGGTTACAACAACAACAATGTTGCCCACTCCAAAGTAAGTATTATTAGATATTTTCCTTAATATGCAACGGATTTTGATGAAATATGGCGCAGCAAACGCGTCTTCATGAGCTGCCTATAGTGGTCATTATGTCGTTTTTGCGAAGAATCGACAGAAGTTTGGGCGAAAATACAGAGACCACCAAATGCAGCTTAACAAGACGCGTTTGATGCGCCATATTTCATCAAAATCCGTTACGTAATAAGGACACTATAAAAGAATACGTACTTTGAATCAGATGGATTCTGGAAGTTTCAGTATTTGTTGTTGTTGTTAGTACCACGTGATCATACACCTTGGTACTGGTAATGGTAACTGGAGAAATGGGACTCATGACATGTGTAGCCAGTCTAGTTCAGTCGCATATTTCAGCAAGTTGCAAAGTACATGTATACTTATCAAGCGAAGTACACTGATTTTGGGATTTTCCCCCCAATGCAGCAGGTTAAAACTGGATTGAACCTGTTTGCCCGGCCTTACATGACCTTAGCTGTTGATAGGCCGTTAAACACCATTAAGCAAACTGGTCACACAAGCCGTAAGCCCCATTTTCCAGTCACATATTACACCTATAGACCTATAATTTAGCTTTTTAACACATTTAATTTGCATGCTTATTGTTACATTGTAGTTCAAACAAAATGTACCTGCTGAGAATACACAATTTTGCTGAGAAAATCTTATATATCATGTTTATTCTCAGAAGTACATGGTGTGACCACCATTTGAACCGTCTCGCTGAGACGGTTCAAATGAGTGGTCACAACATATACTTTGCACGAGAAATGAGAAATATTTGTACAAAATATATTGCTACGAGTATTACGCATGTAATTGCTGCAGTTTTGAAGTCAACCAGTACATGTTGTGAATACACAATTTTGCTTAGAGAAAATCTTAAATATTTTTCATGTTTATTCTCAGAAGTACATGGTGTAACCACCATTTGAACCGTCTCGCTGAGACGGTTCAAATGAGTGGTCAAAACATATACTTTGCACGAGAAATGAGAAATATTTGTACAAAATATTTTGTATTGCTACGAGTTATTACGCATGTAATTGCTGCAGTTTGTCCACAACACCAGTACATGTTGTGAATACACAATTTTGCTTAGAGAAAATCTTAAATTATATTTTTCATGTTTATTCTAAGCCAGAAGTACATGGTGTAACCACCATTTGAACCGTCTCGCTGAGACGGTTCAAATGAGTGGCCACAAAACTATAACTTTGCACGAGAAATGAGAAAAATTTGTACAAAATAATTTTGTATTGCTACGAGTATTACGCATGTAATTGCTGCAGTTTGTCCACAACACCAGTATGTTTGTGAAACACTCATTTAAATCACAACACCAGTACATTTGATGTGACGGATATTTAAATCCTCATATTTGATAGGTCAAATGAGTGGACACAACTTCTATTTTGCATGAGAATTAAGAGAAAACATTGTCCAATGTTGTCTAATCCTACCATTTTGTACCTAAGGGTCCATGTCCTTAACTCTTTGCATGCTGGGAAACTTGTGGGCTATAAATAGTTCAAAACTAGCGGACAAAAAATCATCATATTTTCTTATATTTCTCCCGTAAATATCATGAATATGTCTTGGAATTTCATTAGAATTGAGTCCTGAGGACTCAATTCTAATGAAATTTCAAGACATATTTACAGAGAAATAAAACATACACTCCTATAATTCGTTTGGCGGATATTTCGCCGCTAGCACGCAAAGAGTTTAAATGCAGCACATCCACGAAAGGTTTTCCAAAATCGGTTGTCCGAATAAATGCTATTGTGGATTTCACTTTTGCACTTACGAACTTCTTAGTCGCACAAAGTTTAGTGAAACGGGCCCCAGATAATTTTAACAAATTATTATTAAATTAAAATTAAATTGTTTCGACCGATTGACATCTGGCTTGAAATGTGTTATCATGCTAATTGCGGACCTATCTTTTGATGGTTATGTACGACAGTTATTGTGAGATTTTGTTCGTATTTTACTATTGTTCTGTTATTCTTACTGTATCCAATGTCGATAGTACAAGGGTGATCAAATAATACGTGGACATTTGCTATATATGTGAACATTTTATGTGATACCGAAATTAAAAATTACACCATCCAAAAAATTATTTGATGTATAACCCTTAGACCACTGTCTTATTTTTGTTGTTGTCTGCTGTTTATTTTGTATTTTCCATTTTTATCATAAAAAACATGCTTTGACAGCACTTTAGAATAATTTACATCATGCTTTGACAGCACTTCATTGGAAATGATTCTGAAGTGCTGTCAAACCATGTTTTTATTGAGAAATAAGGCAAGATATAAAAGCAACAGCAGACGACTATTGTTGTGAGTAGCGGTCTAAGGGTTAATGGTGGTTGGACATTTCATGAACCTTATAAATGCAAGTAGTTCTCTAACACGGACGCATTGAACACATACATCTTGTTCATGTCGGCGCAATCCCGCAAGATTTTTGACGTTGGAGCGTCACATTGTCGTGATTGACGTCGAGAAATGTTGTGGCTACCTTCATCATTCTCCTTCTGTAACGGTCAGTAACCTGGGTCCCGTTTCACTAAACTTTGTACGACTAAAATGTTCATAAGTGCAAATTTAGGATCGGCTGGAAATTGCAATTAATGGATTTACATTTATCGAGCATAGGCTGCATATTATGCTCAATAAATGTAAATCCAATAATTGTTTACAAGAAAATATTGTTAATGTGAAATTTACAGACTATCATAAATTTGCACTTAAGAACATTTTAGTCGTACAAAGTTTAGTGAAACGGCTCCCTGGGAACTCACCGGTATATACACTTACACTTTTAAGGAGTGGGCTAAGTGACTGTGTTGTAGTTAGGACCAGGTCAAGTTATTCTAATATATATTTTTATGCAAATATTCCGTTTTGATTTTGGGATTTCCTCCCATGCAGCATGTTAAATGCGGGATCGAACACGTTGGCCTGGCCTTAAACAACCGTAGCTGTTGATAGGCCGTTAAAATCCAATAAACAAACAAAAAATTTGAATATTTGGGTTGCATCGGTGCCTCGTTACTATGGATACAGAAAATGCACATATTGCTAGATGTACATTGGTGTAAAATATTGCACCTTGTAATAAACAAACTATACCAAAAGTCCACATATTTTTTTTATCAGCCCTCGTAAATCTGGGACTTCTTAGACGTACCTTGTAATTATAACCCCCCCCCACCCCACCCCCCCACCCCCCCCGGCATACATAATAGTTGAGGGGTATATAGTTTTCAATTTTTCAGTTTTCAGGCTCTTTTAAACACTATTAAACAAACAAAACAAACATTCCATTCCGTCCGTCTGTCCGTAAGATTTGTGTTAAAAGTTTTTATTTGTCGGTACAGGCGGCAGCCTGGGATATCCGTGAGCCTCTGCTCACTTGCTCTATAGTCTGTTTCACGAAACCTGCCCAAATTTTACGGCTATATAAACAATGCAAAAACAATATTTTTTTCGATAATATTAAATTAAAGCAAAATTTAAGAATGAGCCTTCTTTTTATTTCGTGAAATTTGGTCAAATATTGGTTTTATTACGAAAAATTGATTTCTCTATGGGAATTTAACATGGGGGAAAAGAGGTAGAGGAGTTGTGGAGGAGTCAAAAAACTGGTTTTTTGGAAATTGACTCCGAAACCTAGCTTAGATAGCTTGGAAATGATCTAACTAAGAAAACTAAAAGCTTAAATTTTGTTTTAAAAATCGGTCCAGTATTTCTGAAATTCTAAAAAAATTCCCCATGTTAAATCCCCATACAGTGTAGACATCTTCACTCCACTCCGTGAAGATGTCTATGGGGATTTAACATGGGGAAATTTTGTTTTCGCAATAAAATCAATATTTGACCAAATTTCACGAAATAAAAAGAAGGCTCATTCTTAAATTTTCCTTTAATTTAATATTATCGAAAAAAATATGGTTTTTGAATTGTTTATATAGCCGTAAAATTTGGGCAGCTTTGTGAAACAGACTATAGTTACGACTTGAAACTTGTGTCAAAAATCGTGGGGTAGCCTTCTTTCCCGTAGTGGATGATTTCTGTTACTTGTATGGTGGGGGGCAGGTGACAGCATGCAATGGAGAATTTAACGATCGGGATTCATCTTTACGGTATCGCAAATGGAGACCTGGTTTGGCCCTCACATATGTCGCTGGCGTTCTTGTATGTGAGGGTTTAATCTGGTTGTACCCCTTGTATGAGTAATATGATTATTCCTAATCATATTACTTTTAGGGGAAGGGGCCAAGTGACTTGTGGAATGGACCTGGCACCAGGTTAGGTTATCCTAATTTCAGGGCTGAATATATATTTATCTCGATGTAAATATTCTGTTCTGATTTTGGGATTTTCCCCCCAATGCAGCAGGTTAAATGTCAAACACGTTGGCCCGGCCTTAAATTACCTTAGCAGTTGATAGGCTGTTAAACACGAATAATCAACCAATCAATCAATCAATGCCCCAGATCCGTACAGGTGAAATACAGGATTCAACCCCGTTCACCTATATTTGATAGGTTTAACCCTTAGAATGCGGGAAACCGAAAATATTTGTCTGCTGTTAATTCATATTTTTGTCTTTTCTCAGTAAAAACATGGTTTGGCAGTATTTTAGAATCATTTCCATTGGAAATGATTCCAAAGTGCTACCAAACCAAGTTTTTGATGAGAAAAATGGAAAATAAAAAATATTCAGCAGACGACACAAATTAATTCAGCATTGTTAGGGTTAAATGACCAAAGTACATCGGGAGATTTTTCATTGGAGACTATTCTGAAATGCTGCCAAAGCATGCTTATGCAAAAAGCAGACATTTTAATCCAGCATTCAAATTATTTAGCATATACAGTGAAACCTCTCTAAACCGGACACCCAACCTTTATTTTAACCTGTCAACGATTCATTGCTACTACGCGACAGTTTCACTGTAATCAGACGTTTGATCATTCTGAGTCATAGTTGTGCACTATGCGATCACGAACAGACATTATCACCCGACATAATTGACCAAGAAACTCATCAAAAATAAGATCACGTGTTTTATTGTTATCCGGTTTAGAGAGGTTCCACTGTATTGGCTTGTAGGGTTGAAACTGCCGACTAGCTCGAGACTCGCCAACTGGCCATTCCTATACACTGTCAATTCCTATACACTGTCAATATGTGTGTGGGTGTGTGGGTGTGTGGTGGGGTTAGAGGTAAAATTCACTCTCCCAGTGATATTGGTAGAATGAATGACGAGTCAATTTGATACATGGGACCAAAACAATTATACATTATACACAATCCTGGTTGAGTTGTGACAAACCTAGAGTGCAATAATAAAGTATTTTGATAGAACTGTTACTCGTGTTGTGTTGTCTTGGTATTTTCCACACTTGTTTGCGACGCTAGTTTTTTTTTTTATTACATAGTTTTGACTAATTCCCTGGGTGTCGACGTGCCTGGGCAATAATTCCGCCCCAGATCAATACGTAGTCAAAAAACTATTTTACTCCTGAAAATCATGATGTCATCATTTTTGTCGAAGATTACGTCGTAAAATTCAACGTAGATCGATCAGTCGCTCCCCACGCCAAATGTACGTTCATTGTGTTTACAATGTTTACAGACCGAGTAAACAGTTTCATGGTGATTCGCGGAACAGTCAAAACATATTTCCCTCATTGCTTCGCAATAGAGCTCGGATCGTCCACAGCACCTAGGGGCAATAGTTTTGACTGTTCCCTGAATGACCATGAAATAACTATATAATGTTGTGGTTTTTTTTCTTCAGATTTATAAACCTTTTTGACCATTGAATCCCTGATATTTTATCAGACAATTGGTATCAGAAATGCAATACAAACTTACCGTTTTACTAATCTCTGTCATCACTTTAGAGTCACTGGGTATCAGATATGCACAGGAAGTGATGAAACAGAATAGTAAATAGTTATCAGACATTTTATGCTCCGAGTCGCGTTGTTTTTGTCGCGCCTGATTTAGCATAAGTCGCGATTATAGTCACCTCGCTTTTTCCGTTGTGATCGTCATCCGAAATGTCAAAAAGTTTTGTACAAGCTTCGTCATTATCAAGGTGTATGATCACGTGGTTACAACAACAACATCGCCCACTCCAAAGTAAGTATTATTTGATAGTTTCCTTAATATGCAACGGATTTTGATGAATATGGCGCAGTAAAGCGTCTTCATGAGCTGCATTTCGTGGTCTAGGGAGTTTGGCACAGAAATCGATTCTTCGCAAAAACGACAGAAGTTTGGGCGAAAATACAGAGACCACCAAATGCAGCTTAACGAGACGTGTTTGATGCGCCATATTTCATCAAAATCCGTTACATAATAAGGACACTATAAAAGAATACGTACTTTGAATCGGTACTTGTTGTTGTTAGTACCACGTGATCATACACCTTGATCATGGTAGAACTTTAATATTACTTGATGGATTGCTTCACTATTTGGACACTCGATACATACATGTATGAGCATTGGGACGACAAAATTTCATTCAGCATTGTAAGGGTTAAACAATGAAAATTTGACAGTGTATAACCAGCAGAAAGAAAAAGACAAAGAGGTTAGACATGTATCATTTAATTTTCACAATGACTACGCATTCACACAAGACAGTCAAATACAACTGCATTCATGCAATAAAACCACATTTAACTCTTTGCATGCTGGGAAATTTGTGGGCTATAAATAGTTCAAAAATAGCAGATGACAATTCATTATATTTTCTTTTATTTCTCCTTATAAATGTGTCCAGAGGACACAATTCTAATGAAATTTCAAGACATATTTACAGAGAGAAATAAAACATATACTCCTAACATGGGCAGATTCAGGAGGCGGCGGAACCACCCCCCCTTAAAATTTGCCGAATTTGTGAATTTATTGTTTATTGGGGTTTTTTTTAGCTCCAAAATGCGCCAGAAGGCAGGAAATGCTATGTAAATTTCAAACATTTTCCAGGGGGGGTGGGGAATGCCGCCGGACCCCCCTAACGCTATCCCGAGCTCCGCTATGCTCGTTCGATAATATAGTCAAGTAAGTATTGCAAAATAGTTACGCCCCCCCAACCCGAATTCCTGGATCCCCGCCTGCCTAATTCGTTTGGAGGATATTTTCGCCGCTAGCATGCAAAGAGTTAAATAATCATCAACTATGGGCTCTCGGCTAATAAAATGGATGGTTTGTTTTGCTGTTTAACGGCCTATCATCAGCTATGGTCATGCAAGGCCGGGCCAACAGGTTCGATCCCGTATTTAACCTGCTGAATTCGGGGGGAAATCGGAACAGAATAGTTACATCAAGAAAAAATATATTCAGCCCTGAAATTAGAATAAGCTGACCAGTAGCCGATTTCATCAACATTGCAAAGTATTCTTTAGTAGCAAAGTATACTTTGAGGGAGAAATTTTCATATATTTTTTTTTTAATTTATTAATTTTTATTATACTGAATTTATTACATTATCACAGCCATTTAATGGCTGTGATAATGTAATAAATTCAGTATAATAATTCTGCATACTTTTAATCATGAAATATATGCATTTGTTAGTTCTATGTGAAATAATGCATTTCAGGAAAAATAAATGATTACTCCCTCAAAGTATACTTTTGCTAGTAAAGTATACTTTGCAATGTTGATGAAATAGGCTACTGGTGCCAGGTCCATACCACATCAAAGTCACTTGGCCCCTTCCCCTAAAAGAAATGGGATTAGGAATAATCGCATTACTATTATAAGGGGAACAACCAGATTTAACTCTCATTTACAAAGACGTACCAGGTCCCCATTTTACATATACGACTAACGTAATACCAGATCAGCCTGCACAGCCTAATCTGGGATTACGTTAGTCACCCTGTGGCGTTATTTATGCCCTTGAAGAACAGTTTAATCAAACTCTAATTGCATGATCACGTATAATGATCGACATTAATTATCTTAGCCAACAGCCCATATGAACCAACTCGTCAGGATCTATAAAGTTGTAAATATTGTTTCTGATCAAGTTAAAAAATATATATATTTATGCACAGAATTACGTGTAGCACTTTAGAATAATTTACAACATGCTTTGACAGCACTTCAGAATCATTTCCATTGGACATTGGAAATGATTCTGAAGTGCTGTCAAATCATGTTTTTATTGAGAAATAGGCAAGTTAATTTAAAAAAAAAAATTGTTTATGCACAGGATTACAGGTCATTGGACCTCACTCATTGGAACCGTCTCGCACAGGTGGAAGACTCGGACCTAGGACCCAACACTTGGCTCATTTGGAAAACGTTACCCCACCCACCTATTTACATACACTATACCTTACAGCCTTTCGGAAAAGGCTGTAAAGTAGTGTATGGAAATTGCTGGGTGGGATGTTTTCCAAATGAGCAAAGTGTTGGGTCCTAGGTCCGAGTCTTCCACCTGTGGTCACATCGTATACTTTCATGAAGAAAGAAAAAAGAAAATGGAAAAACATTTTTAGACATTTTGCTATCTGTGAATTGGTATCCGACACAAAACAAATGGAATAGTTTGGAAATATGTAGTAACCCTTTCACAGGGCTCCAGTAGCCTATTTCACCAACATTGCAAAGTATACTTATCTAGCAAAGTATACTTTGAGGGAGAAATTTTCAATTTTCAAAGTATGATAAATTTATTAATTTTTATTATACTGAATTTATTACATTATCACAGCCATTATTTTTTATTTTCCATTTTTATCATCAAAAACATGCTTTGACAGCACTTTAGAATAATTTACAACATGCTTTGACAGCACTTCAGAATCATTTCCATTGGAAATGATTCTGAAGTGCTGTCAAACCATGTTTTTATTGAGAAAGAAGGCAAGATATAAAAGCAACAGCAGACGTCAATTGTTGTGAGTAGCGGTCTAAGGGTTAATGTGAATGCAAAATGTGCTCGACTGGTTTCCAAACTCAATAAGAAAAGATAATATGCATGTAGTACAAGTTTTTATTATTAAGCTGACATCAAATGAAATAATGTGGACGTTATACGACATTGCTCCGATATATTGTAACTTATATCATTCTACGAGTTGGCATAAACTAAGTATTGTCTTCAGAATATTATGACTGATTTGTTTCCAAAATGATTCCTCTTTTTAACATATAATTTATATTGAGGTAGTACTACAAAATTTAAGAGGTACATGTATAATATTTATTTGATTTAATGGTGTTTAATGGCCTGACAACGGCTAAGGTCATTTTAGGCTGGGTTAACAGGTTTGAATCCCATATTTGAATCTCATAATGTAAGTATGGGGGCAAGTCCTGAAATCAAAACTGAATATTTACATAAAAAATATACATTCAACCATGAAATTAGAATAACCTGTAGCCGATTTCATCAAAATTGCAAAGTATACTTTTCTAGCAAAGTATACTTTGAGGGAGAAATTTTCAATTTTAACATAAATGTATTCATTTTTATTATAATGAATTTATTACATTATCACAGCCAATATAATAATTCTTCATACTCAAGTTTAATCATCAATATATGCAGTTGTTAGTTCTATATGAGTGAGTGAGTGAGTGAATAGGGTTTAACGTCCGCTTTTCTGACTAGAGGTACAAGCCTCAGGGAGTCTACACGCAGACGGGTCAACGGGGTCGAGTCCCGTATCCACCTGTCCAAGGGGGGTAAATACCCAACTTCAGAACTCAATATTTACAATCAAAATATATATTCAGTCCTGAAATTAGAACAACTGATCTGGTGCCAGGCCCT